>CM042402.1:4205504-4590504 GCA_023634145.1 Thymallus thymallus | reverse complement strand
ATAGTGATGTGGACAGTGAGAAAGAGAAGGTTTGGTTATCTTCAGATGATTTAAGCCCTAACTATCAGACCTCTATCCACTCATGTTGTGAAATGGTTGGCTCTAAGTGTGTGTGTGTCAGGAAACATTGATCTTATATCACATCGTCACTCCTCTTGAACCTCTCCTGTCTCACTCATCTGGAATCTCTCCTGTCTCACTCATCTGGAACCTCTCCCGTCTCACCCCTCTTCAACCTCTCCTGTCTCACTCCTCTTCAACCTCTCCTGTCTCTCTCCTCTTCAACCTCTCCTGTCTCTCTCCTCTTCAACCTCTCCTGTCTCACCCCTCTTCAACCTCTCCTGTCTCTCTCCTCTTCAACCTCTCCTGTCTCTCTCCTCTTCAACCTCTCCTGTCTCTCTCCTCAACAACCTCTCCTGTCTCTCTCCTCTTCAACCTCTCCTGTCTCACTCCTCTTCAACCTCTCCTGTCTCACTCCTCTTCAACCTCTCCTCTCTTCAACCTCTCCTGTCTCTCTCCTCTTCAACCTCTCCTGTCTCACTCCTCTTCAACCTCTCCTGTCTCACTCCTCTTCAACCTCTCCTCTCTTCAACCTCTCCTGTCTCTCTCCTCTTCAACCTCTCCTGTCTCTCTCCTCTTCAACCTCTCCTGTCTCACCCCTCTTCAACCTCTCCTGTCTCTCTCCTCTTCAACCTCTCCTGTCTCTCTCCTCTTCAACCTCTCCTGTCTCTCTCCTCAACAACCTCTCCTGTCTCTCTCCTCTTCAACCTCTCCTGTCTCACTCCTCTTCAACCTCTCCTGTCTCACTCCTCTTCAACCTCTCCTCTCTTCAACCTCTCCTGTCTCTCTCCTCTTCAACCTCTCCTGTCTCACTCCTCTTCAACCTCTCCTGTCTCACTCCTCTTCAACCTCTCCTCTCTTCAACCTCTCCTGTCTCTCTCCTCTTCAACCTCTCCTGTCTCTCTCCACTTCAACCTCTCCTGTCTCTCTCCTCTTCAACCTCTCCTGTCTCTCCTCTTCAACCTCTCCTGTCTCTCTCCTCTTCAACCTCTCCTGTCTCTCTCCTCTTCAACCTCTCCTGTCTGTCTCCTCTTCAACCTCTCCTGTCTGTCTCCTCTTCAACCTCTCCTGTCTCTCTCCTCTTCAACCTCTCCTGTCTCTCTCCTCTTCAACCTCTCCTGTTTTTCTCCTCTTCAACCTCTCCTGTCTCTCTCCTCTTCAACCTCTCCTGTCTCTCTCCTCTTCAACCTCTCCTGTTTTTCTCCTCTTCAACCTCTCCTGTCTCTCTCCTCTTCAACCTCTCCTATCTCTCTCCTCTTCAACCTCTCCTGTCTCTCTCCTCTTCAACCTCTCCTGTTTTCTCCTCTTCAACCTCTCCTGTCTCTCTCCTCTTCAACCTCTCCTGTCTCTCTCCTCTTCAACCTCTGTTGTTGTGTTGTTCTATCTATCTACTCATCATGTTTACCTCATTTATTTTGTTTTTCCTAAAGCTTGACAAGAAGAAGGAAAAGGTGTGTGTCCCTCTGGTGTGTGTGTGTGTGTGTGTGTGTGTGTGTGTGTGTGTGTGTGTGTGTGCGTGTGTGTGTGTGTGTGTGTGTGTGTGTGTGTGTGTGTGTGTGTGTGTGTGTGTGTGTGTGCGCGCGTGTGCGTGCGTGCGTGCGTGCTAGAGACCGATAGCAACAAGATTATGTTAGCTCTCCTGATGGCAGATGCATCATAATGACTTTGTCTGAGTTACATACGATGAGGTACAGCACAGTAGTGGCATATGGACAGTGTGTGTGTCTATGTGCGTGCGTGTGTTCGAAGCATAACTCATTCCACTTGTATGTCTCTCCCTGGCTTCTATAGGCTGAGAAGAAAGACAAGGAGAAACAGGTTGGTTTATCTGAGCTCTTCATCCCCTCTTCACTCCTTTCATCCTTTAGTTCAGTACATTCCTCCTGTCTCCTATATCCTGTATCCTACTGTCTCCATATCCTGTCTCCTATACCCCTTTTCCACCAAAGCATTTTGAGAGCCGGTTCGGAGCCGGTGCCTACTGGCGAACCAGTTCTTTGTGTTTCGACAGCCAAAGAACCGGTTCTCGGCCAGGAAAATTGGTTCCAAAGCGGCACCAACTCTTTGCTGGACTAGAACCGTTCTTTTACCACGTCATGCTTACGTCGGGGGCTGGGGTTTTTGTGACCAACAACACGACGGGAAAGGTTGTGACCGCCATTGCTAAAAACACAGCGCTAGTAGATGTGTTCTAAACGTCTTCTCCTGACCCCAATATAGGATCGCAAAGCCAGGAGAAACATTTGCAGAAAGACGATGTAGTCCGCCATTGTAATTGTTATGCTTGAAGTTGGCACAAGCGTTTCTGGGAAAGCTAAGACGTATGGCGACGTACACAGTGACGTAACGACGTCGTTCGCTGGGCTCTCTAGTCAGTGGAATATCAAACAGGTTCTGAGAAGGTTCGCAAGTTGAACCAACTTTGAACCAGCACCAGTTCCGAACCAGTTCTTTTTTGGTGGAAAAGGGGTACTAGAGGACTCTTATATCCTGTCTGCTATACCCTGTTTCCTACTGTTTCTTCCTGTTCTACTGTCTCTTCCTGTCTCTTCCTGTCTCCTTCTGTCTCCTTCTGTCTCCTCTGTCCTGTCTCCTCCTGTTTCCTCCTTCATGTCTCCTACTGTTTCCTCGTTCCTGTCTCTTCCAGTCTCCTATATCCTGTCAACTACTGTCTCCTATGTACTGTATCCTACTGTCTCCTCCTGTCTCCTATATCCTGTCTCCTCCTGTCTCCTCCATCCTGTCTCCTCCTGTCTCCTCCTATTTCCTCCTGTCTCCTATAACTTGTCTCCTCCTGTCTCCTCCATCCTGTCTCTTCCTGTCTCCTATATCCTGTCTCCTTCTGTCTCCTCCATCCTGGCTCTTGTCTCCTCCTGTCTCTTGTCTCCTCCTGTGTCCTCTATCCTGTCTCCTCCTGTCTCCTCTATCCTGTCTCCTGTCTCCTCTATCCTGTTTCCTCCTGTCTCCTCTATCCTGTTTCCTCCTGTCTCCTCCAACCTGTCTTCTCCTGTCTCCTCCTGTCTCCTCCTGTCTCCTCCTGTCTCCTATATCCTGTCTCCTCCATCCTGTCTCTTCCTGTCTCCTCCTGTCTCCAATATCCTGTCTCCTCCATCCTGTCTCCTCCTATATCCTGTCTCATCCTGTCTCCTCCATCCTGTCTCCTCCTGTCTCTTGTCTCCTCCTGTTTCCTCCTGTCTCCTCTATCCTGTCTCCTCTATCCGGTTTCCTCCTGTCTCCTCTATCCCGTTTCCTCATGTCTCCTCTATCCTCTATCCTGTTTCCTCCTGTCTCCTGTCTCCTACATCCTTTAACCAGCCTTCACACAAGTGTTAATCTTTTTCTATAAATTGTGTGTCTACGAGTTCATGTGTGTGTGTGAATTTGCTTGCCTGTGTGTGTGACTGGTCATGTACATTTGCATGAGACTAAAACGCTCTGTCATTTCTGTCCTCTGAAGGAGGACACCATCAGCAAAAAGGTGGGTGGTTTGATCGCCACAATACTGTGATTACGTTTAGAAGTTAGTTAAGTGTGTGAGCAAGTGTGACATTGAGGATGAGTGTGAATGTATAGGCCTACTTGCTTGAGATCTAAAGGGTAAAGTAGTATTGCAGAATAGACAGAAGTACCTGTATAACGCCTGCTGTGGCTCAAATCACTGCATACACTACATGACGTTTCCATATGCACAGCCCTTGTCCTAGGAGGCGAGGAAGTGAAGGAGTGTGCTAAACAGAAAACAGATATGCAGCCCAAATGGCACCCTGGTCCCTATATAGTGCACTACTGTTGACCAGAGCCTTATGGGCCCTAGTCAAAAGTGGTGTACTTAATAGGGAATAGGGTGCCATTTGGGACCAGGGAGTTTATCATTAGCTAGAGTGTGTCGTCTACTACTGTTCTATAACTGCTGAGTGATTGGCCAGTGACTCGGCCATTTCCCGTGATTGGCCAGTGACTCTGCCATTTCCGAGAGGTAGTATGGAACTCGGTAGTGAGTGTTGCAAACGAGGACAGAGAATTTTTACGCGCTACGTGCTTCAGCACTCAGCAGTCCCAATCTGTGAGTTTGTGTGGCCTACCACTTCGCTGAGCCATTGTTGCTCCTAGAAGTTTCCACTTCACAATAACAGCATTTACAGTTGACCGGTGCAGCTCTAGCAGGGCAGAAATCTTACGAACTGACTTGATGGAAAGGTGGCATCCTATGACGGTGCCACGTTGAAAGTCACTGAGCTCTTCAGTACGAGCCATTCTACTGCCAATGTTTGTCTATCGCATGGCTTTTTTCACGATTGTATACACCTGTCAGAAAAGGTTGTGGCTGGAATAGCCAAATCCACTAATTTGAAGGGGTGTCCACATACTTTTGGTAACTCTAAAAATGTGTGTGGGGGGGGGGGGGGGGGGTCTATTGAACCCTACTGAACTATGAGTCTGTTAAACAATTTGTTACCTATCTATTCTGTGTAAAGTATGAATTATCATCATAGTCGTCTGTCTCACTGTCATTTGGTTTAATATGGTTTGTTTGTCCTTGTATTCCTCACCCCCTCTCACACACTAGTCAAAGGATGAAGTGAACAAGGTTTGTTTTGCCCTTTCACCCCCTCACCAATACAATACTGCAGTCTACATAGCAACTTAAAACCATTAGAAAAACATTGGCTAGTGTTTTATAGTAAATCACATGCAGCATAATAGTCAACATCTGGTGTCTGCTAACCTTATAACCCACTCAGCTTTTATTTTCTCCTCTTTTCTGTTTTCTCTCATTTTTTTGTTTGTCCCTCTGGATAGATTGAAGCCACAACAGGCATGAAGAAGGTAAGCTGTGGTAGAGACCAGGTCAGACAGTTTGAGAGACAGTGAAGAAGGTGAGCTTTGGTAGAGACAATGTCAGGCAGTTTGAGGACAGTGTAGAAGGTAAGCTGTGGTAGAGACCAGGTCAGACAGTTTGAGAGACAGTGTAGAAGGTGAGCTTTGGTAGAGACAATGTCAGGCAGTTTGAGGACAGTGTAGAAGGTAAACTGTGGTAGAGACCAGGTCAGACAGTTTGAGAGACAGTGAAGAAGGTAAGCTGTGGTAGAGACCAGGTCAGACAGTTTGAGAGACAGTGTAGAAGGTAAGCTGTGGTAGAGACCAGGTCAGACAGTTTGAGAGACAGTGTAGAAGGTAAGCTGTGGTAGAGACCAGGTCAGACAGTTTGAGAGACAGTGAAGAAGGTAAGCTTTGGTAGAGACAAGGTCAGGCAGTTTGAGAGTCAGTGTAGAAGGTAAGCTGTGGCAGAGACCAGGTCAGACAGGTTGAGAGACAATGTAGAAGGTAAGCTGTGGTAGAGACCAGGTCAGACAGGTCGAGTGCAGTGTAGAAGGTAAGCTGTGGTAGAGACCAGGTCAGACAGTTTGAGAGACAGTGTAGAAGGTAAGCTGTGGTAGAGACCAGGTCAGACAGTTTGAGAGACAGTGTAGAAGGTAAGCTGTGGTAGAGACCAGGTCAGACAGTTTGAGAGACAGTGTAGAAGGTAAGCTGTGGTAGAAACCAGGTCAGACAGTTTGAGAGACAGTGTAGAAGGTAAGCTGTGGTAGAAACCAAGTCAGGCAGTTTGAGGACAGTGTAGAAGGTAAGCTGTGTTAGAGACCAGGTCAGACAGTTTGAGAGACAGTGTAGAAGGTAAGCTGTGGTAGAAACCAGGTCAGACAGTTTGAGAGACAGTGTAGAAGGTAAGCTGTGTTAGAGACCAGGTCAGACAGTTTGAGAGTCAGTTGTACTGCTGCAGAAACACACCTGAATGTGTATTAGCACGTTTTGTGTTGCAGTGCTCTCCTTGAGTGTTTTCCCATATTTTTATTTGGATATGTCTAACAATAGGGATATGTCTAACAATAGGGATATGTCTAACAATAAGGATATGTCTAACAATAGGGATATGTCTAACAATAGGGATATGTCTAACAATAGGGATATGTCTAACAATAAGGATATGTCTAACAATAAGGATATGTCTAACAATAGGGATATGTCTAACAATAGGGATATGTCTAACAATAAGGATATGTCTAACAATAAGGATATGTCTAACAATAGGGATATGTCTAACAATAGGGATATGTCTAACAATAAGGATATGTCTAACCACAGGGTACTGTATATATTGTATCCCCAGTACCTTGGTCAGGAACCACATGAATATTCGATTTTACATATGAGTTCATTTATTATTGTTTGTGTCTTTCTTTTTACTGTGATTCTCTCTGCTGCTATGACCCACTGCTGTGACTAACACAGAGACAGAACCTGAATGGCTATGACCCACTGCTGTGACTAACACAGAGACAGAACTGAATGGTTATGACCCACTGCTGTAACTAACATACAGCCAGAACCTGAATGGCTATGACTCGCTGCTGTGACTAACACCGATTATGGGCCTCTGTCATCATCCACCACACCAGCAGGTGGCGCTAGTCACATGGTGGTGATATTACAATAAGGCAGTATTATATTCTACATCCTGTAAGCCACAGGGTCCCTTTCCACTCTCCTGAAGTATTTTCAAGGTTTATTTAGACAGATCCGAAATAACAAGGGGACACAGAGGTAGAGAGGGGAGAAAAGTGTCTTTTCTGAGATTGAACCCTGGTCTCCGGCGTTGAGTCGCATATGTTGAGAACAGCCACAGCTCTACCACAGCAGGGTCCCTTCTTGACCATTGAAGGGCTGGAGCAGTGAATGGACAAGTAAATGAATGAGGGTCAGGTGGATATTGTTAACGGCAGGCCTGCACTGCGGATGCCTTGCGGCTTGGTTCAATCAGGGTGCTTTGCCAGATGACATCAGAGTGAAGTGGAGAGCCTTGGTTCCATGGTAAACAACACCCAGATAGTACAGGAGTCATGGTTTCCTTCTGTCAGAATGAAGTTATTTCTGAGGTTGGTGGCACCTTAACCGGCTCGGGGTATTGAACCAGAACCTGGAACGGTATCAAACACAGGGTTTCCATGGTTTCCAGGTGTTTGATGACATTCTATTTGCTCCATTCCGTCCATTATTATGAGTCGTTCTCCCCTCAACAGCCTCCACTGGAGAATGTTCTACACTAGAGTTTTGGTTTGTCTCTTCTTCAGTGGTATGCTGGTGTAACTCAGAATAGGTCACTACTTGTGAAAATCCTTTACTTTGGCGGATGGAGCATTTATATACTGTATTACCGGTTGAGGAAGTTACTGCGCATGTATGAGATGTGAGTCGAGCCCTAATGACAACAATACTTGACTAGCCTGCCATTATATCTCTCTCTTTCTCTCCTTTTCTCTCTTTCTATCTCTCTCTCTTACTATCCTTTTGTCTTTCTCTCTTACTCTCTCTTCCCTCTCTTTAGCTGGATTCAGAGGCGGCGGACATCTTGAATGACCTGCAGGTCAAACTGGCCACTGTCCTGGACAACCTGAGTGCCATGTTCGGCAAGAGGTGAGCCAATCAGAAACACTCTACCAAAAAACTTACTCCATGTGTGGGTATGGATGTGGGTACGCACCCCCAAAATTGCCCATCCCTGGTCTACAGGGCGGTATATAGCCCAGACCTCCTACTGTAGTATACAGGGCGGTAGGTAGCCCAGACCTCCTACTGTTGTCTACAGGGCGGTATATAGCCCAGACCTCCTACTGTAGTCTACAGGGCGGTAGGTAGCCCAGACCTCCTACTGTAGTCTACAGGGCGGTAGGTAGCCCAGACCTCCTACTGTAGTCTACAGGGCGGTAGGTAGCCCAGACCTCCTACTGTAGTCTACAGGGCGGTAGGTAGCCCAGACCTCCTACTGTAGTCTACAGGGCGGTAGGTAGCCCAGACCTCCTACTGTAGTCTACAGGGCGGTAGGTAGCCCAGACCTCCTACTGTAGTCTACAGGGCGGTAGGTAGCCCAGTACTGTAGTCTGTGACTGTAGTTGGTGACTGTAGTTGTGCTGGCAACAATTTATGCTTTAATGCCAACGGTTACTGACACCAGCAATATTCAACGGGTGTTGAACGTTCGTAAATTTGTCAGTTATTCTGCGCTCCGGAACACTCGGACGACAGTGCTCTAAAATCTGAGTAGATAGCCAGAGTGAATTTACCAGCTACGTCTATCAACAGTTGTCTCAGTGACATTCTATTGAAATGACTTGCATAGTGGAGTCTTTTGTTAAGACATGTAGCTAGCTATCTAGGTAAACAATGAACCTTATCAAATCAAACTTTATTTGTCACATGCCGAATACAAACGGTGTAGACCTTACCATGAAATGCTTACTTACAAGATTCTTAACCAATAATGCAGTCTGTACTGCCTTACGGTTAGATGCAGAGCTGTTGCCATACCAGGTGGTGATGCAACCGGTCAGGATGCTATCGATGGTGCAGCTGTAGAACTTTTTGAGGATCTGAGGACCCATGCCAAATCTTTTCAGTCTCCTGAGGGGGAAAGGTGTTGTCATGCCCTCTTCACGACTGTCTTGGTGTGTTTGGACCATGATAGTTCGTTGGTGAATTTGAAACTCTCGACCCGCTCCACTACTGCCCCGTCGATGTTAATGGGGGCCTTTTCGACCCGCTTTTTCCTGTAGTCCACGATCAGCTCATTTGTCTTGCTCACATTGAGGGAGAGATTGTTATCCTCTCCCTCAACAAATTTACTTTTAACAAGACACACATGTTAATTGAAATGCAGGTGACTACCTCATGAAGCTGGTTGAGAGAATGCCAAGAGTGTGCAAAGCTGTCATCAAGGCAAAGGGTGGCTACTTGAAGAATCTTAAATATAAAATATATTTTGATTTGTTTAACACTTTTTTGGTTACTACATGATTCCATATGTGTTATTTCATAGTTTTGATGACTTCACTATTATTATACAAGAAAATAGTAAAAAAGTAATAATAAATGGAATGAGTAGGTGTGTCCAAACGTTTGACTGGTACTGTATGTATATATATAAGGTCTAGTCCTGGGTCAGGCATGAAAAAGTGAGAACTGAACTGGCAACAGAAGAGCTGCTGGTTTCAGATCATGACTACCATCCACTACTGTTGTCCCTTGAGAAAGGCACTGTATTGCTACAGGGGCTCCTTACTAAATGTTTATGTGTGTCTGTATGTCTGGGAGGATTGGGAGCAGAGCAAAATACTAATGTTAATTTCTATTTGTTAATAGTTTCCAGACCCGTCTCACCGTCTGCATGCGTCAGATGGCAGAGATCCTGTACCAGATCAAAGGTCATCCCAACCGTCAGACGGCTGAGGCCGACGCTGACAACATGCTAAGGCCTCTCATGGAGTTCCTGGATGGAAAGTGAGTGGGGCTGACACACAGCCATTTTGGTGCAGAGATAGGCATGTACTGTATATGGGTACATATTTCATTTGGGCTGGAAAATGGTGCAGTTTTATATCAGTGTTTCACACACTGAGACCATGTTGGCTCAAGTACTCTCTAGTTTGTCATGAAAGAGCTACAGTATCTTGCACAGAGATTTGGTTCTGGGTTCTGAGATGATATAGTCTGAAAAATGCTACTGTCTGTGACTGGGTAAATGGTTCCAGTGTGACTCAGTGTTTCTGTGTGTCTCTTCTCCCTATAACCCCAGTCTGAGTCTGTTTGCTGACACCTGTGAGAAGACGGTTCTGAAGAGAATACTGAAGGATCTGTGGAAGATTGTCCTGAGCAGTTTGGAGAAGACCATCATCTTACCACCGAGCAACGACGGCTTCGTAAGTCTATCTGCCCTTCTCACAATACTCTATATACCAATATTATATATAGTATAGTCTAGACCTCCTGTCTTCCATCAGACTGGAATTAAGTTCCTTTTTAATATGAACCCATCTCAAGGGTATTTTTAACAGATAGAAACAGAAATAATCTAACTAAGCTGACACGGTTCTCCGTACCCCACTCCATCTTTCTCTGATCTTTCATGACATGCCTGATAATTTTTTTTCCCAGGGAGCTCAGATTCTGACTGCTGCCAAGGGGCTGTCCAACCTAAAGGTACAGACCGCTCTGTCAGTTACTGCTGTCTTACTATGACTGTACAATAAGCTCCTCTCCGGTGCCAAGGTATCCTGAGTTGTCTCGATGTATATGGAGTTTAACACACAAGGGGCGTGGTTAATGTATGTCTGTAACTTTGGTTGTCATAGGGAGGGGGCGAGGCCAAAAGCCTGACGCCCAAACAGTGTGTCATCATGGATGCCGCACTGGAAACCATCAAGGTGAATACACACTCACGCACACACACAGAAATAAGCGTATACACACTTACTTAAATTTTTTCTCTCTCTCTCAGCAATACTTTCATGCGGGGGGTAATGGTCTGAAGAAGGCCTATGTGGAGAAGAGTCCTGAGTTATCTTCGCTGAAATATGCTCTGGCCCTCTACTCTCAGAGCACTGATGCACTAATCAAGACATTTGTAACTACACAGCACGCACAGGGTAAGACACACACACACTCATACACACAAACACACACACACACTCATACACACACTCATATTTTTGTTTACATGCACAGACCACAGTTTTACTGATGACCTGTATTGATGCATTTCCACTATCATGCCAATAGAGGTCAGCAGAGAGTTCACTCTTTTCCTGTTCTCTCTCTCTCTCTCTCTCTCTCTCTCTCTCTCTCTCTCTCTCTCTCTCGCTCTCAATCTCTCTCTCTCTCTCTCGCTCTCAATCTCTCTCTCTCTCTCTCTCTCTCTCTCTCTCTCTCTCTCTCTCTCTCTCTCTCTCTCTTTCTCTCTCTCTCTCTCTATCTCTCACTCAATCGCTCTCTCTCTCACTCCCCTCTCTCACACACCCTTTCCCTCTCACTCAATCTCACACACTTTCTCTCTCTCTCTCTTTCTCTCTCTCTCTCTCTAGTTCATAATGGGATTGGGATCAGGATTACCCCCAATGAGAAGGTTCGGCCAGACAGAGGTATATTATATTGTTATAGATGGATTTCATAATGTGGTAATAATGTTATAGATTTCATAACCTTAAAATGATGTGTTATAGCTAATTTATCTGTTCTTGTTATAACATATAATAGCGCAATGATAGAATTAAGTGAATTAACACGTTTGGTTGCTCAGTAAACGGTAATAGCGTGTGATAATTAAGCAATACGGCATGAAGAGGTGTGGTATATGGCCAATATACCACGGCTAAGGGCTGTTCTTAGGAACAAAGCAACGTGGAGTACCTGGATACAGCCCTTAGCCTTTGTGTATTGGCCAAATACCACAAACCCCTGAGGTGTGTTATTGCTATTATAATTCGAATCCAGGCTGTTTCACAACCGGCCGTGATTGGGAGTCTCATAGGGCGGCTCACAATTGGCCTAGCGATTGTGTAAAAGTCCTTTTTGGTCATGCCCGTGGTATACAGTCGAATATACCACAGCTTTCAGCCAATCAGCGTTCAGGGCTCTAACCACCCAGTTTATAATATGTGATATACATTGACTCTCAGGTTCAGGAGTGGAGAAGCCTATTGGTGAGGCCCAGATCCAGATAGACATGGTGCCTCCAGGCAAAGACAAGATCCACAAGGTCAACATCAGAGGTGAGCCAGACATACCACCACCTGTCATGTCCTGTTCTGTCCACCTCAGATCAAACTGGACAACACAAACACACACCTCATAACTCAATCACCTTAATCTCTCTGTCATTTTTTCAATCATCTTAATCTCTCTGTCCTTTTATAAATCATCTTAATCTCTCTGTCCTTTTATAAATCATCTTAATCTCTCTGTCATTTTATAAATCATCTTAATCTCTCTGTCCTTTTATAAATCATCTTAATCTCTCTGTCCTTTTATAAATCATCTTAATCTCTCTGTCCTTTTATAAATCATCTTAATCTCTCTGTCCTTTTATAAATCATCTTAATCTCTCTGTCCTTTTATAAATCATCTTAATCTCTCTGTCCTTTTATAAATCATCTTAATCTCTCTGTCCTTTTCCATGTCTCTTCTATGTTGCTGTCCTCTACCTTTTCTTTCTTTCCACTCCACTCTCTCCATCTTTCCATCTCTCCATCTTTCCATCTCTCCATCTCTGCATCTCTCCATCTCTCCATCTCTGCATCTCTCCATCTCTCCTCTCTCATCCATCTCCTCCTTCCATGTATTGCTCTCTCACACACATTCCTTTCATGTCTCACCTGTTATTCCCTTGCTCTCTCTCTCTCTCTCTCTCTCTCTCCCTCTCTCTCCCTCTCTCTCCCCTACAGTGATAGCGGTGAATGACATGAGGTGGCAGACATCAGGGATGTTCCGTCCCTTCGTGGAGGTCAACATGATTGGTCCGCTCCTTGCAGCCCAGAAGAGGAAGTTCACTACCAAGTCAAAGAACAACAGTTGGACAGCCAAGTACAACGAGGCCTTCCAATTGTGAGTTCTTAACCCACTGAGTTTACACCCAATACCTTTAGGTCGCCCTTCACTTTAACACCACTTTCAGGTGTTCACTACCCTGACACCTATTTTCCCCTGGCGCTACAGCAGCGCAAGTGCCAAAACATGGTAACATTAGTTGCAATAACGTGGTTGGTAATGGCATGGATTTTGGGAACGGAAGTGGAACCTATCCAGCCATGATGCACAGTGTCTTTATGCTCATGGAACCCTCGTATTAATTATATAAAATAAAACATTTGATTTGATAAAAATACCCCTCCATGTAGGCTACATGTTCATATGCCCATCATGAAACATAAAACCCCTATTTAACAAACTAGGCTATAACGGACTAACATTCGCATTGATGACAACACAATACATAAAATACTGTAAATACACAACTTGAAGCAACCCCATCATCTCAACCCCAAAATTAAATGTGATGATGTTGAATCAGCGTGGGAAAATGATTGGATTTGAAAAAAGTCATCAACATAAGAGTATTTTGGCTTTTCTTTTCTCCAAGCATTTTTACCTAAATCTAATGTTAGATTTAGATCCTACTGTACAACAACCATACAATCTCTAGTGTTGGAATTAGAGCAATGTGCACAGATTTAAAGTTAGGACTCCACCATTAGTCTGTAGTGTACACTATAAACCAATGTTGAACCCCTTCTACCTTTTCTCTCTGACCTCCGACCTCACCAAACCCTCCCATCCTTACTTTCCCCCGTCAACAGTATCCTGGGTAAGGAGTCTCCAGACTGCTATGAGCTGCAGGTGACGGTTAAGGACTACTGTTTCGGCCGGGCCGACCGTGTTGTGGGCGTGGCGGTGATCCAGCTCCGAGACGTGGCTGACAGGAAGTCGTGCGTGTGTTGGTGCCCACTGGGCGGAACCATCCTTAAGGACGAGACGGGTGTGACGGTGATGCGTATCTTGTCTCAGCGGGTGGCCGACGAGGTGGCCAAGGACTTTGTCAAACTGAAGGCAGAGACACGCCCTGTAGAGGAGGGGAGATGATGAGGGGATGATAAAGAGGGGAGAGTAGGATAGAGGAGAGGAGAGGGGAAGAGGAGAGAGGATAGGGAGAGGAGAGGGGAGGAGGAGATAGGATAGGGGAGAGAGGAGAGGTAGAGAGAGCCTATCACATGGATTTGGAAGAGGAGACACGCTCCGTTGAAGAGAGGGAGATGAGCATCAGGGTAGAAGTTAATAAATGTTATAGTTCCTGCTTCCTGGTCCTCTGGACCAATGAGAGACTTTCACTGTATGCATCAAAGTAGTGGAGTGTGACAAAACACTACATACCTTCACCGTTGCATTCATATCACACGCACGCACGTACGCACACACACATGAATGAATGTCTGCTTACTGTACCAGGGGCTATATCAGATCAACCCCTATAGGTACATAGTCTAATTTACTGTACCAGGGGCTATATCAGATCAACCCCTATAGGTACGTAGTCTAATTTACTGTACCAGGGGCTATATCAGATCAACCCCTATAGGTACATAGTCTAATTTACTTTACCAGGGGCTATATCAGATCAACCCCTATAGGTACGTAGTCTAATTTACTGTACCAGGGGCTATATCAGATCAACCCCTATAGGTACGTAGTCTAATTTACTGTACCAGGGGCTATATCAGAACAACCCCTATAGGTACGTAGTCTAATTTACTTTACCAGGGGCTATATCAGATCAACCCCTATAGGTACGTAGTCCAATTTACTGTAACAGGGGTTATATCAGAACAACCCCTATAGGTACGTAGTCTAATTTACTGTACCAGGGGCTATATCAGATCAACCCCTATAGGTACGTAGTCTAATTTAATATACTACTAGCTACTAGCATGAGACTGATACCCATAGCCCAACACCCAGCACCATAACCTGTGATGAAAACACATGAGACTGATACCCGTACCCCAAAACCCACCACCCTAACCTGTGATGAAAACACATGTGGATGGATCTGACCTGACCTGTCTACAGGGTCGCTACAGTACCATCCCTGTGGTTTACATAGCCTTACAATCACAGAGCTACGCCTATCCCTCCCCAGACCATCACATCACATCACAACCACAGGGATATGTACCTGAAGTATAGTAGGGTGAGGTACTACAGTTACAGAGCCTGCTAGTTAACAGGGTGTAGTATAGTAGGGTGAGGTACTACAGTTACAGAGCCTGCTAGTTAACAGGGTGTAGTATAGTAGGGTGTCAGTGGGTGTAGAGAGTAGGGTAAGGGTGTTTTACTGTCAGACGGCTGTGTGAACAGAACAGAGCTGTGTGGGCTTAATGGTTACAGGCCCACTCAACTTTAGCTTGGGGGACTGTATGTTCCCATACTGTAGACCATACTCATTACATGACCTTTAACCCCCTCTCTAGATTTTTTATTTATTTATGTATTTATTTTGCCAACTTAGGTTTCTATTTTCAACTGTTACTGCAGATACTGTTTACCTGTATGTCTACATGGAATGGAAATAGCCAAACATTGACTAGTTGTTTTTTGGGGTCAGTTATTTTGAATTTTTATAAATCTCATCTCCAGATACACACCTGTTGATGAACAAATGTTGAACAAATGTTGAGTATGTTAACTGCCTCCCCGACTTCCCAACCTTCTATCTCACCCCTAGCATTACAACAAACACAAAGGTGTTGTAATAACGATGTCATACTTGACCTATGTCAGCTGTCAATCATCCTCTTACAGCGACCTCTCATGTTAGCCCCGCCCCAAAGTTCCACCATTGCTCTCATTGGTGGAGTTCGTTTTGCATGACCCGGTGCCCTGTGTGGGTGGAGATTTCACCTATTTCACCTAAGGACCAATGGAATGGTCTATAATGAGCAAACTCTGCCCACCCGGCGCACCGGACCATGCAAAACAAACCCGACCAGTCATTGGGCGTTCTGTGAATGTCACAAATATTACCTGCCTGCCATTGGCAGGTAGAGAAGATGGAAAGGTGGGCCATCCAATAATATCACGTAGCTGGAGAAGGGGGTGGGTGGAGTATGCACCACGTGCCAAGTAATGCAAATGTTCACTTTCTCTTGATTTGTTCCTATCTTTGATTTTGTTTGTTTATTATTTCATTTTGGCAAGTGAACTCTTACAATCACACTGTTTTAATCTTACTCTTGGTTAGAAAATCCTAACTCCAGTTTGTAAAGAAAAGCCTAACACCAGAGCATGTATTTACTGTATACAATCAAAGTAAACTAGACCTTGAGTTGTGCATTTTTATGTATGTATTGTCAAATATGAAAAGATTGATATATGTAAAGTATGTATCATTAATATTATAATGCTGCGAAAATGTTGAATATACTTGTACTAATATTTGAATTTTGTATATAAAGTATTAATGAATCATCTCTCTGGCTTGGGGAGTGTTATTGACTTAGATGGTACGTGAGACTGGGATGAGACTAGATGGAGATCTGAAAGAGTTTGAGATGTTTTGTCCGTTGGCTCTCTCTCTCGCTCTCTCGCTCTCTCGCTCTCTCTCGCTCTCTCTCGCTCTCTCGCTCTCTCGCTCTCTCGCTCTCTCTCTCTCTCTCGCTCTCTCGCTCTCTCTCTCTCTCTCTCGCTCTCTCTCTCTCTAGTTCATTTTACCAGATGTTATTGCAGGTGTAGCAAAATGCTTGTATTTCTAGCTCCAACAGTGTAGTAGTATCTAACAATTCACAACAATACACACAACCTAAAAGTAAAATAATGGAATTAAGAAATATATAAATATTAGGATGAGCAACGTCAGAGTGACATTGACTAAAATACAGTAGAATAGAATACAGTATATACATATGAGATGAGTAAAGCTAAAGTATGTAAACATTATTAAAGTGACTAGTGTTCCATTATTAAAGTGACCAGTGACTCCATGTCTATGTCTAAAGGGCAGCCTCTAAGGTGCAGGGTTGAGTAACCGGGTGGAAGCCGGCTAGTGATGGCTATTTAACAGTCTGATGGCCTTGAGATAGAAGCTGCTTTTCAGTCTCTCTGTACCAGCTTTTGATGCACCTGGACAGACCGCGCCTTCTGGATGATAGCGGGGTGAACAGGCCGTGGCTCGGGTGGTTGATGTTCCTTGATGATCTTTTTGGCCTTCCTGTGACATCGGGTGCTGTAGGTGTCCAGGAGGGCAGGTAGTTTGCCTCCGGTGATGCGTTTGCAAGACCACACCACCCTCTGGACAACCCTGCGGTTGCAGGCGGTGCAGTTGCTGTACCAGGCGGTGATACAGCCCGACAGGATGCTCTCCATTGTGCATATGTAAAAGTTAGTGAGTGTTTTAGGTGCCAAGCCAAATTTCTTTAGCCTCCTGAGGTTAAGGAAGCGTTGTTGTGCCTTCTTCACCACACTGTCTGTTTGGTTGGACCATTTAAGATCGTCAGTGATGTGTACGCCGAGTAACTTGACGCTTTCCACCTTCTCCACTGCGGTCCCGTTGATGTGGATAAGAGGGTGCTCCCTCTGCTATTTACTGAAGTCCACGATCAGCTCTTTTGTTTTGTTGACGTTGAGTGAGAGGTTATTTTCCTGGCACCACTCTCCCAGGGCCCTCACCTCCTCCCTGTAGGCTCTCGTCATTGTTGTTCATCAAGCCTACTACTGTTTGTCGTCTGCAAACTTGATGATTGAGTTGGAGGCGTGGCCATACAGTCATGGGTGAACAGGGAGTACAGGAGGGGGCTGAGCACGCACCCTTGTGGGGCCCTTTGTAGTCTGTGATTGTCTGTAGACCCTGCAACATAGGTCTCGTGTCTTAGCCGTTGAATTGCGACTCCACTTTGTCTTTGTACTGACGTTTTGCCTGTTTGATTGCCTTATGGAGGGAATAACTACACTGTTTGTATTCAACCATATTCCCAGTCACCTTGCCATGGTTAAATGGGGTGGTTCTCACTATCAGTTTTGTGCGAATGCTCTCCTCCTCTCTACCAGACCATCCAAGAGACCAGAGTATCTCTCTCCTCCTCTCTACCAGACCATAACATTACTACAGACCATAGTATCCACACTACTACAGATAGAGTGGAATATCCTCTACTGGATCACTTTGGATGGCTATAGAGACAGGGGATCTGCCATCTGTGTAGTCTGACAGAGGTAAGGACACCTGACAGAGGTAAGGACACTGACAGAGGTAAGGACACCTGACAGAGGTAAGGAAACTTGACAGAGGTAAGGACACATGACATAGGTAAGGGCACCTGACAGAGGTAAGGACACCTGACAGAGGTAAGGACACCTGACAGAGGTAAGGGCACCTGACAGAGGTAAGGGCACCTGACGGGCACCTGACAGAGGTAAGGACACCTGACAGAGGTAAGGACACCTGAAAGAGGTAAGGGTATCTGCCAGAGGTATCAGACACTGTAGGCATTTGTCAGAAGTTTCTCACATATTCAAGCATTTATGTGCACGTTCATAAAGACATACACATATACGTGTCTAGATGGTGTTGAGGCATGGACTCTACAAGATCCCTTCTTGATGTAACTTGTTGAATCCACTTCAATCAGTGTAGATGAAGGGGAGGAGACTGGTTAAAGAATGATTATTAAGTCTTGACACAATTGAGATGGATTGTGAATGTGTGCCATTCAGTGTGCCTTTGCCATTCAGAGTGTCTTTGAACAGGGTATGGTAGTAGGTTCCAGGAGCACCGGTTTGTGTCAAGAACTGCAACGCTGCTGTTTTCTTTTTTTTCCCTGTGGAACGCTTTTGACAACTTGTAGAGTCCATGACTCAACACCTTGTAGAGTCCATTTCTCAACACCTTGTAGAGTCCATGACTCAACACCATTTAGAGTCCAAGCCTCAACACCTTGTAGAGTCCATGACTCAACACCTTGTGGAGTCCATGACTCAACACCTTGTAGAGTCCATGCCACAACACCTTGTAGAGTCCATGCCTCAACACCTTGTAGAGTCCATGCCTCAACACCTTGTAGAGTCCATGCCTCAACACCTTGTAGAGTCCATGCCTCAACACCTTGTAGAGTCCATGACTCAACACCTTGTAGAGTCCATGCCTCAACACCATGTAGAGTCCATGCCTCAACACCATGTAGAGTCCATGCCTCAACACCTTGTAGAGTCCATGACTCAACACCTTGTAGAGTCCATGCCTCAACACCTTGTAGAGTCCATTCCTCAACACCTTGTAGAGTCCATGTCTCAACACCTTGTAGAGTCCATGCCTCAACACCATGTAGAGTCCATGCCTCAACACCATGTAGAGTCCATGCCTCAACACCTTGTAGAGTCCATGACTCAACACCTTGTAGAGTCCATGCCTCAACACCTTGTAGAGTCCATTCCTCAACACCTTGTAGAGTCCATGCCTCAACAACTTGTAGAGTCCATGCCTCAACACCTTGTAGAGTCCATGACTCAACGAATTGAGGCTGTTCTGAGGGAAAAAGGGGAGGGGGCGGAGTGTAATTCAGAATTCAGAACCACTGATTTGCCTATGACTGTTAGGGGGCAATGCAGTTCCCTCTACCACAGTCTGGCTACCATACAATGCTTACTGCTGTCCCGCACCCACTCAGCATCGCTGGTATTAATGCAATTTTTAGGTTCTCTGTTGTGTGCCTCTCCTCCATGACCTCAGTTGTCAGTACATGAGACTCATCAATGTGATGGCTCGTTACAGTGATGTATGACAGCGTGTTCACGTATGGTGTTTGAGAGCTCGCGCTTTGTACACACAGAGCAATCATTGTACAATTTCCCATCCGGGCTGTCATGGTTTTTCGACATGGCATCTTTTAGTCTGGTTCTATATCTGCCAATGAAGCTGAAATCGTCTACTGTACTATTGACAATGGCTGCATCTCAACAGCAATCATTTCTGTAACCAGCGCTGTGATCATTTCTGTAACTGCTAAAGTATCAGTTTCCTGCACACCAAAAAAAGGAAAGCTTTCTTTACAAGTGTGTGTGTGTTTATATGTGTGTGTGGTCAGTTTGGTTTTAAGTTGTGTTTTTTCACAGTGAGAGACAATGAACAAAGTGAAAGAAAGCTGTTTCAGGAAACTGATACTTTGGAGAGAGAAAGAGACGTGCCGTCGTTGAACAAAGAAGAAACTGAAGGTCAAGAGAGGAAGCTGAAGAGAAGAGAACATACAGAGAGAAAAGAAGAGACGGAGAGAGGAGAGGAGACGAGACGAGACGGAGAGAGGAGAGGAGAGGAGAGGACCGACGGAGAGACTTAGTCGGGCAATAAGAGGAGGAGAAAGAGAGAGATTAGGTAAGTATAGAGACAAACAGTGTGTGTGTGTGTGTAGTCTCACCCTGTGTTGTGTGTGTGTGTGTAGTCTCACCCTGTGTTGTGTGTGTGTGTGTGTGTGTGTAATCTCACCCTGTGTTGTGTGTGTGTGTGTAGTCTCACCCTGTGTTGTGTGTGTGTAGTTTCACCCTGTGTTGTGTGTGTGTGTAGTCTCACCCTGTGTTGTGTGTGTGTAGTCTCACCCTGTGCTGTGTGTGTGTGTGTAGTCTCACCCTGTGTTGTGTGTGTGTGTAGTCTCACCCTGTGTTGTGTGTGTAGGTGTAGTCTCACCCTGTGTTGTGTGTGTGTGTGTGTGTGTGTGTGTGTGTGTGTGTGTGTGTGTGTGTAGTCTCACCCTGTGGTGTGTGTGTGTGTATGTGTGTGTGTGTAGTCTCACCCTGTGTTGTGTGTGTGTGTGTGTGTGTAGTCTCACCCTGTGTTGTGTGTGTGTGTGTGTGTGTGTGGTCTCACCCTGTGTTGTGTGTGTGTGTGTGTGTGTGTGTGTGTGTAGTCTCACCCTGTGTTGTGTGTGTGCGTGTGTGTGTGTGTGTAGTCTCACCCTGTGTTGTGTGTGTGTGTGTGTGTGTGTGTGTGTGGTCCCACCCTGTGTTGTGTGTGTGTGTAGTCCCACCCTGTGTTGTGTGTGTGTGTGTAGTCCCACCCTTAGTTGTGTGTGTGTGTGTGTGTGTGTGTGTGTGTGTAGTCTCACCCTGTGTTGTGTGTGTGCGTGTGTGTGTGTGTGTAGTCTCACCCTGTGTTGTGTGTGTGTGTGTGTGTGTGTGTGTGTGTGTAGTCCCACCCTGTGTTGTGTGTGTGTGTAGTCCCACCCTGTGTTGTGTGTGTGTGTAGTCCCACC
Organism: Thymallus thymallus; assembly: GCA_023634145.1. Lineage (NCBI taxonomy): Eukaryota > Metazoa > Chordata > Actinopteri > Salmoniformes > Salmonidae > Thymallus > Thymallus thymallus. The sequence goes on along the minus strand of CM042402.1, from coordinate 4,569,832 downwards.
CTGTGTTGTGTGTGTGTGTGTAGTCCCACTCTGTGTTGTGTGTGTGTGTGTGTGTGTGTGTGTGTGTGTGTGTGTGTAGTCCCACTCTGTGTGTGTGTGTGTGTGTGTGTGTGTGTGTGTGTGTGTGTGTGTGTGTGTGTGTGTGTGTGTGTGTGTGTGTGTAGTCCCACCCTGTGTTGTGTGTCATAGGCAGTCCCACCCTACACCCATTCCAAGCCCACCTCCCCTTCACCAGCCAGATGTGAGAACAGACGAGAGCAGAGAGGAGTGTGGGGGAGGGAGAGAGAGAACATGAGACAGGCGTGAGAGGAGAAGAAAAATAAAGAGAGGAGAAGAAAAATAAAGAGAGAGAGAGAGAGAGAGAGAGAGAGAGAGAGAGAGAGAGAGAGAGAGAGAGAGAGAGAGAGAGAGAGAGAGAGAGAGAGAGAGAGAGAGAGAGAGAGAAACCAGAGGAGTCGTCAGTGGTATACAGAGGGAAGGGTAGAGCAACAAAAAAGGGGAGGAGTAGTGTGTGAAGGAGGAGGGGATAGCCTTGATGAAATATCAGCATCTTGTTCATTTCCCAAGACTGCATGACCATTCGTCTCACACACGCACGACTGTAGCCGGGACTAACGGTAAGAGCAGTGGCAAGCCTCTTGACCTCAGGGTCAGGGGTCAGGGTGGGGGAGAGGTGGGCAGACACACAGGAAGTAGTGGTGAATGAAAGCAAGTGTGCCCTCTCTCCGTCTTTCTTTCCTCTTTTCTTTCCTGGGGACTCCTGAAGTAATGGAAAGAATGACTGAAGGAAGGAGTTGGTTTCCAGGAATGACGATCCAGGAATGAATGGTTTGAGAGGAGGAGAGAGAGAAAGCAATAACTTTGGAATACTTTTTGTGATTTCTTTCCAATCTTTACATGATCACTTCAATGCCTTCTAACCTTTAAACAACGTGTTACAACAACGTGTTGCTTTCTTTGTTTGTACAGACAAGTACTGTTACATCTTAGACAATGTTTATTACTAGGTGTTTCTCTATCTAAACTCTGGTGTATTTCTCTAGTAAGCGGGTTTGGCATTTTTCTGTCTTAAAGATCTTTGTTTGGAGAGGATTCCAGAACGGGAAATACTCTTCAGAATTTAAAAGTCATTTTGGGATTGATCCCGATGAAGATGGCGAGGAGGATGATGATGATGATTGTGCTATAACATAATGTCATATGCATACTTGTGTCCTGGTGTTTTGGTCTAGCTGGTTGACAGGTCTAGCTGGTTGACAGGCCTAGCTGGTTGACAGGCCTAGCTGGTTGACAGGTCTAGCTGGTTGACAGGCCTAGCTGGTTGACAGGTCTAGCTGGTTGACAGGCCTAGCTGGTTGACAGGTCTAGCTGGTTGACAAGTCTAGCTGGTTGACAGGTCTAGCTGTTTGACAGGTCTAGCTGGTTGACAGGTCTAGCTGGTTGACAGGTCTAGCTGGTTGACAGGTCTAGCTGGTTGACAGGCCTAGCTGGTTGACAGGTCTAGCTGGTTGACAGGTCTAGCTGTTTGACAGGTCTAGCTGGTTGACAGGCCTAGCTGGTTGACATTCCTAGCTGGTTGACAGATCTAGCTGGTTGACAGGTTTAGCTGGTTGACAGGCATTGTTTTAGTGTCTCATTAGGCATTGTTTTTGTGGCGCAGCGGTCTAAGGCACTGCATCTCAGTGCTAGAATCGTCACTACAGACACCCTGGTTCGAATCCAGGCTGTATCACAACCGGCTGTGATTGGGAGTCCCGTAGGGCGGCGCACAATTGGCCCAGCGTTGTCCGAGTTTGGCCAGTATAGGCCGTCATTGTAAATAAGAATTTGTTCTTAACTGACTTCCCTAGTTAAATAAAGGTTAAAAAAATAAGAAGAAGAATTCTCCAGCGTTACTGCTGTGTTACAGGGGCACTACCTTGACATAGATCTGTTGTCGCACACAGTGTCCCTCTCAGGCCACTGTAACATTCACCTGGTGACCTCAGTCCCCTGCAGCCAATCTAAAGACATAAATAATGTATTCACCATAATAACCAGTTTCACATTCCTAATATCATCTGGTGTACTGAAGGGGTCAAATCATCTGGTGTATTGAAGGGGTCAGATCATTAATACGAGACAGGGTCAGATCATTATAAAAACTGTGCTACGGTCAAAGGAACAAGACAAAGCTGTTTAATAACGAAGAATAAATGGTAGTATTAGACTGAAAGGGTCAATCAAAGCGAGTAGGTGAATTATTCAGCAGTTGATTGTTGGGAGCTTTTGTATTCTCTGTGCTCCTGTCAAAAAGAGTTGTACTTTCAAAAGCTGTCTCTGTAGTGTAGCCTCACATGATTGATCCCCTCACTTCTCTCCACTCCAACACTCCAACTTTAAATTGACTTCAGTGCATCAGACAGTACATGTGGTCATGTGAGTTCCACTTATTTACAGGAAGCGTTACTATTTTATTTACAGACAGTATCCACCTCCATATCTCCCCTAACCACTGATTTCTGATCAGTCCAACATAGATTATCATAAACTAAATATGACATATGTCCCTGGATCAGTGGTTTAAAAGTCATACGGATAATGCTCCAACACATGTGTTGGAGCAATGTGACTCTAGACGCAAGCAGGAAGTGTGTGTCTATAGCAGGGTTTCCTGAACTCGGCCCTGGGGCCCCACCTTTGTGCACGTTTAGTTTTTTGCCCTAACACTACACGACTGATTCAAATAATCAAAGCTTGATGATGAGTTTGTTATTTGAATTATCTGTGTAGTGGTAGGGTAAAAAACAAAACATGCACCAAGGGGAGGCATCAGGACAGAATTTGGGAAATATAGTATTCACTGTAGTGTTTTTGCAGACTTTAGTAGTAGTGTAGTATTTATTGTAGTGTTTTTGCAGACTTTAGTAGTAGTGTAGTATTTATTGTAGTGTTTTTGCAGACTTTAGTAGTAGTGTAGTATTTATTGTAGTGTTTTTGCAGACTTTAGTAGTAGTGTAGTATTTACTGTAGTGTTTTTGCGGACTGTAGTATGCTGTAGTATTTACTGTAGTGTTTTTGCGGACTGTAGTATCCTGTAGTATTTACTGTAGTGTTTTTGCAGACTGTAGTATGCTGTAGTATTTATTGTAGTATTTTAGTGGACTTGGTGTCTGGTTAGTCAGTAGTACTGTGGTATTGACATAGTGTCTGGTTAGTCAGTAGTACTGTAGTATTGACATAGTGACTGGTTAGTCAGTAGTACTGTAGTATTGACATAGTGTCTGGTTAGTCAGTAGTACTGTAGTATTGACATAGTGTCTGGTTAGTCAGTAGTACTGTAGTATTGACATAGTGTCTGGTTAGTCAGTAGTACTGTAGTATTGACATAGTGTCTGGTTAGTCAGTAGTACTGTAGTATTGACATAGTGTCTGGTTAGTCAGTAGTACTGTAGTATTGACATAGTGTCTGGTTAGTCAGTAGTACTGTAGTATTGACATAGTGTCTGGTTAGTCAGTAGTACTGTAGTATTGACATAGTGTCTGGTTAGTCAGTAGTACTGTAGTATTGACATAGAGTCTGGTTAGTCAGTAGTACTGTAGTATTGACATAGTGTCTGGTTAGTCAGTAGTACTGTAGTATTGACATAGTGTCTGGTTAGTCAGTAGTACTGTAGTATTGACATAGTGTCTGGTTAGTCAGTAGTACTGTAGTATTGACATAGAGTCTGGTTAGTCAGTAGTACTGTAATATTGACATAGAGTCTGGTTAGTCAGTAGTACTCCCATCTCTGTCAGGGACATTCAGCACAAAACTGTTTTTTTCCTTTCTGTCCTTCAAACCAGTGGTCTGTTCTGGTCTGTTCTATTCTGGTCTGGTCTGGTCCAGTCTGTTCTGGTCTGTTCTATTCTGGTCTGGTCTGGTCTGGTTTGTTCTGGTCTGTTCTATTCTGGTCTTTTCTGGTCCAGTCTGTTCTGGTCTGTTCTATTCTGGTCTGGTCTGGTCTGGTTTGTTCTGGTCTGTTCTATTCTGGTCTTTTCTGGTCCAGTCTGTTCTGGTCTGGTCTGTCATCAAGGCTTCCTTCTATTGTGATCTACTATCAGCAGATAATCAAGGCTTTCTGTCACAACAGGTTTTAGCTATGTGTTACCATACTTCCTAACAGTAGAGAGAGTGTGTCTGTGTTAGTTAGTGTGTAAATGGGTCAGCAATGTAGATATCTTGTGTACCTGTAACGTGTAACATTGCACACTCGAGAGGTGTGACAACATCCTATGCAGCGTTGTGAGTTTTGTGAAGGAGTCACATCAATCACATCAATCACACACACACACACACACACACACACACACACACACACACACACACACACACATGGGGGAGGCCACAGCCAGCAATCTCCACTCCGCTTCCTCTGCTCCCCTTCAAGCAGCTGTCACTCAAACTGCATTTGCCCCCAAGAAAAGGCCAGCTTTTGACAGTGCAGCATACATACAGTACATTAACAGGGAAGTCTAATTATAACCAGGTAGCTGATAACAGCAGAGAGGTGTTATTCCTGTCCAGCTATCTGTTGACAGAACTAACTGAACAGGGCGTCTCAGAATGACAGAACCTTTAGAGGAAGTGCAGAGTTTTTCACAGTCAGACTGTTACATTATAGTGGGGATGGTTAAATATATATATTTATTTAAATAACAGTTAAGAACAAATTCTTATTTACAATGACGGCCTACCCTGGCCAAACCTGGCCAAACCTGGACGACACTGGGCCAATTGTGTCCCGCCCTATGGGACTCCCAATCACGGCCAGATGTGATACAGCCTGGATTCGAACCAGGGACTGTAGTGACGCCTCTTGCACTGAGATGCAGTGCCTTAGACCACTGCGCCACTCGGGTGCCCTAATATATCAGTTACCATACCGGGAGCTGAACCAGGGCCACCTGGGTGAAAACCAGGAATCCTAACCACTAGACTGGAATGGATGGGCCTTTTCTCATAGAAGCACATTTTTAGTGCACTTGTCGAATCCCAGACTTTGGTCCAGTCCAGTGAAAGACTGGGAGACAAGGATAAGACTGACACCAGAGATAGTGTGCCCTTCTGTGAGGATAAGACTGACACCAGAGATAGTGTGCCCTTCTGTGAGGATAAGACTGACACCAGAGATAGTGTGCCCTTCTGTGAGGATAAGACTGACACCAGAGATAGTGTGCCCTTCTGTGAGGATAAGACTGACACCAGAGATAGTGTGCCCTTCTGTGAGGATAAGACTGACACCAGAGATAGTGTGCCCTTCTGTGAGGATAAGACTGACACCAGAGATAGTGTGCCCTTCTGTGAGGATAAGACTGACACCAGAGATAGTGTGCCCTTCTGTGAGGATAAGACTGACTCCAGAGATAGTGTGCCCTTCTGTGAGGATAAGACTGACACCAGAGATAGTGTGCCCTTCTGTGAGGATAAGACTGACTCCAGAGATAGTGTGCCCTTCTGTGAGGATAAGACTAAACGTGTAACATTTAGAATTAAAACCTAATCAGCCCTTATGAAGGATGAGATTATAAAGTTTGATCACTCTGGAGGAATATCTGACATTCCTGGAAAATGTACTGTGTAGTGTTTTTAGGGGTATAGATGTCTGGTAGGGTTAAAGGTGACACTGGAAGGTGTGTGTGTGTGTGTGTGTGTGTGTGTGTGTGTGTGTGTGTGTGTGTGTGTGTGTGTGTGTGTGTGTGTGTGTGTGTGTGTGTGTGTGTGTGTGTGTGTGTGTGTGTGTGTGTGTAAATGAACAAACATTTGATCTTTATTAGTCCCCACAAGGTCAAATGCTATTTATAACGGGTTTAGGGTTAAGGTTATTATCAGGGTTAGGAGTTAGGGTTAGTTTTAGGGTTAGGAGCTAGGGTTAAGGTTAGGGTACGAGTTAGGGAAATATGATTTTGAATGGGACTGAATTGTGTGTCCCCATAAGGTTAGTTATACAAGACTGTGTGTGTGTGTGTGTGTGTGTGTGTGTGTGTGTGTGTGTGTGTGTGTGTGTGTGTGTGTGTGTGTGTGTGTGTGTGTGTGTGTGTGTGTGTGTGTGTGTGTGTGTGTGTGTGTGTGTGTGTGTGTGTGTGTGTGTGTGTGCGTATTTTAGCAGACTGGGGCCTCTCTGTGCCTCTGTTTTAAAACACACATGTGCATGTTATAAATAGATCCAGAGCTGAGGTCACCATGACAGCCATTCCTGAGGGGCGGGATCCTAAAATGGCTGCTTCCTGTCTTGGAATACTGAACAGCAGCCCCCTTACACACATACACAAACAAACAGGCATAGACAGACAGTCCATTGTGGTGATGATAACAGTCCATTGTGGTGATAACAGTCCATTGTGGTGATAACAGTCCATTGTGGTGATAACAGTCCATTGTGGTGATAACAGTCCATTGTGATGATAACAGTCCATTGTGGTGATAACAGTCCATTGTGCTGATAACAGTCCATTGTGCTAATAACTGTCCATTGGGGTGATAACAGTCTATTGTGCTGATAACAGTTAGTCCAGTGTGGTGATAACAGTTAGTCCAGTGTGGTGATAACAGTTAGTCCATTGTGGTGATAACAGTTAGTCCAGTGTGGTGATAACAGTTAGTCCATTGTGGTGATAACAGTCTATTGTGCTGATAACAGTTAGTCCATTGTGGTGATAACAGTTAGTCCAGTGTGGTGATAACAGTTAGTCCAGTGTGGTGATAACAGTTAGTCCATTGTGGTGATAACAGTCGATTGTGGTGATAACAGTTAGTCCAGTGTGGTGATAACAGTTAGTCCAGTGTGGTGATAACAGTTAGTCCATTGTGGTGATAACAGTTAGTCCAGTGTGGTGATAACAGTTAGTCCAGTGTGGTGATAACAGTTAGTCCATTGTGGTGATAACAGTTAGTCCATTGTGGTGATAACAGTCTATTGTGCTGATAACAGTTAGTCCATTGTGGTGATAACAGTCTATTGTGCTGATAACAGTTAGTCCATTGTGGTGATAACAGTTAGTCCAGTGTGGTGATAACAGTTAGTCAATTGTGGTGATAACAGTTAGTCCAGTGTGGTGATAACAGTTAGTCCATTGTGGTGATAACAGTTAGTCCAGTGTGGTGATAACAGTTAGTCCAGTGTGGTGATAACAGTTAGTCCAGTGTGGTGATAACAGTTAGTCCAGTGTGGTGATAACAGTTAGTCCAGTGTGGTGATAACAGTTAGTCCAGTGTGGTGATAACAGTTAGTCCAGTGTGGTGATAACAGTTAGTCCAGTGTGGTGATAACAGTTAGTCCAGTGTGGTGATAACAGTTAGTCCATTGTGGTGATAACAGTTAGTCCAGTGTGGTGATAACAGTTAGTCCAGTGTGGTGATAACGGTCTTAGTCGGTTTCAAAGTGAGAAAGTCAGAGTATAAGGAGACAGTGCTTGCCCTGGCAACAAAAGATTGAAAAAAACATGTGGATTATTTTTGGTTGTTGAAAAAAATCAATAATTCACATGTAGTTTTCGGACACGCGTGAAGTCACATTCATTTTTCACATGACTCAGACACAGGTATACACACCAGTGGAGGCTGCTGAGGGGAGGACGGCTCATAATAATGTCTGGAACAGAGCGAATGGAATGTCACCAAACCATGTGTTTGATTTATTTGATAACATTCCAACCATTACCACGAGCACATCCTCCCCAATTAAGATGCCACCAGCCTCCTGGAATACTCAGGTTGACTAAGTCATCTTTTCACAGAATGGCATTACAGACAATTTACTTGTGGAAACATTGCTACTGCAACATGGTAACACCACCTTTTCACCTCCCTTTGACCACCTCCCTAACACCACCTTTTCACTTCCTCCTCCCAGAGAGAGAGAGAGAGAGCGAGAGAGAGAGAGAGAGAGAGAGAGAGAGAGAGAGAGAGAGAGAGAGAGAGAGAGAGCTGGGTTTGGAATGGGTACTGAACACCTCATAGAGCACTTTATGGAAAATGATTTATTAGTATTGAAATGGCAGCATAGTCCAATAAATACCCTGCACTGAACTGTCTGGTTGTTGGGGAGAATTCAACCTCTCGTATGTAAGTTTGACTACGAACTCAAAACCACCTCTCCTGAGAAGCAGAACTAACCTATTTAGGATCACCAACGTACTTGTAAAGATACATGTTTCACACTGTGATGGTAGTCACAATGATAGTCTATGCAAGGTGTTACTTGTGTTATTGTTATTGTGTGAATGGTACAGTACGTTAGTACACAGCTAACCCTGGTCTCTCTTTCCCCAGAGAAATACCACAGGTAGATGAAGAAGCAGAGAAGATGTCATTCTTTGAGCTGGACTGTGCTAAGAAGAAAGAGAGAGGTGAGGAGTTGACCGACTTCGCCGACTGTTCTCATCACTGTTCACATCTCTGTTCTCATCACTGTTCTCATCACTGTTCTCATCACTGTTCTCATCTCTGTTCTCATCACTGTTCTCATCTCTGTTCTCATCACTGTTCTCATCTCTGTTCTCATCACTGTTCTCATCTCTGTTCTCATCTCTGTTCTCATCACTGTTCTCATCTCTGTTCTCATCACTGTTCTCATCTCTGTTCTCATCACTGTTCTCATCTCTGTTCTCATCACTGTTCTCATCTCTGTTCTCATCACTGTTCTCATCACTGTTCTCATCTCTGTTCTCATCTCTGTTCTCATCACTGTTCTCATCACTGTTCTCATCACTGTACTCATCACTGTTCTCATCACTGTACTCATCACTGTTCTCATCTCTGTTCTCATCACTGTTCTCATCACTGTTCTCATCACTGTTCTCATCACTGTTCTCATCTCTGTTCTCATCACTGTTCTCATCTCTGTTCTCATCTCTGTTCTCATCACTGTTCTCATCACTGTTCTCATCACTGTTCTCATCACTGTTCTCATCAAGTTTCATAGTTACATATACAGAGAATGCTTCTTCATAGATGGCTACCCCATCATCTGTCCTCTCCTTTTCTCCTGTCCTCTCCTTTTCTCCTGTCCTCTCCTTTTCTCCTGTCCTCTCCCGTCTCCCCATCTCAGCCATTCAGTTCAGAGAAGACATTACTGCACTTTTACTCTTTATTACTGTAGCATAACCTTATTATATAGTCAAACTTTATTACTACAGTATACACTGCCAAGTAATTCTCTTTGTGTTTTCTCATGATTTGGCTGGGTTTAATTGTGTTACTCTCCTGGGTCTCTCTCTCTCTCTCACTCTCTCTCTTTCTCTCTCTCTCTCTCAGAGTTGGAGAGAAAACTGAGGGCAAATGACAGAGAGCATAACCTCTCCTTCAGATATGCGGTGAGTTTAGTTGAATGTGTGTGTGAGGGTGCCTATGTACATGTTATTCCCAGGGGTAATCTGTGTGTTTCACCATTCTGGTTTGTGTGTGTGCATGCATGTGTGTTTGGGTAGGCCTTCTGTATTGGTCTGGTCTGGTGGTCTGGTCAGGTCTGGTCTGAGTGTCTGGTGATCTGGTCTGGTCTGTGTCTGGTGGTCTGGTCGGGTCTGAGTGTCTGGTAAAGTCTGGTCTGAGTGTCTGGTCTGGTCAGGTCTGGTCTGAGTGTGTGATGGTCTGGTCTGGTCTGGTCAGGTCTGGTCTGAGTGTGTTCTGGTCTGGTCAAGTCTGGTCTGAGTGTGTGATGGTCTGGTCAGGTCAGGTCTGGTCTGGTCAGGTGTGGTCTGGTCAGGTCTGGTCTGAGTGTGTGGTGGTATGGTCAGGTCTGGTCTGGTCTGAGTGTGTTCTGGTCTGGTCAGGTCTGGTCTGAGTATGTTCTGGTCTGGTCTGAGTGTGTGGTGGTCTGGTCAGGTCTGGTCAGGTCTGGTCAGGTCTGGTCAGGTCTGGTCAGGTCTAGTCAGGTCTGTTCAGGTCTGGTCAGGTCTTATCTGAGTGTCTGGTCTGGTAAGGTCTGTACATAAAATCTCCTCTCCTCTCCTCTCCTCTCCTCTCCTCTCCTCTCCTCTCCTCTCCTCTCCTCTCCTCTCCTCTCCTCTCCTCTCCTCTCCTCTCCTCTCCTCTCCTCTCCTCTCCTCTCCTCTCCTCTCCTCTCCTCTCTCTCTACTCTCCCATCCCCAGCTTTTTATTCTCCAAGATCTATCTTGTTTAGGGAACAACTCTTGAGTTAAGAGAGCAGAATAATGTAAACATCCAGTTCTTCTATGCGTTAGGACTGTAGCCAACACCACAAGCCCCTGACTTCTCTGTGTGTTATCAGTGAGTGAAGAGAGACATTTAGAAATACATGTTGTCCTTTGAGAAGTGAGCTTCTAATGGAATGTAAGCTAAAAGCTGCCTGTACACTCTTAGGAAAAAGGGCTCCAAAAGGGTTTTTTCGGCTGTCCCAAATAGGAGAACCTTTTTGGTTCCATGTAGAACCTTCTGTGTAAAAGGTTCTACTTGGAACCAAAAGGGGTTCTTTAAAGGGTTCTCCTATGGGGACAGCTGAACTCTTTTAGGTACTAGATAGCACCTTATTATCGAGTGTAGCTATGATCCAAAGTTGTTAACCATTTAAACCAAGCTGTTCTGAAATAAAAGAGGCTCTCACACACACACACATTAGACTCAGCAGACAGCTCCTAATGTGATGTCATTACCGGTTCTCATTTAAATATCTTTCAAACAGAGTCCCGGCTCATCTTCTGAAACATTTCCTCTTCAAAGAGTAGCTTAAATAAATCCCACGCGCCTCCAGAGGAAGTAAGAGATTGTAAACCAAACTGCTCTTGTCTCACTATTGTCTTCTTCTTGTCTTGCACAATACTAAGTTGGAAAACATGTTGGTTTCATTTCCTCCTATCTCAGTTTAGAAATGTGTCCCTTATTTAACCTTGATTTAGTTAGGCTAATTAAGCACCACTGATCTGCCAGCAGCCCTGACAGAGACAGATCTATGATGAAGTTCACTCAGAGAACTTGTTTGTATGAGTTCTCATTAGCTTCTCAATGTATGGGTTCTCATTGGCTTCTCAACGTATGGGTTCTCATTGGCTTCTCGATGTATGGGTTCTCATTGGCTTCACAATGTATGGGTTCTCATTGGTGTCTCAACATATGGGTTCTCATTGGCTTCTCAATATATGGGTTCTCATTGGCTTCTCAATGTATGGGTTCTCATTGGCTCCTCAATGTATGGGTTCTCATTGGCTTCTCAATGTATGGGTTCTCATTGGCGTTATTTTTTACTCACACACTCTTTCTCTCTATTTTCCTATTTCCCTCCCTCCCCACTCTCTCTCCCTCCTTCCTTCCCTCCCTCTCTTCCCCTCCCTCCCCCCTCCAGACCAATGCCATTAAGACATCTAAGTACAACGCGTTCACCTTCCTGCCCCTCAACCTCTTCGAACAGTTCCAGAGGATAGCCAACGCTTACTTCCTCATTCTGCTGCTACTGCAAGTGAGTGGAACACACACACACACGCACACACACACATATATGCACACACGTACAGAGATATACACACACACACCTTTTGTTTCAACATGCATTTCAGGACATACAGTATTATTGTTGTGGAGATGAGAAGTTTCCAGCTGCAGATTATGTTCGCTGCGTCAGTGTGCTACTCACATACCAGTGGGCGCACTAGCTCTGGTCCAGGGAGTTATGTTAAGCACAGTTGCTTGTGCAGCTGGTTAGTACACACTAGCTAGCTAGCTATTACACACTAGCTAGTACCTAATTTCTAGAATGGCGCTGGAGGGAATAGCAGATGTTTTACGGGCTTATGACCAATTGTGCTATTTTGTGAATTATATTAACATAATGTTTCTGCCATTGTTTCCTATGACCGATAGAGCTTTTGGTCATCATAATAGCTATCTCTAACCTCGATTTGGACGAGGACTTCTACTTCAATGCTTCGGACGCAAAAATACATTTAGATTTTCCCGGACCAGGCCCAAATCCCCAACACTCGTAGAAGGAGAAGATGGTGCTATAGATGCGGCGTGTGGGATACCTGACGAGACTACGTTGGAGAGAGTATACATCACCTCTACCCTCAGTTCTATTGGCAAATGTGCAATCACTGGAAAATAACTGGATGATCTTCGTTCGAGACTATCCCATCAACGTGATCTGAAGAACTGTAATATCCTATATTTCTCCAAGTCGTGGCAGAAAAAGGATATGCTAAAAATACATCTAGCTGGTTTTTCTATACATCGGCAGGACAGAACGGCAGTGTCGGGGAAGCTCAGGGGAGGAGGTGTGTGTCTCTTTGTTAACAACAGTTGGTGGACGATCTCCAATATCAAGGAAGGAAGTATTGAGGTTCTGCTCGCCTGAGTTAGAATACCTCAAATCAAATCAAATTGTATTGGTCACATACACGTGGTTAGCAGATGCTATTGCGTGTGTAGCGAAATGCTTGTAAATGATAAACTGTTGACCATACTATTTACCAAGGGAGTTTTTGTCTATTTACCACTAGAAACCAATGCTGGCACTAAGACCACACTCATCAAGCTGTACCGGGCCATAAGCAAACAAGAAAAAGCTCATCCAGAAGCACCGCTCCTAGTGTCCGGGACTTTTAATGCAGGAAACTGAAATCCGTTTTACATCATTTCTACCAGCAAATCACCTGTGCAACTAGAGGCAAAAATCTCTAGATCACTTTTACTCTACACACAGAGATGGATACAAAGCTCTCCCTTGACTTCCATTTGACAAATTTGACCATAAATGATTCCTGCTTACAAGCAAAAACTCAAACAGGAAGTACCAGTGATGCGCTCAATACGGAAGTGGTCCGATAAAGCGGATGCTAAGCTACAGGAATGTTTCGCTTGCACAGATTGGAATATGTTCCGGCATTCATCTGAGGAGTTTACCACATCAGTCACCGGCTTCATTAATAAGTGCATCGACAACGGCATCCCCTGCAGTGACCATACATGCATATCCCAATCTGCACTAAAGGCTAGAGGTGCCGCTTTCAAGGAGCGGGGACACTAATCTCACGCAATCTCTATTGCACTCCACACTGCCCTTTCCCACCTGGATAAAAGGAACACCTATGTGAGAAGGTCGTTCATTGACTACAGCGCAGAGTTTAACACCATAGTGCCCTCCAAACTCATCACGAAGCTAAGGACGCTGGGATTAAACAACTCCCTCTGCAATTGGGTTCTGGACTTCCCAATGGGCCGCCCCCAGGTGGTGGTTAGGCTACAACACATCCACCGTGTTGACCCGTGTTGACCCTGGTGTTTGTGGATCCACACTGACGGGGCTGTAGTGGAGCAGGTCGAGAGTTCCTCGGTGTCCACATCACTAAGGAATTGTCATGGTTCACACACACCAACACATTCGTGAATAGGGCACAACAACACCTCTTCCCCCTCAGGAGCCTGAAAAGATTTGTCATGGGCCCTCAGATCCTCAAAAAGTTATACAGCTGCACCATTGAGAGCATCTTGACTGGCTGCATCACCGCTTGGTATGGCAATTGCTTGGCGTCCGACCGCAAGGCCCTACAGAGGGTAGTGAGTACGGCCCAGTACATCACAGTACGGCCCAGTACATTAGGGCGGCAGGTAGCCTAGCGGTTAGAACGTTGGGCCAGTAACTGAAAGGTCGCTGGTCCGAATACCCGAGCCGACAAGGTGAAAAACCTGTCAATGTGTCATTGAGCAAAGCACTTAACCCTAATTTGCTCCAGGGGCTGACCCTGTAGGTAGGCCGTCAATGTAAATAAGAATTTGTTCTTAACTGATTTGCCTAGTTAAATAAAGGTTAAATAAATAAAATACAAATAAAAAAGCTCCCTGCCATCTAGGAACTCTATACCAGCCGGTGTCAGAAGAAGCCCCTAAGAATTGTCAAAGACTCCAGCCACTCAAGTCATAGATTGTTCTCTCTGATACCGCACGGCAAGCGGTACCCATTTACCAAGTCTGGAACCAACAGGACCCTGAACAGCTTCTACCCCTAAGCCATAAGTAGTTAGTTAAATAGTTAACCAATAGCTACCCAGACTTTCTGCATAGACCCTTTTTTGTACTAACTCTTTTGACTCATCACATGCTCTGCTGTTACTGTTTATTATCTATCCTGTTGCCTAGTCACTTTATCCCTACCTATATGTACAGATCTACCTCAACTACCTCATACCCCTGCACATCTGCTCCGTACTGGTACCCGTGTATATAACCAAGTTATCATTGTCATTGTGTATTTATTCCTTGTGTTAATATTTGTCTATTTTTCTATTGTTGGGAAGGGCCCGTAAGTAGTAAGCATTTCACTCTTAGTCTACACCTGTGGTTACGAAGCATGTGGCAAATAAAATAGGAATTGATTTGATTAATTCTAAATGTAATTTCACCACCTGTGCTGTTGGTGGCGGTAATGCACCATCCTCTCTGGCACCATTAGACCTGTCTGAGCTCGTATGTCTTTGTCCTGAGAAGGTACAGTATCTGCTGAAGCCAGACCCTGTTGGCAGAGATGGATATGATTTCCACATGAAAGATACAATCAGTCCAATAAGAAAACAGGATATGATTTCCATAATAAAGCTACTCAGTCCAGTAAAAAAACAGGATATGACTGAGTGAAGTTCACTGATTGAGGAAGTGAAATACTCAGAACAGGAAGTTGACTCTTAACGTCTTAGCTCATTGTTGTATAGAGGTTTACAAACAACACAACACATTCCTGACGTAGAGAGATCTCATCACAGCTTACAGTATGTAGAAACAACTATGTCTTAGCCATGTCTTATGGATCCAGTAAAGGGTTTCGTATGAATTCTGTCCTGTTATGAACATCTATGTGCAGGCTTGTGTTGTGTTTTTATCTGCATACTCACTCTATGTTTAGCTCATACCAGCACCATTTACAATCAACACCACCATCATAGATATCCTATTAAAATAGTAGTATGTCATAAATGCTAAAAGTTCCAGAATGGGTTGAAAATGGCAGCCATATTGGTCAGGGGAAATCCAAACCAGTCGTATTGGAATGAATGGTAGTCGAAGCATTATTCTGATTTTACTTATGCAGGAAAATACAAGTAAGGCGTGTGATATCAGATATTGTGTATTAGAAGTATTATCAACCTAAAATATTGTTATGTAATTATAAATATAGTTTATGCAGGTTTTATACACATAATCTGTATAAATAGCATCTAAAATATATGTAAACAGACCATAAATGTCTTATTTTTTGTTTTCTTGGAAAGCTTTGAGTAGGATTATATGATACAATATCAGTACTTGTTGCATTTACAAGTTGTCTAAGTCCTATCATCAACTGATGTCAGCCAGTGTATGGCTGTGGATTGGCTGCATTGTTTGAATGGAATGTTTGCATATTGGCAGTTAATTTTAACAATTCATGGAATCATTCCTCTAATTCTGTCTGGCTAGCTAGCTGAGGAAGTGAAATACTCAGAACAGGAAGCACTCATACAGTGCAGATACATTCTTCAAATTCATTATTTTACACAATATCTTATCAAGGCATTGCCAAACCATGGTTGATCTCCTCCCTGACCAAAATGGCTGACCTTTATACCATCATAAGAAGGGTCATTCCATTCTAGTATTCTAATTCCTAATTACATTACCACCATTTCCTCCCTATCTTGTGGGTGTCTGTTGTATTAATGTGAAATGTTGTGTAGATGTTGTATAAATGTTACCTGAGTGTTTGTTGAAAGTTGTGGTTGTGTTCCGGTAGGTTATTCCTGCCATCTCCTCTCTGTCCTGGTTCACGACCGTGGTCCCTCTGGTCCTGGTGCTGTCTGTGACTGCTGCTAAAGACGCTACAGATGACATAGTGAGTATGAAGAGAATCCTGTATTTGGGCCTTACCCACCATCCTTACCTCTGTATTTGGGCCTTACCCACCATCCTTACCTCTGTATTTGGGCCTTACCCACCATCCTTCCTCTGTATTTGGGCCTTACCCACCATCCTTACCTCTGTATTTGGGGCCTTACCCATCATCCTTACCTCTGTATTTGGGCCTTACCCACCATCCTTACCTCCTGTATTTGGGCCTTACCCACCATCCTTACCTCTGTATTTGGGCCTTACCCACCATCCTTACCTCTGTATTTGGGCCTTACCCACCATCCTTACCTCTGTATTTGGGCCTTACCCACCATCCTTACCTCTGTATTTGGGCCTTACCCACCGTCCTTACCTTTCACATCTTACTGCTACTCAGCCCTTTGCCATTCCAAGCAGATATCTTCTTAGCTTAAAAAAAAATAATCTTAGCTCTTCTTCATCTTTACTCTCTCTCTCTCTCTCTCTCTCTCTCTCTCTCTCTCTCTCTCCTCTCTCTCTCTCTCTCTCTCTCTCTCTCTCTCTCTCTCTCTCTCTCTCTCTCTCTCTCTCTCTCTCTCTCTCTCTCTCTCTCTCTCTCTCTCTCTCTCTCTCTCTCTCTCAGTAGTATCTTTTTTCATTGCATTTAGTATATCGAATGTGCAATACGTGCATTTATCTGTAATTAAACCTGTACTAAGGACTGTATTTTAAGGGAATTATTATTATTACCCTAAATTATATCATACGCACATTTAGCTATTTAAGTATCTCTTCCAGTCATTTATCTGTACAGTTAATTTAACCATGCAAATATTCACTTACCTGTACATTTAACTGTATATTTACCTGTACATTTAACCAGACTGTATATTAAGTAAACTATTATTACCCTCACTTATATCATACGCACTTTTAGCTATTTAAGTATTTCTCTGCCATCGACCTGTATAGTATAGTTAACCATGCAAATACTCCTTATTTATCTATATTAACTTGCTATATTTTTATAATTTTCTTTCACCTAACACTCTGTAACAATATATAGTGTACAAATTCAGGCATTTACCCTTACTATGCAATGTCTTTTTATAGCTTTTTGCACTCCAGACTTCTTGTATTTTTATACATTTTCGTGTATTTTCGTAAAGGCATTTTGCACCTGCCCTGTGTTTTTTCGTAGCTGCTTGACAAAGAAAGTATCTATCTATCTATCTATCTATCTATCTATCTATCTATCTATCTATCTATCTATCTATCTATCTATCTATCTATCTATCTATCTATCTATCTATCTATCTATCTATCTATCTATCTATCTATCTATCTATCTATCTATCTATCTATCTATCTATCTATCTATCTATCTATCTATCTATCTATCTCTTTCCCATCTCTATCACTCTCTCTTTCTCTCTTTCTCAGTCTCTCCTCTCTAAATCTCTCTCTCTCTCTCTCTCTGAAATCCTCTCTTATCTGAATATCCATGGTTACTGTAGCTGTGTTGTTGGCAGTAACGTCATTGTTTCAGGATTTGAACTCTCTATTTCAGGTTATTGTACTCCCTCCTCTCGTCTCTCTCTCTCTCTCACTCTCTCTCTCTCTCTCTCTCTCTCTCTCTCTCTCTCTCTCTCTCTCTCTCACTGCAGGCTCTGTGTATGTGTCTGTGCGTCCATGCATGTGTTGTTGACTTTCTGGAGGAGAATATCAGTAAGATAAATGAGAAAATGTCCTTTCTCTAATTCCCTCTCTGATGTGTTTTCATGGGCTTGTTCTTTCACTACTTCCTGAATCAAGCAGGAATCTAGTTTCAATACCCAAACAATTAAAGGAAAATGTCAAGTTAAAGAAACAGTATTGCTACTGGCTGTGGAGTGAATTTGGCAACCTGATACTGAACCAGTCTGGGAAATGTGATGTCATGAGGTTATGCGTTAACCTCAGTAGCAGAACAAGGGTCTGTTTGTTAGATCAGGTGGCAACACAGATTGCGGTTCAAAAGGTAGTGCACTATATAGGGAATAGGGTGCAATTTGGGATGCAGTCTGACCTTTCTGCCTTCACGGTCCAGCGACAGCTTTAGTGAGGTCATCGTATTTGGCATATCATGATTGGCTCTTGGTGAGGAGATGGTGGCCATCTTTATCGCCACAGTGGTGACTCCAGACCAAAACCAAATATTTAGACAACCTCTGAGCTGAAGAAATCCCCTCAGTCAATACATAAAGAGAGAATAAAGATGTCTTGTAATGATTAAGTCAAATCCATTCACAAGTCCCGTTTAACCTGGATTTAACCAGGAAAAGACCCTTGAGGTTAGCTACTAATGTCTAATGTATTTTATTATCCTCTGTTTTACCAGAACCGCCACAGGAGTGACAACCAGGTGAACAACAGGAAAGTCACAGTGCTCATGGATGGCGAGTAAGTTAATCAGATCTACTATTGGTTTCAGTATGAACACAACTTATGATGGCACACTGGTTGTGTGTGTGGTCTGAGATTGTTTGGCCCTCCCTCCTCCCTGTCCCCATCCTACTCTCTCCACTGTCCTCCACACAACAGATTCGTGTTCGTAAGGCAGGGACCGTGCCCTCTTTTCTGGGGGGCAACAGGAAGTGCTTGTTTTCTTCCTGTTGATGTGACTCCTGACTCAAAGACACTAACAGACAGTGGTTCAAAGGAAAATACAGTGTACATAGATTTGAACGTCTGACCCCATTGGCTATATTTAGTCTTCTATGTCTTCCTGACTGTCCCCAAACAACAGAAGGAGGGATTCCTACTGTCTACTCACAATACTCTCTCTCTCTCTCTCTCTCTCTCTCTCGCTCTTTCTTTCCTTCCCTCCCTCCCTCCCTCCCTCCCTCCCACCACTTTCACTCTCTCCCTCTCCATCCCCACCTCTCTCTCTTTCTCTCTCTCTCCCTCCCCCACCACACTCTCTCTCTCTCTCTCTCTACCTCCCCCACCACACTCTCTCTCTCTCTCCCTCCCCCACCACACTCTCTCTTTCTATCTCTCTCTCTCTCTCCCTTCCCCACTATACTCCTATCTCTCTCTCTCTCTCTCTCTCTCCCTCCCCCACCACTCTCTCTCTCTCTCTCTCTCTCTCTCTCTCTCCCTCCCCACCACACTCTCTCTCTGTCTCTCTCTCTGTCTCTTCCTCTCCTTCACCATATTTGACTCTCTAGACTACGGAGTGAAAAATGGATGGACGTTCAGGTGGGCGACATCATCAAACTGGAGAACAACCAGTTTGTTACGGTGAGAACAGAACACTGAACCAACCTAACTGTCATTTAATTAAAGCATACTGAATTAGCTCTGGAACATACTGTACCTCACTGTCAGACTATTTTAACAGTTTGCACAGGAGACCATCCTGATGGACTGAGTGTGAAACTGGTGCCTATATTCAGTGTGTTTGATAGTCAGTGAATCTGATTCTGTGAATCTCTGTGTGATTTCAGGCAGACCTGTTGCTGCTCTCTAGCAGTGAGCCTCTCAACCTGGTCTACATAGAGACTGCTGAACTGGACGGGTCAGTGTGTGTTTGTGTCTGTGTCCGTTTGTTGGTCCATCTACTGTACAAAGCTTATGTCTATTCATACTCACTCCTCATACCCTCTCTCCCTCCCTCCTCCTCCTCCTCCTCCTCCTCCTCCTCCTCCTCCTCCTCTCTCCTCCACCTCTCAGAGAGACCAATCTAAAGGTGAAGCAGGCTCTGACAGTAACAGGAGACATGGGGGACAACATCAACAGCCTGGCCGGCTTCAATGGTGAGTCACACTCAGAGGGTGACATCTGAAGGGGTTAGACACAATAGTAGCCCTGTGTTGAAGTTTCCCTTAGATACAGATCCAGGATCAGCCAAATCCTAACATTAAACATTACGGGGGAAATGCCTAAACTGACCTTTTGATCAGTGTCTAGGGAAAAAGTCATTCTGCTCCTACTTTGTAGCCACACCATAATGATCATAAAAGCATAAAGCCAATAAAGCCAGAGAAAAATGAGTTTCAGCAGCATATTTCAATCAGGTGTGGTTCAGTGCCCTCTTCTCCTCTCCTCCTCGCCCTGTGTCTCCTCCTCTCCTCCTCACCCTGTGTCTCCTCCTCTCCTCCTCACCCTGTGTCTCCTCCTCTCCTCCTCACCCTGTGTCTCCTCCTCTCCTCCTCACCCTGTGTCTCCTCCTCTCCTCCTCACCCTGTCTCCTCCTCTCCTCCTCACCCTGTCTCCTCTTCTCCTCCTCTGTCTCCTCTTCTCCTCCTCACCCTGTGTCTCCTCCTCTCCTCCTCACCCTGTGTCTCCTCCTCTCCTCCTAACCCTGTGTCTCCTCCTCTCCTCCTCACCCTGTCTCCTCCTCTCCTCCTCACCCTCTGTCTCCTCTTCTCCTCCTCACCCTGTGTCTCCTCCTCTCCTCCTCACCCTGTGTCTCCTCCTCTCCTCCTCACCCTGTGTCTCCTCCTCTCCTCCTCACCCTGTCTCCTCCTCTCCTCCTCTTCCTGTCTCCTCCTCTCCTCCTCACCCTGTCTCCTCCTCTCCTCCTCACCCTGTCTCCTCCTCTCCTCCTCACCCTGTCCAGGTGAGGTGCGCTGTGAGCCCCCCAACAACCGGCTGGACCGTTTCACAGGAACGCTGACTAACGCTGGTCAGAAATACTCTCTGGACAACGACAAGATCCTGCTGAGGGGCTGCACCATCAGGAACACAGAGTGGTGCTTCGGACTGGTGCTGTTCGGAGGTGAGAGGTTAGAGGTCAGGACTGGTGCTGTTCGGAGGTGAGAGGTTAGAGGTCAGGACTGGTGCTGTTCAGAGGTGAGAGGTTAGAGGTCAGGACTGGTGCTGTTCGGAAGTGCGAGGTTAGAGGTTAGGACTGGTGCTGTTCGGAGGTGAGAGGTTAGAGGTCAGGACTGGTACTGTCCGGAACTGAGAGGTTAGAGGTCAGGACTGGTGTTGTTCGGAGGTGAGAGGTTAGAGGTCAGGACTGGTGTTGTTCGGAGGTGAGTTGTTAGAGGTCAGGACTGGTGCTGTTTGGAGGTGAGAGGTTAAGGGTCAGGATTGGTTCGGTTCACTGAATACAACAGGTGTAGACCTTACGGTGAAATGCTTAGAGATGTCAGGACTGGTGCTGATTCACAGGTCAGTTAACACCGCCCTCTGCTGGCCAGTATAGATAATAAACCTAATCTGTGAATATTTAACACTGGCTGACCAAATGGACATTTAGCTTCTAACCTTTATTAAAAGGTATTCTTCAAAGCAATGACGAAATGTTGATTATCGTTTTTTTCTTCAAAATTATTACAAGTAGCCCCTTTAATACTAACCTTGTGGTCCTGTTGTGGTCCTGTTGTGGTCCTGTTGTGGTCCTGTTGTGGTCCTGTTGTGGTCCTGTTGTGGACCTGTTGTGCACCAGGTCCAGAGACTAAACTGATGCAGAACTGTGGGAAGACCACATTCAAGAGGACTAGCATCGACCGCCTGATGAACGTGCTCGTCCTTTGTGTGAGTCCAGCAGTTAAACTATTGGGGGTTTCATCTGTCAATGAATAGATCTGGTATAGATGGGGTTTTATTGGGAGTTAAGATCTTAATTTTAACGTTCACTGGACATCTCTCATTTCCAATATGGTGTTTTATCTATTACGCTAGGTTCAGTTTAATGATCTCTAGTTTCTGTCAGCCTTTACATCTCTTTTCCTACCTGTTGACCTCTTGACCTATTGACCCCTCTTTCCCCCGTCAGATCTTTGGCTTCCTGGCGTCCATGTGCACGATCCTGGCCATCGGCAACAGGATCTGGGAGCAGCGTTGGGGGTCAGAGTTCACGGCCTTCCTGCCCAGACAGGACGGCGTCGACACCCCCTTCTCCTCCTTCCTCACCTTTTGGTCCTACGTCATCATCCTCAACACCGTCGTACCCATCTCACTCTACGTCAGGTGTGTCTGAGAGAGAGAGAGTCTGTTTTACTGTGTCATTGTATTTCTGTCTATTCAAGATACTGTACCTTGCAGATACATGTCTGCGCTGAGGTTCTACTGTATGGAGTGGAATGAATTATTCCTGTATGTGTGTTGCAGTGTGGAGGTCATCCGTCTGGGCAACAGTTTCTACATCGACTGGGACAGGAAGATGTACCATGCCCAAGGTGACACCCCGGCCAAGGCCCGGACCACCACACTGAACGAAGAGCTGGGTCAGATCAAATACATCTTCTCTGACAAGACTGGAACACTCACTCAGAACATCATGATCTTCAACAAGTGTTCCATCAACGGGAAGAGCTATGGTGAGGTTGAGATGGTACATAGGCAGAACTATTGTGAGGTTGAGATGGTACATAGGCAGAACTATGGTGAGGTTGAGATGGTACATAGGCAGAACTATGGTGAGGTTGAGATGGTACATAGACATAACTATGGTGAGGTTCAGATGGTACACAGACAGAACTATGGTGAGGTTCAGATGGTACATAGTCAGGCAAGGAAGTGTGTATGGACGGACGCAGAAACACGCACGCATGTTGCACACACTTGAACACACACACACACACAATCACAGGCTCACATTAATCCCTCCTCCATTGTGATGAACCCCACATGAACTCATCCAGTCTCAATTCTGTTCTCCAGGAGATGTATTTGACTACACTGGCCAGAGACTGGAGATCAACGAGCACACAGAGACAGTGGACTGGTCCTTCAACCCTCTTGCTGACCATCAATTCTCCTTCCATGACCACTCCCTGGTGGAGGCTGTGAAGCTGGAGAGTGTGGAGGTCCACTCCTTCTTCAGAATACTGGCCCTCTGTCACACTGTTATGGCTGAGGAGAAGAGAGAGGGTGAGGAGAGGGGGAGAGGAGAGCGGGAGGGGGAGAGAAAAGAGGGAGGGAGAGAGGAGAGGAGAGGAGAGGGTAGGGGAGGGTAGGGGAGAGGAGAGAGATGGGGTAGGAATAGAGTGAGAGAGAGAGTGTTTGTGAAAGTGTGGAGCATTTTTGCTTGTTGAAATTGTGAGATGTGGAGATTATGAGATTATGTGTCAGAAAGGGAAGACTGTGTGTTTATACATATAATTATGTATGTATGCAACAAAAAGAGAGAAGAGCAATAGCTACGACCACTTCCTCTAACAACAGGAAATGACCTCACTCCCTCTGTACAGGTGAGTTGCTGTACCAGGCCCAGTCACCTGACGAAGGTGCTTTGGTAACCGCAGCACGCAACTTTGGCTTTGTGTTCCGCTCGCGCACGCCAGAGAGCGTTACCATTGTAGAGATGGGAAAACAACGCAGCTACGAGCTGCTCGCCATCCTCGACTTCAACAATGTCCGCAAGAGGATGTCCGTCATCGGTGAACACAAACCATTAAAGATTTAGCTTCTTGCTCAATGTACCATGTCTATAAGAGCTGAAGCCTAACTGTGTGTGTGTGTGTGTGTGTGTGCACTTTCGTGCATGTGTGTGTGTGTGTGTGTGTGTGTGTGTGTGTGTGTGTGTGTGTGTGTGTGTGTGTGTGTGTGTGTATTTTCGTGCGTGTATGTGTATTTGCGTGTGTGTGTGTGTACTACAGTTCGGAGTCCAGAGGGGAAGCTGTGTCTGTATTGTAAAGGAGCTGACACCATGGTCTATGAGAGGCTGCACCAGTCCTGTAACAAGCTGATGGATGTCACCACTGAACACCTCAACGTAAGAGTCTGAGAGAGAGTGAGTGAGTGAGTGAGTGAGTGAGTGAGTGAGTGAGTGAGTGAGTGAGTGAGTGAGTGAGTGAGTGAGTGAGTGAGTGTGAGTGAGTGAGTGAGTGAGTGAGTGATTGAGAGAGAGAGAGAGAGGAGGAGGATACAGTGTGTGTGAGAGATTCATGAGAAAACAAAAAGATAATTACTTTAAACATTGGAAAGATTATTTTTTTTTACGGAGCAAACTGGAATTCTATTTGGCCCTAAACAGAGAGTAGATAGTGGCAGAATACCTGACCACTGTGACTGACCCAAACTTAAGGAAAGCTTTGACTATGTACAGACTCAGTGAGCATAGCCTTGCTATTGAGAAAGGCCGCCGTAGGCAGACCTGGCTCTCAAGAGAAGACAGGCTATGTACACACTGCCAACAAAATTTGCGGAAACTGAGCTGCACTTCCTAACTTCCTGACAAATGTATGACCATATTAGAGACACATTTCCCTCAGATTACACAGACCCACAAAGAATTTGAAAACAAACCCAATTTTGATAAACTCCCATATCTACTGGGTGAAATACCACAGTGTTCCATCACAGCAGCAATATTTGTGACCTGTTGCCACAAGAAAAGGGCAACCAGTGAAGAACAAACACCATTGTAAATACAACCCATATTTATGTTGATTTATTTTCCCTTTTGTACTTTTTGCACATTGTTACAACACTGTATATTTACATAATATGACATTGGGGGGTATTTATGCCTGTACCCGCGCCTCTCTGATTCAGGGGGGTTGGGTTAAATACAGAAGACACATTTCAGTTGAATGCATTCAGTTGTACAACTGACTAGTATCCACCTTTACCTGTCCCTGCCTACCTGTCTCTCTCTCCCTCCCTCCCAGTGCATCTGTTATGGAAGGTAATATCCTCGTTTTATCATCCTGATCTCCCGAGCTTACGTTCTATTAAAACTAAACAAGAACACAGTGGTCAGGGTTGTGGATCACATAAACAATGTAATCCCGTAACGTAAAAAACTAAAAATGCAACGTGTGTGTGTATTATGTGTGTCTGTGTCCTGTGTGTGTGTGTATCATGTGTGTGTGTACTGTGTGTGTGTGTATTGTGAGTGTCCTGTGTGTGTGTATCGTGTTTGTGTGTCCTGTGTGTGTGTGTGTGTGTGTGTGTGTATGTATCATGTGTGTATCCTGTGTGTGTGTATCATGTGTGTGTGTGTGTGTGTGTCCTGTCCATGTAGGAGTTTGCTGGTGAGGGCCTGCGGACCCTGGCTTTGGCCTATAAGGACCTGGATGAGGCGTATTTTAGCAGTTGGAAACAGCGCCACCATGAGGCCAGCACAGCCCTGGAGGACCGAGATGACAAACTAGACCTGCTCTATGAGGAGATAGAGAGAGACATGGTGGTAGGAAGGCTTTAACACTGAACCAGGATCAGATTAATTTCTACAGATAGATAAAGACTTGGTCGTAGGAAGGCTTTAACACTGAACCAGGATCAGATTAACTTCTACAGATAGATGAAGACTTGGTGGTAGGAAGGCTTTAACACTGAACCAGGATCAGATTAACTTCTACCAATAGATAAAGACTTGGTGGTAGGAAGGCTTTAACACTGAACCAGGATCAGATTAACTTCTACCAATAGATAAAGACTTGGTGGTAGGAAGGCTTTAACACTGAACCAGGATCAGATTAACTTCTACCAATAGATAAAGACTTGGTGGTAGGAAGGAGTTAAACACAGGAACAGTTTGAGCTGTTACAGATAGAGAAAGGATCATAATTGAATTTCTGTGTGTGTGTGTGTGTGTGTGTGTGTGTGTGTGTGTGTGTGTGTGTGTGTGTGTGTGTGTGTGTGTGTGTGTGTGTGTGTGTGTGTGTGTGTGTGTAGTTGCTGGGAGCTACAGCCATAGAAGATAAGTTGCAGGATGGTGTGCCTCAGACCATCGAGCAGCTCGCCAAAGCAGACATCAAGATCTGGGTGCTCACCGGCGACAAACAGGGTTAGTCAATCAATCAATCAATCAATCAATCAATCAATCAATCAATAAACGATACAGGGTTAGTCAATCAATCAGTCAAAGAAACAGGGTTAGTCAATCAATCAATCAAAGAAACAGGGTTAGTCAATCAATAAATCAATCAATCAAAGAAACAGGGTTAGTCAATCAATAAATCAATCAATCAAAGAAACAGGGTTAGTCAATCAATAAATCAATCAATCAAAGAAACAGGGTTAGTAAATCAACCAATCAAAGAAACAGGGTTAATCAATCAATAAATCAATCAATCAAAGAAAGGGTTAGTCAATCAATCAATCAATCAAAGAAACAGGGTTAGTCACCAAGCAACTTTTCTCTGAACTATCTGCTGAATAAGCACATTCTAAACCCCTACTGGATATGATAGCCACCTTCCTTTATCTAACCTTACCTATCTAACCTTACCTCCAACCTTAACTATCTAACCTTACCTCTAACCTTAACTATCTAACCTTAACTATCTAACCTTACCTCTAACCTTAACTATCTAACCTTAACTATCTAACCTTAACTCTAACCTTACCTATCTAACCTTAACTATCTAACCTTAACTAGCTAACCTTAACTCTAACCTTAACTATCTAACCTTACCTATCTAACCTTAACTATCTAACCTTAACTATCTAACCTTAACTCTAACCTTAACTATCTAACCTTAACTATCTAACCTTAACTCTAACCTTACCTATCTAACCATCTAACCTTAACTATCTAACCTTAACTATCTAACCTTAACTCTAACCTTAATTATCTAACCTTAACTATCTAACCTTAACTATCTAACCTTACCTATCTAACCATCTAACCTTACCTATCTAACCTTAACTATCTAACCTTAACTATCTAACCTTACCTATCTAACCTTACCTATCTAACCTTACCTATCTAACCTTACCTATCTAACCTTAACTATCTAACCTTACCTATCTAACCTTACCTATCTAACCTTACCTATCTAACCTTAACTATCTAACCTTAACTATCTAACCTTAACTATCTAACCTTAACTATCTAACCTTACCTCTAATCTTAACTATCTAACCTTACCTCTAACCTTAACTATCTAACCTTAACTATCCAACCTTAACTATCTAACATTATATATCTAACCTTACCGCTAAGCTTAACCAACTAAGCATTCCTTAACTATCCAACATTAATATCCAGCCGTCTATCTAACCCTAACTATCTAACATTATATATCTAACCTTACCTCTAACCTTAACTATCCAACATTAATATCCAGCCGTATCTGTCTATCTAGCCCGACCTCTAATCTTAAATCAATCTCTAACCCTCTGTTCTGGCCTAACCATGTTGCGAACCAGGACGACTACATTGCAGTCACACTATGTTAAACACCTATCCACGCAATGTGAGATCTGGCATGCGACTGCAATGTAGTCAACCTGGAGCGTGAACAATATACATGTAACTCTGTCCTTTTCACTGTCTGTCTCCACCAATTACATTGTATGTTGTTGTCATGTGACAGAGACGGCGGAGAACATCGGCTACTCGTGCAACATGCTGCGTGAGGAGATGAACGACATTTTCATTGTGTCGGCCAACAACCCGGATGAAGTCAGACAGGAACTAAGGTCAGAGGAAGTGACGTCATAACGACATAACCCTGCCCACACTGGCCACAGGCCCCTCTCCAATTCTAACACCCTGTGTGCAGGCTTTGACTCCCACCCTGCATTAATACACCTTATTCATGGCCTGTAAGACTGATTAGTTGATTATTTGAATCAGGTGTGTTGTAGCTGGATTGGAACAAAGCTCTCTAGAACCAGAATCTCCCACCCCATGTTGAGAACATAGACATGATGGAGTAGTATGAGATGAGAGGAATTGTTTTGGTGTTGAACCAGGAATGTATTGAGCACCATGAAACCAGGTGGAGAGGAGGAGGCCATCATTATGCCAGAGAGGACTCTGGGCAACAAGCCAAAGGTGGTCAGGGACGAGGAGGTGAACGGGGAGTACGGGCTGGTCATCAACGGACACAGTCTGGTGAGACACACTAAGACACTGTTTTACAGTACTGTTTCTCCTGGTATTTACTAGTATACTGTTTTACAGTACTGTTTCTCCTGGTATTTACTAGTATACTGTTTTACAGTACTGTTTCTCCTGGTATTTAATAGGACAGTGGGTACTTTCTGGTACTTCAACTAATCCACATTGGTAACTTTGTTTGGAACAGTTTTTCTCCATCAAGGTCCCAGAAACCACTAACATTACTTCCTTTCTTGCTATTCTATTCTATTTTACTCAGGCCTACCCTCTAACCTCCCCTCTCTCCCCCATCAGGCCTACCCTCTAACCTCCTCTCTCTCCCCCCATCAGGCCTACCCTCTAACCTCCTCTCTCCCCCCATCAGGCCTACCCTCTAACCTCCTCTCTCTCCCCCCATCAGGCCTACCCTCTAACCTTCCCTCTCTCCCCCCATCAGGCCTACCCTCTAACCTTCCCTCTCTCCCCCCATCAGGCCTACCCTCTAACCTCCCCTCTCTCTCCCCATCAGGCCTACCCTCTAACCTCCCCTCTCTCTCCCCATCAGGCCTACCCTCTAACCTCCCCTCTCTCTCCCCATCAGGCCTACCCTCTAACCTCCCCTCTCTCTCCCCGTCAGGCCTATGCCCTGGAGGGTAGCATGGAGCTGTTGTTCTTGCGTACAGCCTGTCTGTGTAAGACAGTGATTTGCTGCAGAGTGACTCCACTACAGAAGGCCCAGGTGGTGGAACTGGTCAAGAAATACAAACAGGCTGTCACTCTGGCTGTAGGAGACGGGGCCAACGATGTCAGCATGATTAAAGGTACAATATACTCTCTTTATGTGTGTCTCAAATGGTACCCTATATGAATACTTAAGACATAGCTGAGAGAACTTGTGAACTTTTAACTTTTCAACTCTCTCTCTCTCCCTTCTTCTCTTTCCTCCTGCCCTCTCTCGCTCGCTTTCTCCCTTCTCTCCCCCTCCCCCTCCTCCTCCTCCTCTCCCCCTCCTCCTCCCCTCTCTCTCACTCTCCATCCTCCTCTTCTCCCCCTCTACTCTCTCCCACACCTCTCTCTCTCTCTCTCTCTCTCACTCTCACTCTCACTCTCTCTCTCACTCCTGCCCTCTCTCTCTCTCTCTCACTCCTTCCTTCCCTCTCTCTCTCCAGCTGCTCATATAGGTGTAGGTATAAGCGGTCAGGAGGGGATGCAGGCGGTCCTCTCCTCAGACTACTCCTTTGCTCAGTTCCGCTTCCTAGAGGTAAGAGGACCACATATTTGTTTTTATTGCTTTCATTTGTTTTGCTGTGAAGTGTAGAGCCATTTAAACTGTTCTCTACAGCGCCTCCTCCTGGTGCACGGCCGCTGGTCCTACCTGAGGATGTGTAAGTTCCTGCGCTACTTCTTCTACAAGAACTTCACCTTTACCTTTGTCCACTTCTGGTACGCCTTCTTCTGCGGCTTCTCAGCACAGGTGAGAGAAATGGGGGGGGGGGGCGGGGATACCATCCAACACTTCGCCCAATTCATGTCCTATATACTTATTCAGTGTTCACATCATTTTATAGTCCCGTGTAGCTCAGACGGTAGAGCATAGTGCTTGCAACGCCAGGGTTGTGGGTTCAAATTCCACAGGGGACTAGTACGAAAAAAGTATGAACATGTATACATTAACTAACTGTAAGTCGCTCTGGATAAGAGCGTCTGCTAAATGACTGAATATATAACAACTATTCAGCATTCACATAAATTACCTGAAAATGTTTCTCATATCATTTTCATGTCTCATGTCTTCTAGACGGTGTATGATGAGGGGTTCATCACTCTGTATAACCTGGTCTACACAGCATTACCCGTACTAGGCATGAGTCTGTTTGACCAGGTAAGAGAACACATCATTACCTACAGTATACTTGGCAGGAGTCTGTTTGACCGGGTAAGAGAACACAGCACTACCAGTGTATTGATCTCTGTCTCTCCCTGGTGTCCAGGATGTGAATGACATGTGGAGTTTCCAGCACCCCAAGCTGTACGTTCCGGGCCAGCTAAATCAGTACTTCAGTAAGGCAGCCTTCTTTAAGTGTGCCCTCCACAGTGTCTACAGCTCTGTGGTGCTGTTCTTCATCCCCTATGCTGCCATGTACGACACGGTCCGAGACGACGGGCGAGACATTGCTGACTACCAGTCCTTCGCCCTGCTGGCCCAGACCTGCCTGGTCATCACCGTCTGTATACAGGTACAACACAGTACTGTGAATATAAATTAAGGTAAAGTTCATCAGGATATGTGGGCTACTTATGTAATGGTAAACTGCCTTTATCTGGTCTGACTGAATAGCCAACAGTCTGTCCATGGACAGTTGTTTTTCCATCTATTTTCTGTAGCTTGCAAGAGGATGGTTCTACCCCCCTCTCTCCCTGCCTCCCCCTGTAGCTGGGTCTAGACATGTCTTACTGGACAGAGGATGGTTCTACCCCCCTCTCTCCCTGCCTCCCCCTGTAGCTGGGTCTAGACATGTCTAACTGGACAGAGGATGGTTCTAACCCCCCTCTCTCCCTGCCTCCCCCTGTAGCTGGGTCTAGACATGTCTTACTGGACAGAGGATGGTTCTAACCCCCCTCTCTCCCTGCCTCCCCCTGTAGCTGGGTCTAGACATGTCTTACTGGACAGAGGATGGTTCTACCCCCCTCTCTCCCTGCCTCCCCCTGTAGCTGGGTCTAGACATGTCTTACTGGACAGAGGATGGTTCTACCCCCCTCTCTCCCTGCCTCCCCCTGTAGCTGGGTCTAGACATGTCTTACTGGACAGAGGATGGTTCTAACCCCCCTCTCTCCCTGCCTCCCCCTGTAGCTGGGTCTAGACATGTCTAACTGGACAGAGGATGGTTCTAACCCCCCTCTCTCCCTGCCTCCCCCTGTAGCTGGGTCTAGACATGTCTAACTGGACAGAGGATGGTTCTAACCCCCCTCTCTCCCTGCCTCCCCCTGTAGCTGGGTCTAGACATATCTAACTGGACAGAGGATGGTTCTAACCCCCCTCTCTCCCTGCCTCCCCCTGTAGCTGGGTCTAGACATGTCTTACTGGACAGAGGATGGTCCTAACCCCCCTCTCTCCCTGCCTCCCCCTGTAGCTGGGTCTAGACATGTCTTACTGGACAGAGGATGGTTCTAACCCCCCTCTCTCCCTGCCTCCCCCTGTAGCTGGGTCTAGACATGTCTTACTGGACAGCCGTGAACCACTTCTTTGTGTGGGGGAGTCTGGCCATGTACTTTGTTGTCACCTTCAGCATGTACAGCAACGGTACGTATTCCATCTTTCCTGCATCCTTCCCATTCATTGGTGAGCAATTCCCTCACTACACAACACAACTATACTACTACACAACACAACACTACCACACAACAACACAACAACACTACTACAACACAACTACACTACTACACTACACAACACTACTACACAACTAAACTACACTACACAACAGCACCACTACACTACAACTACACTACACTACAACCACACTACAACACAACTACACTACAACACAACTACTCAACACAACTACACTACAACACAACTACACTACACTACCACAACACAACACAACTACACTACACTACAACACCACTACACTACAATACACAACTACACTACACAACTCGTCATGAAACACTATCTTTACCTGAGACAAACTCTAGCCCCTAGCTCCTAGCCCCTAGCCCATAGAGCTGAAGGAGCAAGATAGGAGTAAGCAGTGTGGTTTACGTTCATGTTAAAGGTGTGTGTGTGTGTGTGTGTGTGTGTGTGTGTGTGTGTGTGTGTGTGTGTGTGTGTGTGTGTGTGTGCGTGCATTCTTGTGTGTGTCTCCCCTGCATCAGGCACAGCCAGGAACTCCCTGAACCAGCCCAACGTGTGGCTGACCATCCTGCTCACCTCCATCCTCTGTGTACTTCCTGTGGTCGCCTACCGCTTCCTGTTGATACAGCTCCGCCCCACCATCAATGACAAGGTGGGAACACTGACCAACCACATGCTGTCTTCTAGGAACCACTAACCAATCACACTCTCGTTTTGGGGATTACTACATTTATTAAAGGTCATGAACAGTCAAAATCATGTTTTTCATGAAATTGGATGATATTTGGATGAAACCAGATCATAGTATGATGACCAAAGTATGAAAAATTACTGTTGCTTCTAAACTGATAAAGTTTGATCATAAAGTTATTGGTCTCCTCTCCTGTGTCAAAAACTTGGATTCAGGAGGCGGGATTATTAAGGGGATAGGGTGACATCACCCCAACTCTCTCATTTTAATACACCAATGGCAACATGATATTCTCTTACCTAATTTAAATAAGTAACATTGTAACCAACATCGGAGAAGGCGTGTTTGCAGAGGGCCGTGGTTTAGATAGCTACTCTACTGGTGCCAAAATGTGACTGTAGGGTGTCAGCAAATATAATTAAAAGTTTACCCTATTCATCTATGGCAAAGACACATATATGTTTCCCCTTTCATCTGTGTCTGGTGTTCGCTAATTACTGGCTAGCTAGGTCTTCATCTGTGTCTGGTGTTCGCTAATTACTGGCTAACTAGGTCTTCATCTGTGTCTGGTGTTAGCTAATTACTGGCTAGCTAGGTCTTCATCTGTGTCTGGTGTTCGCTAATTACTGGCTAGCTAGGTCTTCATCTGTGTCTGGTGTTCGCTAATTAAGTATCAAAAGTAAAAGTATAAATCATTTCAAAGTCCTTATATTAAGCAAATCAGACGGCATCATTTTCTTGTTTATTTTATTAATGGATAGCCAGGGGCACGCTCAAACACTCCGACATCATTTACAAATGAAGTATGTGTTTAGTGAGTCCTCCAGATAATAGGCAGTAGGGATGACCAGGGATGTTCTCTTGATAATTGTGTGAATTAGACAATTGTATTGTCCTGCTAAGTATTCAATATGTAATGACTACTTTTAGGTGTCAGGGAAAATGTATGGTGTAAAAAGTACATCATTTTCTTTAGGAATGTAGCGGAGTAAAAGTTGTCAAAAACATAAATAGTAAAGTACAGATACCCCCAAAACGACTTAAGTAGTACTTTCAAGTATTTTTACTTAATTACTGTCCACTGGTTTCAAAGAGCAGTCAGTCAAGGCAAGCTAATGAATGTAAGCTCCCCGCCCACTCAGCCTGTCTTTTCAAACTTCCTGGTAGTTAGCCATGAGACAAAGTAATTTTCCCCCAAAAAAATGCATTTCTATCCACAACAAAAATTAGGGTGATAATTTACTGCATTCCCTATTATTTTTTATTTGTTCTTTCTATAAAAAACTGACCTACAATACTTTTAAATCTTAAACTCTGCTGTTCTGTCCTAGTCCTAACCTGCTAATATAAACCTCACTGTGTGCCTATGTCTCCCTACCAGGTGATGTTCAAGGTGAGACAGGCCAAGGCCACGCCCCCTCTCCCACCACGACGAGCCAGGATCCGCCGTACCAGCACCCGCCGCTCCGGCTACGCCTTCTCGCACGCGCAGGGCTACGGGGACCTGGTAACGTCCAACCATTTCCTGCGTCGTCCCGCCATCACGCAATCCACCGCTTTCACCCCTCTGGGGCGCACCACGGGGTTCAGCCCCACGGGCCGCTCGGCAGGATACAGCCCTACTGGGAACGCTCTGAACTCCAGACCACAGGACGTGGAGGTGACATCACTACATATGTACCGGATGGTGCGAGACCACGCTTTCTGAAGTACCACACAGTGCGAGACCCCGCCTTCTGAGGGAAGAGAGGAAGTGGATGTGGAGGAGTTGTTGCTGTTGTTGTTGTTTACAGAGGACCAAATCAGGGGGCGTGATGTGTAAAAAAAAATATATATCCTAAACATTGACTCATACTGTAACTGTACACACACAGATCTCTATGACGACTGTCATGTCGGCGCATTCCAAAGACAGACCCTCGTGTCTGATTGATCACACTATTTTTTTCAGCTTCATTCTGTCTCCTGTTCCAATCATTGGCCTTGTGTCCCATCAGGACTGTTGTCATGGGGAAACAAGCCTCTCCTGTTCCCTTGTGTCCCATCAGGACTGTTGTCATGGGGAAACGAGCCTCTCCTGTTCCCTTGTGTCCCATCAGGACTGTTGTCATGGGGAAACGAGCCTCTCCTGTTCCCTTGTGTCCCATCAGGACTGTTGTCATGGGGAAACGTACATCTCCTGTTCTAATTATTGGCCTTGTGTCCCATCAGGACTCTACAGGTCAACTGTATGCTATATTGTCTATCAGGACAGGTTGACTGTGAGGTTCTTTAAGGGTATCAACTGAGGATATACTATTACGCTATACCACAGTATGACTTTGTACTCAGTGCTGTGACACCATAGGAACGCATACTACAGTATGACTTTGTACTCAGTGCTGTGACACCATAGGAATGTACACTGAGTGTACAAAACATTAAGTACATCTTCCTAATATCAATCAGAACAGCCTCAATTCATCAGGGCATGGACTCTACAAGGTGTCCAAAGTGTTCCACAGGGATGCTGGTCCATGTTGACTCCAATGCTTCCCACAGTTGTGTCAAGTTGGCTGGATTGTCTTTTGGGTGGTGGACCATTCTTGATACACATGGGAAACTGTTGAGCATGAGACAAACCAGTGTGCCTATCACATACTACCATACCCTGTATTTCTTTTTTTTATTTTGCCTTTATTTTACCAGGTAGGTCAGTTGAGAACAAGTTCTCATTTGCAACTGCGACCTGGCCAAGGGAAACTGTTGAGCATGAGACAAACCGGTGTGCCTATCACATACTACCATACCCTGTTTTTTTTATTTTTTATTTTTTTATTTCAGCTTTATTTTACCAGGTAGGTCAGTTGAGAACAAGTTCTCATTTGCAACTGCGACCTGTTCAAAGGCACTTCAATCTTTTTTCTTGCCCATTCACCCTTTGAATGGCACACTTACACAATGTCTCAAGGCATAAAAAAATCCTTCTTCAACCTGTCTCCCCCACTTCATCTCACTGATTGAAGTGGATTTAACAAGTTCACCTGGTCAGTCTATGTCATGGAAAGAGCAGGTGTTCTTAATGTTTTTTACACTCAGTGTATAGTACAGTATGACTTTGTACTGAGACACTATAGGAACGCACTAAACCAAAGGCCAGACCAAACCTCTCAGAGTCATAGGCTGTATGCCTTCTTCAGTCCTCACCAGCAACCAGCCCTCTCCTCTCCCAAGAAGAAGAACCAAGCAATGTTATTATTTTTTTTATATATTTTGCTGAAAAACTACCTGTGGACTTGATTGGGTGATGTTAGACATTCGTTTTTTTTATAGAGGAGATGGATATTCTATCTTCTGTTCAGTGTTGTTCATCCAAGGGCTGAATCAGTTTTAGCATGCTATCCATTAGCCCGTTGACCGCCTCATCCAGAATGAGATAATAACATGGTTAGCATGCTAGCTGTTAGCCTGTGGCGCAGCTATATCTCAATG
The DNA here is from genome assembly GCA_023634145.1 of Thymallus thymallus. Lineage (NCBI taxonomy): Eukaryota > Metazoa > Chordata > Actinopteri > Salmoniformes > Salmonidae > Thymallus > Thymallus thymallus. The sequence continues at coordinate 4,534,734 of CM042402.1, read as the reverse complement.
GGAAAGTGACATGGTTAGCATGCTAGCCATTAGCCTGTGGACCAGCTGTACTTGATATCGGTCGGTGCTATATCAATACAGTGTTATCCCACTGGGCACACACTGGTTGAATCAACATTGTTTCAATTTCCTTTGTCAACATATTGTGACGTGGAATCTACACGAAAAACACAACCAGTACTGTTTTCAACCATTGAAATTAGGTTAAAACCTCAACTTAAATACAAGGTTGTTTCATCAATCTAGTAATGATTATCACTTTATATTTAGAAAATTCCGTAAGAAATTGCATGTAGAAAATAAACAATGATTTGTTATCCTATTGTCTATATATCGGGTGGTTGAAATTACGTTTAATGTCATATTTCATTAGACATATTTGACCTTGTTTAAATGTTGATAGTTAAACGGTATGTTTGAATCAACATCATTGTTTTAATGTCATGCCATCAACCTAAATAAAGAGATATATTGAGAAAAAAAGAATAAAGCCACAGTCCAATGATTCCTGCCTGAACAGTGACTCCTACTAGTATATTAGGGGTAAATCACTTTAGTGAGAACAAGTCCACCATCCAGATGCCTACCTCTATGTACCCTGCTTAGCTGTGAAAACAAGCTGTGTTCAGTTCAACTGAGCTTTCATGTCAACACGTTTATACATTGATCAGCTTCCATACTCATTTTGCGTAGACTACCTAAATAACATCAAAAAGTTTAACGTAACTCATTCTTACACCATCTGTATGTTTACATTTGAGTAATTTAGCCAACTCTCTTAGCCAGAGCGACTAACAGCAGTGAGTGCATACATTTTTGTGCATGTACAGTGCATTCGGAAGTATTCAGACCCCTTGACTTTTTCCACATTTTGTTATGTTACATAAATCTAAAATGTATTAAATACATGTTTTTCCTCATCAATCTACACACAATGGCCCATAATTAAATAGCGAAAGATGTTTTAATTTGTTTTGCAAATGTATATAAAATTTCAAACAAATACCTTATTTACATAAGCAGTCAGACCCTTCGCTATGAGACTCGAAGTTGAGTTTCCATTGATCATTCTTGAGATGTTTCTACAACTTGATTGGAGTCCACCTGTGGTAAATTCAATTGATTGGACATGATTTTGAAAGGCACACACCTGTCTATATAAGATCTCACAGTTGACCGTGCATGACAGAGCAAAAACCAAGCCATGAGGTAGAAGTAATTGTCCATAGAGCTGAGAGACAGGATCGTGTTGAGGCACAGATCTGGGGAAGGGTACCCAAAAATGTCTGCAGCATTGAAGGTCCCCAAGATCACAGTGGCCTCCATCATTCTTAAATGAAATAAGTTTGGAACCACCAAGACCCTTGGTGGGGAAAGGACCTTGGTCAGGGAGGTGACCAAGAACCTGATGGTCACTCTGACAGAGCTCCAGAGTTCCTCTGTGGAGATGGGAGAACCTTCCAGAAGGACAAGCATCTCTGCAGCACTCCACCAATCAGGCCTTTACGGTAGAGTAGTCAAATGGAAGACACTCTTCAGTAAAAGGCATATGACAGCTTGCTTGGAGTTTTCCAAAAGGCAGCTTAAGGACTCAGACCATGAGAAACAAGATTGAACTCTTTGGCCTGAATGCCAAGTTTCACGTCTGGAAGAAACCTGGCACCATCCCTACGGTGAAGCATGGTGGTGCCAGCATCATGCTGTGGGGATGTTTTTCAGCAGCAGGGACTAGGAGACTAGTCAGGATCGATGGAAAGATGAACAGAGCAAAGTACAGAGAAGTCCTTGATGAAAACCTGCTCCAGAGCGCTCAGACTGGGGCGAAGGTTTACCTTCCAACAGGACAACGACCCTAAGCACACAGCCAAGACAACGCAGGAGTGGCTTCGGGACAAGTCTCTGAATGTCCTTGAGTTGCCCAGCCAGAGCCCGGACTTGAACCCGATCAAACATCTCTGAAGAGACGTGAAAGTAGCTGTGCAGCGACGCTCCGCATCCAACCTAACAGAACTTGAGAGGATCTGCATAGATGAATAGTATAAACTCTCCAAATAAAGGTGTGCCAAGTTTGTAGCGTCATATCCAAGAAGACTCAAGGCTGTAATCGCTGCCAAAGGTGCTTAAACAAAGTACTGAGTAAAGGGTCTGAATAATTATGTAAATGTAATATTTCAGTATTTTATTTTTAATACATTTGCACACATTTCTAAAAACCTGTTTTTGTCATTATGGGGTATTGTGTGTAGATTGATGAGGAAATAATAACTAGTTAGTCCATTTTAGAATAAGGCTGTAACGTAACAAAACGTGGAAAAGCACCTACATGGGATGAAACATTCACCATGGTCTTTGAAGGTGGTAGCCGCAAATCTGGAAAAAGTCAGTTTCCCCGTATTGCGGAGAGTGGTAGACGCCATTTTGGAAAGATTCCACGCAAATAAAATAGGTTGTCGAGGAATAAGCTAAAAGTCAATCAATCCACACAGTGTGATAGCTAGATTGAATCACACAGTTTGTAGGATCACCACAGTTATAGGCAGCAAGCCAGAACCCAAACACAGACTAGAATCCGGCCAATACTAGGACCCACAATAAACACAACCACAGACTAGAATCCAGCCAACACTAGGACCCACAATAAACACAACCACAGACTAGAATCCAGCCAGCACTAGGACCCACAATAAACACAACCACAGACTAGAATCAGCCAGCACTAGGACCCACAATAAACACAACCACAGACTAGAATCCAGCCAACACTAGGACCCACAATAAACACAACCAAGGCACAAAACTGGCCAGCATAACAACAGCAGGGAGAGAACATTGTCCCAATCAGTGGAGGCTCCTCAGAGGAGAAAGGGGAGGACCATCCTCCTCAGTGAAATTTCATTTTTTTTTTAAAAGTGAAACATTAAAAAAGTTATCCTTTTTAGATAAAACTATACTAAATATATTCATATGTCACCAAATAATTGATTAAAATACCTACAGTAATTACAACAGCACTGTCTGGGGTAGCACCATGGTGTAGCCAGGAGGACAGCTAGCTACTTTACAAATGTTAAACATTTTATTCCACTTTGACGTTACATATATACAGTATCATTGACAAAAAATACAATTAAATCCAGCTGATTCATGGAAACAAATCCATTGTGATGTATTTATAATGTTACTAGCTACACTGACCATATAGCTAGCTTGGTAAAGCATTTAGTGTTGAGTGCATTGTGCTGCACTTTACCACCCCATTGGTTTTATACGAAGCGTGTGTGACTGTCTTGCAAGCTAACATTTGCTAGTGCACATTATCAAACCATTAACCTCACGTGGAGGTTCATGCTCTCTGATTTGTTCAAAGGCAGGTTGTCGACGACTATCGAGCATTGCAATTCTACGAGTAGTAATTTCGTCAGTATCAGATCGGTACACAGCAGGTACGTCTTTGGTTCTAGCAAGAGGGAACGGCCTCCCGCTGTGATAAGTACCTATCGGCAGCCTATCAGCACTCATATTCTCTGTGTGTTTCATGCTCAAGGCTTTAATACGTCACCAGCTGTAAGCTAATGCCCTCATCATCAGGTGGTTTGTTAGAATGTTATGTTGGAATGCAACCCATTAGATCCATTTTGTTTTGTTTGAAAAAAAAATATAGAAATTAGGGATGCAAATACTGACCAAAAACCTGTATGACCTTTGACCCCCCCAAGGTGGGCCCATAGAGATGTCATTAACATCACAATTGTTTAATACCTTAATATGTGTTGTATTAGGAAGTTAATAACATACCAAATTGCATAAGATTGAGGAGATTGTTCCATATAATGCCCATTTAGCTTCCTCTAATACATATCTATCATACCAAAATATAACCCACAGACATGGACCTTAATGAAAATTATCAGGTAACACTTTTTTTGGACACCCACCATCATAACACGTTATGACACGGTCATAACCATGTCATAACAGCTGACGTAACTTGTCATAACCTGTAATAATATGGTCATAATACTGTAATGACCAGTCAAAAGTTTGGACACACCTACTCAAGGGTTTTTCTTAATTTTTACTACTTTCTACATTTTAGAATAATACTGAAGACACCAAAACTGTGAAATAACATATATGGAATCATGTAGTAACCAAAAAAGTGTTAAACAAATTGATGACAGCTTTGCACACTCTAGGCATTCTCTCAAACAGCTTCATGAGGAATGCTTTTCCAACAGTCTTGAAGGAATTCTCACATACGCTGAGCACTTGTTGGCTGCTTTTCCTTCACTCTGCGGTCCAACTCATCCCAAACAATCTCAATTGGGTTGAGGTTGTGTGATTGTGGAGGCCAGGTCATCTGATGCAGCACTCCATCACTCTCCTTCTTGGTCAAATAGCCCTTACACATTCTGGAGGCGTTTTGGGTTATTGTCCTGTTGAAAAACAAATGATAGTCCCACTAAGTGCAAACCAGATGGGATGGCGTATCGCTGCAGAATGCTGTGGCAGCCATGCTGGTTTAGTGCGCCTTGAATTCTAAATAAATCACAGACAGTGTCACCAGCAAAGCACCCCCACAACATCACACCTCCTCCATGCTTCATGGTGGGAACCACACATGTAGAGATAATCCGTTCACCTACTCTGCGTCTCACAAAGACACAGAGGTTGGAAGCAAAAATCTCAAATTTGGACTCATCAGACCAAAGGACAAATTTCCACCGGTCTAATGTCCATTGCTTGTGTTTCTTGGCCAAAGCAAGTCTCTTCTTATTATTGGTGTCCTTTAGTAGGGGGTTTATTTGCAGCAATTCGACCATGAAGGCCTGATTCACACAGTCTCCTCTAAACAGTTTACGTTGAGATGTGTCTGTTACTTCTGTTACTAAGCATTTATTTGGGTTAAAATCTGAGGCTGGTAACTCTAATGAACCTATCATCTGCAGCAGAGGTAACTTTGGGTCTTCCATTCCTGTGGAGGTCCTCATGAGAGCCAGTTTCATTACAGCGCTTGATGTTTTTTGCGACTGCACTTGAAGAAACTTTCAAAGTTCTTGCAATTTTCCGTATTGACTGACCTTCATGTCGTAAAGTAATGATGGACTGTCGTTTCTCTATGCTTAATAGAGCTGTTCTTGCCATAATATGAACATGGTCTTTTACCAAATAGGGCTATCTTCTGTATAATACCCCTACCTTGTCACAACACAACTGATTGGCTCAATTAAGAAGGAAAGAAATTCCACAAATTAACTTTTACAAGGCACACCTGTTAATTGAAATGCATTCCATGTGACTACCTTATGAAGCTGGTTGAGAGAATGCCAAGAGTGTGCAAAGCTGTATTCAAGGCAAAGGGTGGCTACTTTGAATAATCAAAAATATAAAATATATTTTGATTTGTTTAACACTTTTTTGTTTACTACATGATTCCATATGTGTTATTTCATCATTTGTAATGTCTTCACTATTATGCTATAATGTAGAAAATAGTAAAAATGAAGAAAAAACCTTGAATGAGTAGGTGTGTAAAACCTTTGACTGGTACTGTATATTTAGACCTGTTGTGACATATATAGTGTTATTTTATGGCTGTTTATGACACCTACATAAGAGTGTCAAACCCCACAAACCCTACCACGGTAGTTATTTTATGGCTGGTTATGACACCTACATAAGAGTGTCAAACCCCACAAACCCTACCACACAATGCAAAACATTACATTACACCATAGCCTACTTGTCAACACTATGTTTATGCTATATAACATGTTCTTGTCATGTCCTGATATGTTTCACCTGTCTGTGTTTGTCCCCTCCCCACACCAGGTGCACCCTATCACCATCATTAATCAGTTTGTGTATTTAGCATCTTGGGTGCTGTTGGCATTTGCCAGATCGTCTTGCTTAGTCAGTCGTTTCCAGCACTCCCTTGTATTAGTAACTCTGCCAGTCTGTTTCCCGGTATTTGGACCTCTACCTGCCTGTTGGATTACGTTCCTGTCTAGCCCCCTCATGTGCCTTCGACCATCTGATCTGCTGCCAAACGAACTCTGCCTGCATTACGGATTACGAGCCTGTCTACTCCTCTGCACTGCCAGTCTTCTGATTCCCGGTACCGAACGCTGCCTGAACTACGACTACGAGCCTGACTTCCCTTATTGGACGACTGCCATTCAGACTCCCTGTTACGAACATTGCCTGTCCTTGACTACGAACCTGCCTTGCCCTATATTTTCTATTAAACAGTCAATCATATCTCTGCCTCCGTGTCCGCTTTTGGGTCCCCTATATCTGTCGTTGTGTCAGAACGATCTGGCCATGACGGACCCAGCGGAGTTGACACATCTACAAAACGCGATAGCCCACCAAGGGGTTGTTGTGGATCGACACGAGGAGGTGCTACGGTCAATAACAGAAGAGCTCCGTGAGCAGAGAGAGAACCAGCAGCGAGCCACCGAATGTCTACTCCAACACTTGGAGAGATTAACACTGGCACTACCGGCACAGAGCGCTTCCCCCCGTCTCCTGTCCCACCTATACCCAGCAACCCAACACCTTCCCCGGTATCCATTAGAGAGCCGCACTTACCTGCCCCCGAACGGTTCTCTGGTGATTCAAGTTATTGTCGTCCTTTCTTGTCCCAGTGTTCGCGTATCTTCGAACTGCAGCCATCCTCTTTTCCCACAGAGAAGTCACGGGTCGCCTATATGATAACCATGATGACGGGGCGAGCCCTGGCATGGGCTACGCCGATATGGGACCAGCAGCTTCCCGTTAGTTTCAGTCTAGCAGCGTTCACTACGGAGGTAAAAAAAGTTTTTGATGCTCCAGTATCCGGAAGAGAAGCGGCACGTCAGCTGCTACATCTAAAACAGGGGACTAGCAGCGTGTCGGATTACTCAATTAAATTCCGTACTCTGGCAGCGGAGTGCTCATGGAATTCCGAGGCTCTGCTCGACGCCTTCTATGACGGATTATGTGATCCCATCAAAGATGAACTCGCTGCCCGAGAGGTGCCTCCCAGTTTAGACAGCCTCATCTCCATTGCCATGCGTATAGGAAGTAGACTTCAGGAACGAAATCGGGAGAGAGAAAATCGTCGTCCTGCTCAGGCACTTCCGCATTTCGGCGGACCGGGTGGTAGAGCGTCACCGGGACTGCCGGAACCACCCGAATTCTTCCGGGAACCACTGAGGGCGTCCGAGGTCCTTACATCTGAACCCATGCAAATAAGGAGGGCACAGCTGACGCCCGAGGAACGTCGACGCAGGATAGTCAGTCGCAGCTGCCTCTACTGTGGAGAGAAAGGACATTATGCAGCCGGTTGTCCTTTAAAAAGGGCGGGCTCATCAGTAACTGCAGGAATACGGGTGAGTCAAACTAAAACCCCATGGGTACCCCCGGTTCGTTTTCCTTTTCCTGCCACTATTATTTGGAATTCCCAAACCCTTAAAGTAAATGTCCTTATGGATTCAGGAGCTGACGACTGTTTTATTGATAACTCCCTTCTGGTCAAATTAGGCATTCCTTCACGCCCTCTAAGCACACCCATCGAGGCCACAGCCCTGGACGGTCATTCTATTGGGCGGGTGTCCCAGATATCGGTGCCCGTTACTCTGATCCTGTCTGGCAACCACAGGGAGGAGATCCAGTTCCTGCCCTTACACTCCCCTAACGCTCCTATTGTGTTAGGCCATTCTTGGCTTGTTAAACACAACCCTCACATTGATTGGATTACCGGTTCTGTTACAAACTGGAGCCCCTTTTGCCTTGCTCATTGTCTGAAAGCTGCACCTCATGTTCTTACCAAACAGGTTTCACAGGCCACGGCGGACATCGATTTGTCATCTGTCCCCTCCGAATACTGGGATCTAAGGGAGGTTTTCAATAAGTCTCGGGCTACCTCGCTACCTCCTCATCGGCCATACGACTGTGCCATAGACCTCCATCCAGGCACATCACCCCCCCGTGGACGTCTGTACTCCTTGTCCGGTCCGGAGACGAGGGCCATGGCAGATTATGTAGAGGCCTCCCTCAGGGCTGGGATTATTCGGCCATCTTCCTCTTCTGCTGGTGCAGGGTTTTTCTTCGTTGCCAAAAAGGATAAGACTCTTCGCCCATGCATTGACTACCGGGGTCTTAATGACATCACGGTGAAGAATCGTTATCCACTCCCTCTGCTGGCCTCCGCGTTTGAACTGCTCCAGGGAGCCACGATCTTCTCTAAACTGGACCTCCGAAATGCATACCACCTGGTACGGATACGAGAAGGGGATGAATGGAAGACGGCGTTCAACACGGCTAGTGGACACTACGAATACCTGGTGATGCCATTTGGGTTGACTAACGCTCCCGCTGTCTTCCAGGCTCTGGTTAACGATGTGCTCCGGGACATGATTAATCGTTTTGTCTTCGTGTATCTGGATGATATTTTGATATTCTCCCACTCTGCCCAGGAACACACAGCACATGTACGACAGGTCCTCCAGCGTTTATTAGAAAATCAGCTGTTTGTAAAAGCAGAGAAGTGCGAGTTCCATCGCTCTGTCATTCCTTTCCTGGGTTACATAGTGGCCGCGGGTAGCATCCGGATGGATCCTGGCAAGATCCAAGCCGTCACTGATTGGCCACAGCCCTCTTCACGCCTGGATCTGCAACGCTTCCTGGGGTTTGCCAATTTTTATCGACGGTTCATTCGAAATTACAGCATTTTGGCGGCCCCACTCACTGCCCTGACCTCAACTAAAGTGAGCTTTGTGTGGTCACCCCAAGCAGCCCAGGCCTTCACTGCCCTCAAACAGCGCTTCACGTCAGCCCCCATTTTGATTCACCCAGACCCAGCCCGGCAATTTGTAGTGGAGGTAGATGCCTCCAATATCGGCGTGGGGGCTGTGTTGTCGCAAAGGTCAGACAACGATCAGAAGCTGCATCCATGTGCATTCCTCTCCCGTCGTCTGACACCTGCTGAAGTGAATTATGACGTCGGCAACCGGGAATTGCTGGCGGTCAAGACGGCATTGGAGGAGTGGAGACATTGGCTGGAGGGGGCGGAACAACCATTTATTGTGTGGACAGACCACAAGAATCTTGAGTACCTACGCTCAGCCAGGAGACTCAATGCCCGACAAGCCAGGTGGGCTCTGTTTTTTACTCGTTTTGATTTCACCCTGTCTTATCGGCCTGGCTCAAAGAATACAAAACCAGACGCCCTCTCCCGTGTGTTCAGCCCTACTGCTACGGTCCAAGGAAATGAACGCATTCTCCCTGTCTCTTGTCTGGCCACGTCCTTGGTCTGGGGCGTTGAAGAGGCTGTGCGTAATGCGCAACAGTTGAGCCCTGACCCAGGAGGGGGTCCGCCGGGCTGCCTGTTCGTACCTGACCCTGTTCGATCCCGAGTCCTGGAATGGGGTCATTCGTCGAGATTGACCTGCCACCCCGGCGCTCGTCGGACCCTGGCGTTTATACGGCGACGATTTTGGTGGCCCACCATGGGGGTGGATGTCCCCTCTTTTGTCTCGGCCTGCATGGTGTGCAACCGAAGCAAGACGTCCCGCCAGGCCCCAGCTGGTCTCCTGCAGCCTCTCCCTGTCCCTCATCGTCCATGGTCACATCTCTCCCTGGACTTTGTCACAGGTCTGCCACTATCCGACGGCAATACCGCCATCCTCACCGTAGTAGACCGGTTTTCGAAGGCGGCACACTTTATCCCCCTGCCTAAGTTGCCATCGGCCAAGGAGACTGCCCAATTGATGGTACAGCACGTTTTCCGGATCCACGGATTACCCATTGACATCGTCTCCGACCGGGGTCCTCAGTTCACTTCCCAGTTCTGGAGGGCTTTCTGCACCCTTATTGGCTCTTCTATCAGCCTGTCCTCAGGATTCCACCCAGAGTCTAACGGCCAATCAGAGCGGGCCAATCAAGACCTAGAAACGGTGCTACGTTGCCTGGTTTCGGACAATCCCACCACCTGGAGCCGGCAACTCGTTTGGGTGGAATATGCCCGCAACACCCTGCCTTCCTCCGCTACTGGGCTTTCGCCCTTCGAGTGCTCCTTGGGATACCAGCCTCCGCTGTTTCCGGAGCAGGAAGAGGAGGTTGGCGTCCCGTCGGCCCAGTTGTTTGTCAGGCGCTGCCGTCGGACCTGGAGAAAGGCCCGGGCTGTTCTACTACGGACAAATACCAGGTATCGACGGCAGGCCGACCGTCGCAGGACCCAGGCTCCCCACTACCGTGTTGGCCAGAGGGTGTGGCTGTCCACCCGAGATCTGCCCCTTCGGGTGGAAAGTCGCAAGCTTTCATCCCGTTACATCGGCCCTTATCAGATCTCCCGGGTTATCAATCGATCAGCTATACGCCTCATGTTGCCCCGGTCCCTCCGCATTAATCCTACCTTTCATGTGTCCCGTGTAAAACCTGTGTCTCACTGTCCTTTGTCTCCTGTTCCCAGGCCTGCCCCTCCTCCTCGGGTTATTGACAACCAACCTGCATGGACGGTGCGTCGCCTCCTGAGAGTCCGTCCCCGGGGCCGGGGTTTCCAGTACCTGGTTGACTGGGAGGGCTACGGGCCGGAGGAGCGGTCTTGGGTCTCTACCAGGGACATCCTCGACCCGGAGCTCATCGCCGACTTTCATCGACGGCATCCCGGTCAGCCAGGTATGCACCCGGGTCGGTCGCCAGGTGGCGCCCGTAGGGGGAGGGGTACTGTCATGTCCTGATATGTTTCACCTGTCTGTGTTTGTCCCCTCCCCACACCAGGTGCACCCTATCACCATCATTAATCAGTTTGTGTATTTAGCATCTTGGGTGCTGTTGGCATTTGCCAGATCGTCTTGCTTAGTCAGTCGTTTCCAGCACTCCCTTGTATTAGTAACTCTGCCAGTCTGTTTCCCGGTATTTGGACCTCTACCTGCCTGTTGGATTACGTTCCTGTCTAGCCCCCTCATGTGCCTTCGACCATCTGATCTGCTGCCAAACGAACTCTGCCTGCATTACGGATTACGAGCCTGTCTACTCCTCTGCACTGCCAGTCTTCTGATTCCCGGTACCGAACGCTGCCTGAACTACGACTACGAGCCTGACTTCCCTTATTGGACGACTGCCATTCAGACTCCCTGTTACGAACATTGCCTGTCCTTGACTACGAACCTGCCTTGCCCTATATTTTCTATTAAACAGTCAATCATATCTCTGCCTCCGTGTCCGCTTTTGGGTCCCCTATATCTGTCGTTGTGTCAGTTCTGAAATTGAACATATTAAATTATCATTGTAATTGCTCACAAATTGATGTCAGACATGCACCTACCCCAATACTCTGTTGTTGAAGACTGGGATGAATGCAGAAGCAGATTTCAGGAGCAGGACAAGACACCCCCTTTTTGACCGATGACTGATATAAGGGTATGTACATGATAGGCCTATCTGGCTTATGTGATTATGATGGTCATAATGCTTCTTGACATTGTTATAAAGTGTATTAAAAATAAAGTTATTAAAAATATGATGAAAAAAAACATGCCTGTTAAAAATGTATTACAACAACAACAAAGGATTTAAGAAACAAACTTTCAAACGAAAGGAAACTTCTTGGCAGAGAAAAAACACATTTGAATAAATGTGGGTTTTGACACTCTTATGTAGGTGTCATAACCAGACATAAAATAGTGCAATATATTTCACAACAGGTCTAAATATATGGGTCATGACAGTGTTATGACCATATTAGGACAGGTTAGGACAATGTGTCAGCTGTTATGACACAATCATCAATAGACTGGCCAAAGATGTGACATGTGGCCCGCTGGCCCATGAACTAGATGTGACTGGTTATCAACTGAAACATTGTAATAATATTCCCCATGAACTAGATGTGACTGGTTATCAACTGAAACATTGTAATAATATTCCCCATTGTCACGAGAGGGTGCATACACAGACCAAGACGCAGCGCAGGGATTGTAGTTCGACATTTGTTTTAATTTACTGAATGTTCAATTAAATAACACCGAACTACACACACAAATAAAACACGATAATACAAACGTGCGTTCTAAATAAACACGATAATGAAACGTAACGTAGCACACTTACTTCAACGGTGACTTGCGAAATATAATGACCCACATCCCCGGTGTGGAACATACAAACCTATGTAGGATCCCTAATTAGCGACATGCACTGCATCTGCCTCTAATTAGGGATCCAACACAAACCACCACCAGAAACAGAAAGAATAGACCTGTCAGACTCTGACCATGGCTACATAGAGAAGCCATGGTCAGAGCCTGACACCCATGAACTAGATGTGACTGGTTATCAACTGAAACATTGTAAAAATATTCCCCACGAACTAGATGTGACTGGTTGTGTCACGAGTCGGGACGGTGAGAGACCAAGGCGCATCGCACTCATAGTTCAACATTATTTGTTGAATTATAAATCTCTGAACAAACTAAACAAACGATATACAAACGTCTCGTTTTACAACAAAACAAACACGAATGAATAGAATGTAAATTATAACACACACTACGTTACCCGTGACTGGAGGAATATATCGATAATTACAATGACCCACAGCCCCGGTGTGGAAACATACACACATATGTAGAATCCCTAATTAGAGCCAATGCACTGCAGCTGCCTCTAATTAGGGATCCCACACAAACCACCACCAGACCCAGAAATGATAGAACTGTCAGACTCTGACCATGGCTACATAGAGAAGCAATAGGCCTCTCTATGGCCAGAGCCTGACAGGTTATCAACTGAAACATTGTAATAATATTCCCCATAAACTAGACGTGACTGGTTATCAACTGAAACATTGTAATAATATTCCCCATAAACTAGACGTGACAGGTTATCAACTGAAACATTGTAATAATATTCCCCATAAACTAGACGTAACTGGTTATCAACTGAAACATTGTAATAATATTCCCCATAAACTAGACGTGACTGGTTATCAACTGAAATATTGTAATAATATTCCCTGTGCATTACTATACTGTATTAATTTCATTTGATGACCTCAGATATTGTTTGTTAAGCTTAACAATGACATCAATGGATTAAGCAAGAGCACTAACTGTTTCTCTGAGAATAAAGTCCTACTTTTCTTACTGAACAACTTCTTCAATCTGCCCTAGATTTAGTGCAAGACATATATACTCCTCAAAGATATTGTTTTGCAGAAAATCTTTGCATCTATCGCAGATCACTGATGTGTGGGTTAACCACAGTCTGTGAACAACAGGATGGAGCTGAGGTATGCTTCAAACATTGTTTGCAATCATAGCAATGGAGTTGGCAAGAGCACAAACCAAGACACCACAGTTATGGCGTTCACATTGCAACACTCACCCCCACCGTGGGAACCAAGCACCATGAAAGCCTTTCCTCATCACCTCCGCACACGTGCACAAAGTCATTGTTGGCCTCCCGTGGCTCGAACTCAAATCAAATCAAATTTTATTGGTCACTTACACAAATTTAGCAGATGTTATTGCGGGTGTAGCGAAATGCTTGTGTTCCTAGCTCCAACAGTGCAGTAATATCTAACAACACACAAATCTAAAAGTTAAATAATGGAATTATATATATACATTTGAGATGAGTAAAGCTAAAATATGTAAACATTATTAAAATGACTAGTGTTCCATTATTAAAGTGACCAGTGATTCCATGTCTATGTCTATAGGGCAGCAGCCTCTAAGGTGCAGGGTTGAGTAACCGGGTGGAAGCCGGCTAGTGATGGCTATTTAACAGTCTGATGGCCTTGAGATAGAAGCTGTCTCTCGGTCACAGCTTTGATGCACCTGTACTGACCTTGCCTTCTGGATGATAGCGGGGGTATTTGATGACCTTGATGATCTTTTTGGCCTTCCTGTTGCATCGGGTACTGTAGGTGTCCTGGAGGGCAGGTAGTGTGCCCCGGGTGATGTGTTGGGCAGACCCCACCACCCTCTGGAGAGCCCTGTGGTTGCGGGCGGTGCAGTTAACATACCAGGCGGTGATACAGCCCAACAGGATGCTCTCAATTGTGTATATATAAAAGTTTGTTCTGGGGCCAAACCAAATTTGTTTAGCCTCCAGTGGTTGAAGAGTCGCTGTTGCGCCTTCTTCACCACACTGTCTGTGTGGGTGGACCATTTCAGATCGTCAGTGATGTGTATGGGGGAAGCACCCTTAGTCTCCTTGGTCACGGACTACCTGACCGGTAGGCCACAATTTGTGCGATTACAGAGCTGTGTGTCAGAACGGGCAGTGAGCAACACAGGGGCCCCCCAGGGAACGGTCCTGTCCCCCTTCCTGTTCACCCTCTACACCTCGAACTTCAGATATAACTCTGAAACATGCCACCTACAGAAGTTCTCGGGTGACTCCGCAATTTTAGGGTGCATCAGGGGTGGGCAGGAGGTGGAGTATAGGAGCACAATCAATGACTTTGTGTTGTGGTGTGAGCAGAACCACCTTCAGCTCAACATCAGCAAAACAAAGGAGATGGTGGTGGACTTCAGGAGAACCAAGGCCCAACTGACTGCAGTCCCTATACAGGGGATGGATGTGGAAATGGTTGGGTCATACAAGTTCCTGGGAGTCCATATGACAACAGGCTGGAATGGGCTGGTAACACCGGGGCTCTGTACAAAAAGGGCCAGAGCGGACTCTACTTTCTGAGGAGACTCAGGTCCTTCAACGTGTGCAGTAAACTACTGCATACCTTCTATCAGTCTGTGATTTTTTGCTTTTTTGCAGTGGTGTGCTGGGGTGCCAACATAAAGGGTTGTGATGCTTCTCGGGTAAATAAGCTCATCAGGAAGGCTAGCTCTGTTCTGGGGATTAGCCTTGACACTCTAGAGGAGGTGGTGGAGAGACGGATCCTGGCCAAACTGCTGGCCATCATGGACAACGCCACCCACTCTCTGCATGCCATGGTTATGACGCAGAGGAGCACCTTCAGTTGCAGACTGATCCCACCACAGTGTGCCAGAGAGCGCTACAGGAGGTATTGCAATATTGTAAGTAATTCTTGGACTTAATTTACATAGTCATTCACTCAGGAATGCATATTAGTATCCTGTCAGTTGTATCTTTTTTCATTGCTTTTAGTATATCGAATGTGCAATACGTGCATTTATCTGTAATTAAAACCTGCACACTAAGGACTGTATTTTAAGGGAATTACTAGTATTACCCTAAATTATATCATACACACATTTAGCTAATTAAGTATCTCTTCCTGTCATTTACCTGTATAGTTAATGTAACCATGCAAATATTCACTTAACTGTTCATTTAACTTGTCTGTATACTAAGTAAACTATTATTACCCTCACTTATATCATACTCACTTTTAGCTATTTAAGTATTTCTCTGCCATCAACCTGTATAGTATAGTTAACCATGCACCATCCACCAATGTATAGTGTACATATTCAGCCATCCACCCATACTATGCTATGTCTTTTTCTAGCTTTTTTGCACTCCAGACTTCTTGTATTTTCATACTTTTTCATACTGCCGCTCTATGTATCATGTATCGTGTATCTGTCTTTTGTGTATTTTCGTTATCTATCTATCTACGTCGAGGAACTTGAAGCTTTCCACCTGCTCCACTGCAGTCCTGTCGATGTGGATAGGGGTTTGCTCCCTCTGCTGTTTCCACGATCAGCTCCTTTGTTTTGTCGACATTGTGTTGTTTCCTACCGTCATCACCTTGGGGCGGTCCGTCAGCAAGTCCAGGACCCAGTTGCACAGGGCGGTGTTCAGACCTTGGGCCCTGAGCTTAATGATGAGCTTGGAAGATTGTTAACTTGTAGTCTTGAAAGGACCCTGCTTCATTCTCCAAGCAGGCTAAGTATACTTAGTTTGTACCTGTAAACTGTGTTGGTTTGGTCTGTCCCAGTTAGTTAGTAAGCTACCTAGTCTGTGTGAACTGCTAATTTGCTTAAGAAGTGTTAGTGATTGCTACCCATCCACTTCTTTTGTTCTCTGCAGATTACAACTTAATAGGAGGGGGAGTGGCTACACCTGTGCTAGCCAATTAGCTTAGTGTTATTAGCACAGCCTCCTTGTTCAGCGGCAGCTGTTTGGGCAGACGTCCCTGAAACAAAGAAAGGTCGAGGAAGGTAAGTGAGGGAGGCCCCGCTCTCTCACTTGCCCATATGTTTAGTTAATTTTATTCCCATCTCTTTTGCATTATTGTAGCCTTTTCTGTAGCCTGTCAACTATGTGTCTGTCTATTCCTGTCCTCTCCTCTCTGTTCAGGCCATACAAACGCTTCACACCGCGTGGCTGCAACCACTCTAATCTGGTGGTCCCGGCGCGCACGACCCACGTGGAGTTCCAGGTCTCCGGCAGCCTTTGGAACTGCCGTTCTGCGGCCAACAAGGCAGAGTTCATCTCAGCCTATGCTGCCCTCCAGTCCCTTGACTTCTTGGCGCTGACGGAAACATGGGTTACCACAGAAAACACTGCTACTCCTACTGCTCTTTCCTCGTCTGATCATGTGTTCTCGAATACCCGAGAGCATCTGGTCAGCGTGGCGGTGGCACAGGCATTTATTTTTTTACCACATTTTCTCCCCAATTTCGGACTCGGGAGAGGCAAAGGTTGAGAGCTGTGCGTCCTCCGAAACACAACCCACCAAGCCGCACTGCTTCTTGACACAATGAACGCTTAACCCGGAAGCCAGCCGCACCAATGTGTCGGAGGAACCACCGTCCACCTGGCGACTGAGTCAACGTGCATGCGCCCGGCCCGCCACAGGAGATGCTAGAGCGCGATGGGACAAGGACAACCCGGCCGGCCAAACCCTCCCTAACCCGGACAACGCTGTGCCAATTGTGCGCCGCCTCGTGGGTCGCCCGGTCGCGGCCGGCTGCGACACAGACGGGGCTCGAACCCGCATCTGTAGTAATGCAGCTTGCACTGCGATGCAGTGCCTTAGACCACTGCACCACTCGGGAGGCCCGGCACAGGAATTCTAATCTCTCCCAAGTGGACATTGTCTTTTTTCCCCCTGACCTATCTGTCTCCTCATTTGAATTACATGCTGTCACAGTCACTAGCCCATTCAAACTTAACAGTTGAAGCTCACATCAACTACAAAACCATGTTGCTTACCTATGGAGCTGTGAGAGGAATGGCACCTCCAGGCTCTCCTAAGTTAAATGCACCAATTTGTAAGTCGCTCTGGATAAGAGCGTCTGCTAAATTACTCAAATGTCAAATGTAAGGTGTTGAATGCTGAGCTATAGTCAATGAACAGCACTCTTACATAGGTATTCCTCTTATTCAGATGGGACAGGGCAGTGCGATGGCGATTGCATCGACTGTGGATCTATTGGGGTGGTAAGCAAATGGAAGTGGGTCTAGGGTGTCAGGAAAGTTAGAGGTTCTATGATCCTCATCAAGTTTGCAGACGACACAACAGTAGTATGCTTGATTACCAACAACGACGAGACAGCCTACAGGGAGGAGGTGAGGGCCCTGGGAGTGTGGTGCCATGAAAATAACCTCTCACTCAGCGTCAATTAAACAAAGTTGATGATGGTGGACCCCCCCCACCCCCCGATCCACATCAACGGGACCGCAGTGGAGAAGGTGGAAAGTTCCTCGGCGTACACATCACTGATGATCTGAAATGGCCCACCCACACAGAAAATCTAAAACCCTGAAAAACAGCCATCACAAGCACAGAGAGGCTGCTGCCTATATACACATACTTGAAATCATTGGTCACTTGTCACTTTAATAATGTTTACATATCTTTCATTACCCATCTCATATGTACAGTTGAAGTCGGAAGTTTACATACACCTTAGCCAAATACATTTAAACTCAGTTTTTCACAATTCCTGACATTTAATCCTAGTAAAGATTCCCTGTTTTAGGTCAGTTGGGATCACCACTTTATTTTAAGAATGTGAAATTTCAGAATAATAGTAGAGAGAGATATATTTCAGCTTTTATTTCTTTCATCACATTCCCAGTGGGTCAGAAGTTTACATGCACTCAATTAGTATTTGGTAGCGTTGCCTTTAAATTGTTTAACTTTGGTCAAACGTTTCGGGTAGCCTTCCACAAGCTTCCCACAATAAGTTGGGTGAATTTTGGCCCATTCCTCCTGACAGAACTGGTGTAACTGAGTCAGGCTTGTAGGCCTCCTTGCTCACGCACGCTTTTTCAGTTCTGCCCACAGATTTTCTATAGGATTGAGGTCAGGGCTTTGTGATGGCCACTCCAATACCTTGACTTTGTTGTCCTTAAGCCATTTTGCCACAACTTTGGAAGTATGCTTGGGGTCATTGTCCATTTGGAAGACCTATTTGAGACCAAGCTTTAACTTCCTGACTGATGTCTTGAGATTTTGCTTCAATATATGCCATCTATTTTGTGAAGTGCACCAGTCCCTCCTGCAGAAAAGCACCCCCACAACATGATTCACAGTTGGGATGGTGTTCTTCGGCTTGCAAGCCTCCCCCTATTTCCTCCAAACATAACGATGGTCATTATGGCCAAACAGTTCTATTTTTGTTTCATCAGACCAGAGGACATTTCTCCAAAAAGTACGATATTTGTCCCCATGTGCAGTTGAAAACCGTAGTCTGTTTTGGAGCAGTGGCTTCTTCCTTGCTGTGCGGCCTTTCAGGTTATGTCGATATAGGACTTGTTTTACTGTGGATATAGATACTTTTGTACCTGTTTCCTCAAGCATCTTCACAAGGTCCTTTGCTGTTGTTCTGGGATTGATTTGCACTTTTCGCACCAAAGTACATTCATCTCTAGGAGACAGAACATGTCACCTTCCTGAGTAGTATGACGGCTGCGTGGTCCCATGGTGTTTATACTTGCGTACTATTGTTTGTACAGATGAACGTGGTGCCTTCAGGCGTTTGGAAATTGCTCCCAAGGATGAACCAGACTTGTGGAGGTCTACAATTTATTTTCTGAGGTCTTGGCTGATTTCAAAGAGGCACTTAGTTTGAAGGTAGGCCTTGAAATACATCCACAGGTACACCTCCAATTGACTCAAATGATGTCAATTAGCCTATCAGAAGCTTCTAAAGCCATGACATTATTTTCTGGAATTTTCCAAGCTGTTTAAAAGGCACAATCAATTTAGTGTATGTAAACTTCTGACCCACTGGAATTGTGATATAGAGAATTATAAGTGAAATAATCTGTAAACAATTGTTAGAAGAATTACTTATATCATGCACAAAGTAGATGTCCTAACCGACTTACCAAAACTATAGTTTGTTAACATGAAATCTGTGGAGTGGTTGAAAAATTAGTTTTAAGTGTAAACTTCAGACTTCAACTGTATATACTCTATTCTATACTATTCTACTGTATCTTAGTCTATGCACCTCTGACATTGCTCATCAATATATTTATATATTCTTAATTCCATTCCTTACTTAGATTTGTGTGTATTGGGTATATTTTGTGAAATTGTTAGATATTACTTGTTAGATATTGCTGCACTGTCGGAACTAGAAGCACAAGCATTTTGCTACACCCACAATCTGCTAAACACGTGTATGTGACCAATAACATTTGATTTGATTTGATTTGAAAGCACTTCATGATGACAGAGGTGAGTGCTATTGGGCAATAGTCATTTAGCTCAGTAACCTTTGCTTTCTTGGGTACAGGAACAATGTTGGACATCTTGAAGAAAGTGGGGACAGCAGACTGGGATAGGGAGAGATTGAGGATGCGGCTAGGGATGCCGTCTGGGCCGGTAGCCTTGCGAGGTTTAACATGCTTAAAAGTCTTACTCACGTCAGCCACGCAGAAGGAGAGCCCACAGTCCTTGGTAGCGGGCCGCGTCGGTGGCACTGTATTATCCTCAAAGCGGGCGAAGGAGGTGTTTAGCTTGTCCGGAAGCAATATGTCTATGTCCGCGACGTGACTGACACTGCTTGCATCTATAGCTCTGTCTATGAATTTGAGAGTGGTTATCATTTTTAAATTATGATTTATTTATTATGATAATTTTCTTATTTAACAACTTCTTAATCCGTAAAGTGCAGGGTGTACACTTCAACATTGGCATTGCTTTTCGTACCATCAAAACCACAGACTGTGAAACAACAGGATGGAGCTGCAACTGAGGTGTGCTTAGCAGAGTTGTAACCAGACTAGTAGAGGTGTACCAGCACCTAACATCATCACTGTTCATCTGGGGAGAGGAAAGTAGACAGGACGGTAGTCAGGGAACGCTGTAGAAACTCTGATACTGATAGGTTATAACAAGGTGAAACATGGAGCGCTTAATGCCAGGATTTGAAGTTCTGATCTCACAAGTGGGAAGAAAAGGCAGTTTTTACGTGACCACCTTTGCTCTTTTTATTTACCATGTTGTGTTTGATGAGCACTTGAAATGCTCTTGTAAACATGGTGTTAAATCAGACACTACCAAACTACAGTACAGCTGCTACATGTGGTTTCCAGCTCTGATCTTGCTTCTCTTGACTCTCTGGATGGACAGACCGTTTCAACGAGTCTTGAGAATTACATGCAGATGTAATTGCACATGTAATTTGTGTGGAAGACTGTGGGCACTCGTCATTAAGGCGGCTACTATAGGGTCGCTGTGGATTGTGTCCGTGCTAATTGATGGGGACTGGTACGTGTGCTATCAAAGAACAATGCTTCCCTGCAGGAACAACACTGATACCGACCCCCCCCCAAGAGGAACTAGAAAATAAACTCGAAACTCAATTAAAAAGGGAATCCATGGTGAGTACCTGCAATTGTTTACTTTTTATTAATTATTAAAAGTCCCCAGAGTATTGGGGTGGGGGGGGGGGGGGGACCCAGAGTCTTGAGGGAGGGTGGAAACCAGAGTTTTGAGGGGGAGGGGTGGGGTGGGGGGAGGGGAGGGGGGTTGGAGACCAGGGGTTCGTTCAGTTTGCTTGAACGCTTGCAACGTTGCAGATCGGCTTGTACTGAACGACACGTTTCCACAAAACATTCTTGTATGTTCTTGAACAGATCAGTCTAGACTTTAAAGTAGGTTTGCTCCCGTTTAGTGGGTGAGGCGAGGTGTGGCTTGATGCAATGAGTGACGTTTTTAAACGGCAGTGGCCATGCTGACAGCGTTGGGGGGGGGGGGGTGGAGATCAGAATATTGGGGGGGGGACCAGAGTATTGAGGTGAGTATTGAGGGGGAGACCATAGTACTGAGGGGGGGTGGAGACCAGAATATTGAGGGGTCTGTGTAGACCAGTGTTTTTTAGGGGGGGACCAGTGTATTGAGGGGGATACCAGTGTGTTGGGGGGGGGGGGGGGGGGGGGGTCAGAGTATTATTTGGTCTA
Source organism: Thymallus thymallus (assembly GCA_023634145.1). Taxonomy (NCBI): domain Eukaryota; kingdom Metazoa; phylum Chordata; class Actinopteri; order Salmoniformes; family Salmonidae; genus Thymallus; species Thymallus thymallus. Next base: position 4,513,392 of record CM042402.1, on the reverse strand, counting down.
AATATTAGATTACCTGTAACATGAAAACACATTTTGTTTCAGGTCTATGGCTTGGCACTGGTTCTGGTTCTGCTTTTTGCTAATTCTATTCTGACTGCAGTACCTTGGAGAGACATCTGCATCAACAAATTCAAGATCGACTCTCAAATCAAACCTTATTACAGGGCACTATTTGAGGAGAATATTTTGGAACAGACAGAAATTCTTATTGAAAAAGTCTTAAAGAGAACAGCTAAGGAGTGCGTAGTTCTTAAAAGCAGAGAAATACTACAGCCCTGTTCGATTGCAGCCCCTACAACCCACACCACACAGGGAGGAAGCGGGGCAAGCAGCAGCACCACCCATCCTGAGGTGGAAGATACAGTGATCACCTTTGACAACCTTGATTTTAACAAGATATCTCATCTACATTCTCTAACAATCAGCTCATTGTTTTCTACACCGTCCAGTTCTGCAGCCCCTACAATCCCCCCACAGCCCATACAGGGAGAAGACCGGCCAAGCAGCAACAGAATCGTTTAGGGAACACCAACGGAAACCAGAAAGAACAAATAAATTCTAGGAACGATAACCGAAGAAGTGGCCAGATGCCACTACTTGAGGAAGGCCCTCAACCCTAACTGTTGTGTAATATTGGTGAATGGTATAATATAGATTTTTGCATCAAATGTGTGAAATGTTACATTTTTGTTTATAATATGTAAAATTATATAGACATTACTACTATCATACACTGTAAATGAACTGTTTGTGAAAACAGTCATTTCTCTCCACTAGTTGTATCGGTCAAATCAGATCTACAGTCATTTCTCTCCACTAGTTGTATCTGTCAAGTCAGATCTCTCCACTAGTTGTATCTGTCAGTTCAGATCTACAGTCATTTCTCTCCACTAGTTGTATTGGTCAAATCAGATCTACAGTCATTTCTCTCCACTAGTTGTATCTGTCAAGTCAGATCTCTCCACTAGTTGTATCTGTCAGATCAGATCTACAGTCATTTCTCTCCACTAGTTGTATCTGTCAGGTCAGATCTACAGTCATTTCTCTCCACTAGTTGTATCTGTCAGGTCAGAGGCAAAGGTCGAGAGCCATGCGACCCTGCCAAGCCGCACTGCTTCTTGACACACTGCTCGGTTAACCCGGAAGCCAGCCGCACCATTGTGTTAGAGGAAACACCGTACAACTGGCGACCGTGTCAGCGTGCGTTCGCCCAGCCCGCCACAGGAGTTGCTAGAGTGCAACGGGACAATGACATCCCGGCCAGCCAAACCCTCCCCTAACCAGGACAACGCTGGGCCATCTGTGCGCCGCTAAAAATAGATAAGATCTTGCTGCCATGGTAATGTGGTGGTAATTCAATAAACCCTGGGTCACCAGCGACCTGAAGGCCCTGCTGAATGAGAAGAAGAGGGCCTTCAAGGAGAAGGACAAGGACAAATTGAAATGCGTCCAGAGGGAGCTGAAGTTGCGGATTGCTGAGGGGAAGAGAGTGTATAAGGAGAAGATGGAGGACAAGCTGAGGCAGAGCCAGGTGAGAGAGGTGTGGAAGGGTATGAGAAATATCACTGGCTTCAAAAAGTCAAACAGTGGGCAGACGGAGGGGACCCAGGACAGAGCCAATGAGCTGAACCAATTTTTTAACAGGTTCGATACTGGCTCTGTCCACCTCCCCTCCAGCTCCCCAGACCACTCACCCTCACGGCTATCCCACCCCCACTTTGCTCACAGCACCTCTGCTGAGACAATCAGTGACCCCACCTCCGCCCCTGCCCCCCCTGGACTGATCCTCAACACCCCCCTTCCCCCCACCTCCCCACCTGGGCTGGCTATCACCACCAACCAAGTGAAGAGAGAGCTGGAGAGACTACACCAGTGGAAAGCGGCGGGCCCTGATGGCATCAGCCCAAGGGTGCTGAGGGTCTGTGCTGACCAACTGTGTGGAATACTCCAGCGTCTTTTCAACCTTAGCCTGAGCCTAGAAAGGGTCCCTGTGCTGTGGAAAACATCCTGCCTCGTCCCAGTGCCCAAGAAGGCACACCCCACTGTCCTGAATGACTTCAGACCTGTAGCGCTAACATCCCACATCATGAAGACCCTGGAAAGGTTAGTCCTCGCTCACCTCAGACCCCTGGTGTGTTCATCAATGGACCCCCTGCAGTTTGCATACCAGCGCAACATTGGGGTGGATGATGCAATCATCTACCTTCTGCAGAGGGCCTACTCTCACCTGGACAACGCAGGTTGCACTGTGAGGGTCATGTTTTTTGACTTCTCCAGTGCCTTCAATACCATTCAGCCCCTGCTACTGGGTGAGAAGATGAGGAGGATGAAAGTGGAAGCACCCTTAGTCTCCTGGGTCACGGACTACCTGACCGGTAGGCCACAATTTGTGCGACTACAGAGCTGTGTGTCAGAACGGGCAGTTAGCAACACAGGGGCCCCCCAGGGTACGGTCCTGTCCCCCTTCCTGTTCACCCTCTACACCTCAGACTTCAGATATAACTCTGAAACATGCCACCTACAGAAGTTCTCGGATGACTCTGCTATTGTAGGGTGCATCAGGGGTGGGCAGGAGGAGGAGTACAGGAGCACAATCAGTGACTTTGTGTTGTGATGTGAGCAGAACCACCTTCAGCTCAACATCAGCAAAACTAAGGAGATGGTGGTGGACTTCAGGAGAACCAAGGCACAACTGACTGCAGTCCCTATAAAGGGGATGGATGTGGAAATGGTTGAGTCATACAAGTTCCTGGGTGTCCATATGGACAACAGGCTGGAATGGGCTGGTAACACCGGGGCCCTGTACAAAAAGGGCCAGAGCCGACTCTACTTTCTGAGGAGGCTCAGGTCCTTCAACGTGTGCAGTAAACTACTGCATACCTTCTACCAGTCTGTGGTGGCCAGTGCCATCTTTTTTGCAGTGGTGTGCTGGGGAGCAAACATCAAAGCCGGTGATGCTTCTCGGGTAAATAAGCTGATCAGGAAGGCTAGCTCTGTCCTGGGGATGAGCCTTGACACTCTAGAGGAGGTGGCGGAGAGACGGATCCTGGCCAAACTGCTGGCCATCATGTACAACGTCACCCACCCTCTGCACGCTATGGTTATGACGCAGAGGAGCACTTTCAGTCACAGACTGATCCCACCACGGTGTGCCAGAGAGCGCTACAGGAGGTCCTTCCTGCCGGCGGCTATGAGACTATATAATGCCTCACCGGGGTGCCGTGCCGTCGGCAACATAGATCTGGAACTGTTGGGGTGCTAGGACCTAGTTTAACAATTATGCATCCATCCGTGAGTAACCCTGGTCCGTCAGCACTCATCCACTCAGTACCTATTTATTCATACAGGTCTGTATATACATACTCATGTACAGTTGTTATATTATATCACATGCACATAATATCACATAATTGTACTCATGTACAGTTGTTATATTATATCACATGCAATATTGTAAGTAATTATTGGACGTAGGCATTCACTCAGGAATGCATATTAGTATCCTGCCAGTGGCACCTTTTCTCATTGCTTTTAGTATATCGAATGTGCAATAAGTGCAGTTGTCTGTAATTAAACCCTGCGCAGTAAGGACTGTATTTTAAGGGAATTACTATTATTACCCCAAATGATATCATACACACATTTAGCTATTAAAGTATCTCTTCCTGTCATTTACCTGTACAGTTTGTGTAAACATGCAAGTATTCACTTATCTGTAAATATAACTGTATACCTAACTGTACAGCTAATTTAACCATGCAAAATTTTCACTTACCCGTTCATTTACCCAGTCTGTCTATTAAGTAAACTATTATTACCCTCGCTCATATCATACGCATTTTTAGCTACTGAAGTATTTCCCTGCCATCGACCTGTATAGTATAGTTAACCATCCAACATCCACCAATGTATAGTGTACATATTCAGCCAACCACTCATACTATGCAATGTCCTTTTATAGCTTTTTTTTGCACTCCATATATCTTGTATTTCTATACTTTTTCATACTGCCGCTCTATGTATCATGTATCTGTCTTTTGTGTACTTTCGTTGTGGCATTTTGCACCTGCCCTGTGTTTTGTTGTTGCTGCTTGACAATGAAATTTCCCCCCCGGGGGATCAATAAAGTACCTATCTCTATCTATCTATCTATCTATCTATCTATCTATCTATCTATCTATCTATCTATCTATCTATCTATCTATCTATCTACCTACCTACCTACCTACCTACCTACCTACCTACCTACCTACCTACCTACCTACCTACCTACCTACCTACCTACCTACCTACCTACCTACCTACCTACCTACCTACCTACCTACCTACCTACCTACCTACCTACCTACCTACCTACCTACCTACCTACCTACCTACCTACCTACCTACCTACCTACCTACCTACCTACCTACCTACCTACCTACCTACCTACCTACCTACCTACCTACCTACCTACCTACCTACCTACCTACCTACCTACCTACCTACCTACCTACCTACCTACCTACCTACCTACCTACCTACCTACCTACCTACCTACCTACCTACCTACCTACCTACCTACCTACCTACCTACCTACCTACCTACCTACCTACCTACCTACCTACCTACCTACCTACCTACCTACCTACCTACCTACCTACCTACCTACCTACCTACCTACCTACCTACCTACCTACCTACCTACCTACCTACCTACCTACCTACCTACCTACCTACCTACCTACCTACCTACCTACCTACCTACCTACCTACCTACCTACCTACCTACCTACCTACCTACCTACCTACCTACCTACCTACCTACCTACCTACCTACCTACCTACCTACCTACCTACCTACCTACCTACCTACCTACCTACCTACCTACCTACCTACCTACCTACCTACCTACCTACCTACCTACCTACCTACCTATCTATCTATCTATCTATCTATCTATCTATCTATCTATCTATCTAAATACCTGTCTATTGGTGGATAAATCACCCTGATTAACTCTTTATCCCAGTTTACCTATTTACTGATGGCCCTGCCCACACCTAACGACTCGGTTTGTTTAATTATATGAGCAAAACATATTCCACTTTATTTGAAATGGCAAGCCAGACAAAATTGAACGTGCCTATTTATATAATTTGTATATAAATAATTAAATATTAAAGCATTGAACAAAAGTTGTTTTTAAATACAAACTGGTTATCAAACAAATTAGTATGAATTGCTCACCCCAGGTTTAAAAATGCCCTTTTCCCACTTTATCTCACTTTCGGTTATTTGAAAATGAAATAATCTCTAGAATATCGCTATTTTTAAAACAAGCTATAGAAAGCTGGTTGCAATTTCAGTTTAATCCACCAGAAAAGACAGAAGAAATATTACAACAAATATTATGGTTAAACTCAAATATACTAATTGATAAAAAAACAACATTAGTTTTGGAAAACATTATAATCTTTGTTAAGGATATCATAAATACGACTGGTGGAGTTATGCCACATACTAACAAAAATATATGGAAATGTCTGCTTTATCCAAAATACAACCAACTGATTGCAGCATTCCCAGAAAAATGGAAGAAGCAAGTGGAAGGGGAAGAAGGTAAGGAACTTGTCTGTCGGCCCTACATTAAAGACCAACATTGGTTAATGAAAATTGTGATAAATAAAAACCGAGAAGAAGACAGAGAGAGAACGAGTTGAGAATAAGACACAGGAAGAGATGCAAGACAGAAAGAGGTGGTGATAGAGGAAAGAAAGAAAGTGATGGAAAGACAGGGACAAATTGACATCGAGCAGTGGTCAACCTTTTCTGAGACAAGATCACTTTGAGTCAAAATGCAAGCCGAGATCTACCGCTCAGATCTTTTTTAAACATGACTTAAAAAAACATAAGCCTATGCAACATTAACCAATTAAAAACAGTTATATAGCAATGAGGTTTGTGCAGTAGGCTATAGGTCCAATATCATCATCAATGCATATTGGCTATGCTTGAATTGCCCTGCAAATGTTGTTATTCTCAGACCATTTAGAAAGTATATTAAAAAAATGTAGGTATATGATCACACTAGTAATAGATCATTTGTTATATTACTTGTGAGGTACAGCTAAGTCAGCTTAATAAATAGCTTTTTTTCTGAACTGATGGCCTGAATCTGATGATCAGTCTGAGGGGAGGGAGGGAGCAGAGGTCAGACAGCCTCTCACCTGACTCACCATCCCTCCACTCTTCCTCCCTCTGCTGAGGAAAGGGGACACAGTCTTCCAGCTGATGGCAAAACTCAAGTCGCACTGCATCATTTCTGTCTCATGCACCAATTCATGTTGTTAATCTGAAAAGATGGAGAACGAACTAGAAGAGGCTCGATAGGGAGAGATGGAGACCAGAAGAGGAGAGAGAGTATGAGAGACAGAAAGAACTAGAAGGAAAGAGAACGGAGAAAATACAAAAACAGAGACAACAAGAAGAGGAGAAGAAGAAGGAGATGGAGAGAGAAGAAGAAGAAGCAAAATAAGAAGATAGACAGAAACAGAAGCACATTGACATGGAGAAGGAGGGAAGAGAGAGGGAGAACAAGAGACAGAGAGATAGAAGAGAGAGAATATTATTATGAGAGAGAGGGAGAAAGTGAGAAGAAGAGCGGAGGAGCAGAGAACAATTTGAAATCGAGCAACATGAAGAGAGAGAGAAGCAAAGCAGAAACTGATCGAGGAAGCAGAGGAGGAGGAAAGAGAAAGAGAGGGACGGCGAGGTCTATCTTTGTCAATCACCGTCTCTCTTTGTCACTTTCTGACGGAGACAAAGTCAAACAGAAGACAGTAAGCATGGAGAATGATGGAATTAAAATAGAAGATTTAAAAGCAAAAGAACAGGAACGTCTCAATAGGCATGAAGAGAGGAGGATGGAAATCTTGAAGGGGAAAGAGAACGGATCAGGACAGAGGGAGAGGGTACGACAAGAAGAAGACCAGGATAAAAACATGAGATCGAAATTGCAAGATGGAAAGAACCTGACAGACTTAGAGATGAGGAGAGGCAAAGGAGGAAGAGAGAGAGAGGAGGAGATAAAGAGGAGAGAAAGAGAGCCATTGAAGGCTACATAGCTTTAAGAAAGAGAGAAGATGACAGAGGCATAAAAGAGGCAGGAGATGGTAGAAGAGGAAACAAGAGAGACTGAAAAAGTACAAGAGGAGGAGTTAGACACCTGAAGAGGAAGAGTTAGAGACCTGAAGAGGAGGAGTTAGAGACCTGAAGAGGAGGAGTTAAAGACCTGAAGAGGAGGGGTTAGAGACCTGAAGAGGAGGAGTTTTAGAATTTAGACTTCCTGTTAAAGCTAGAGCTGATTTCAAGGTTTTACTGTTAATACAAAGTATTACATGGACTTGCTCCTACGTATCTCTCTGATTTGGTCCTGCCGTACATCATTTACCGACACGTACGCTACGGTCACAAGACACAGGCCTCCTTATTGTCTCTTTAATTTCAAAGGAAACAGTTGGAGGCAGGGCTTTCTCCTATAGAGCTACATTTGTATAGAATGGTCTGCAGATCCATGTGAGAGAAGCAGACTCGGTCTCAACCTCTCAACCTGAATACTCATCTCTTCAGTAGGACCTATGAATGAGTGGCTCAGGGGTGCGAAGTTGAACGACAAGGCACTGGCAAGATGAACCACCCTTGCTATCTCTGCCTGGCTAACTCTTCACTCTCTCCTGGGATTCTCTGCCTCTGACCCTATTATCTATCTATCTATCTATCTATCTATCTATCTATCTATCTATCTATCTATCTATCTATCTATCTATCTATCTATCTATCTATCTATCTATCTATCTATCTATCTATTGGGAAACTAAATGGTGTGCAATGTTTGTCCCTACCCTGTGAACCATATAAAGGTTGTTTGAGGTGTCTAGGTCATGTGATCAAGGAGATATTGAAATTCTAAGTTAAAATTTGAACTAACAAATTAAGGTAAAATTTAAAAAAAAAAATGTAAATGCAGAAAACCAAAGGGTGTAGGATGTGTGTCTATGTCACGTGGTCAAGGAGCTATTAAATGTTAAGTGATTTTGTATAAATATATATATACAGTATATAAAAAAAGTTGGAATCATTTTGATAAAAGGGTGTATCGAATCTCATACCAATTTTGCCACGGTCTTTAACCGCGGTGTGGCATTGCTAGTTAGAGAGAGCGAGAGAGAGGGGGAGAGAAAGCGAGAGATAAAGCCCCTTGAATTGAATAGAAAGAGTGAGAATTATAATGTCAGTGTCATAGAAGAAACATACGAAGGTTGACCCCCCACTTGCCTGCAGGTTGCCCAGAAATTGGTAGCCAGTCTCCAGGAAGCTAGAAATACAGGTATTGTACTTGATCCTCTCGGTATTGGACCTGACCGAATCCCTATGCGGGAGAGTGGAGCTGAATCGGGGTTGACGTAAGAGCCCTGTTCTACGCCGCTGCTGCGCTGTATAGAGCTGCAACGCAGCTGGTCGCGAACAGAACATGTTCCAAGCGTCTAAGATTATGCATATTATTCCCGTGGTTATTGACAACAATTGAGATGTGGATACTATTGACACGATAATAACACCGTTGACAATCTGCTTAAACGTAAGTATAGTCGCCTTCGTGGCTTTCTAATAGAAGGCTGGGATATAATGGGGAGAGAGGGAGAAGCAATGCAGAATTGTTCGGACAGCATCGAATCGTAAACTGGAAAATGATGCCGTAGCATTATAACCGTAAAAGCGCTGGTTATTGACATGCCTAGATCGTTTCGAATGTAAACTATTTCGTCATGTGGTGTTTAATCCCATGGTTGAGTTGCTGTCTTGACTCTTTATCCAAAAACAGACCATAGAGCTCGCGACAACACAGCACAACACCCATTAGGCCTAATTAACGCCATCTTAATGACAATGCCTGGCACATATGTGTTATGCATCGCAATATTGTTGAGAAACCGAGTGATAGATTATTGGCTATGTGGTTAAATAACAAGACAAACAGACACTGGCATCATCTCGCACTGAATCCTTAACAAAGGCGATGAAGCTGTTTGGCGCACGGCATGGGGCGGTGGATGATGATGGTGGAGGCTGGGTTACATAATAACATAGTCCTGTCATCGACATTCTAAACCAAACATAAACAACGGCCAATCATTTTCTTGATGATTGGTGATTTAGACTAGAGTATCAAATATTTTCAATGTAGCCTTTCTGGGAGTGGAAAGGAATCATGCGTCGTCATGTAACGGGCCTCTGCTCTAGCATACCCCGTTACATTGTCTCCAAAACCATCTTTATATCGATTTGGGTGCGTGTCTTCCCAGTGGTCACCACACATGGGAGGAGTGATGTTGGGGATATTATATTGTTGTTTTGGGAATAGACAGTGCAGGTTAACTCTCACGCGGATATTATCAGCTTTTTAACACGAGATCTCCACATTGTTCAATTAGGGCTACACTATATTTACCATGTTATCGATTAGTGACAGCATAGACTAGGTGTATACTATGATAGCATATAGATGCTCTATAGCCTAAGCGATGGATTTACCTAAAATATTCCGTCTCGAATGACTCATATCACCAATAGATACATATGATGAATCACTTGGTCTGCTATCTACATTGCAATAACAAAAGCAGCGCTTTTTCTTGCCCCATATTTCCCTTTGGCTTCTGGGTGTTTTCATTACCATGTAGCCTATTAAACCTCTATCGAGAGAGATAAAATATCCAACCTGAAACTGTCTTTACCTCGGCAAGCACATCATTTCAGCAGTAGGCCTATGCTACCAGGCTGCTGCTTCGTAGCTTTAAATGTCTTTACTGTAGGTCTACCGGGGAAATGTCTCCCATAACCCGGATCGGCGGACACTTGGCGTGTCGCCTACGGCCTTAAGCAGCTCAGCTGCGGCTTAACTATGTCTGTCTCGTCCCTGGTCAGATCAGGTTCCCACTTGTCCTGGCTCTATAGCATTTCGCTACACCCGCAATAACATCTGCTAAACACGTGTATGTGAACAATACAATTTGATAACATCAAAGCTCTACAGTATTAGACAGAAACAGACTGAGTGACTGTAGGGGGTGAGGGTAAAGGATAACCCTTTAAACACCTTGTCATTGGAAGACTGGAGCATCTGGCAGTGTTCATAGTAATAAGAGGCTAATAGAGGGACTTGAACCAGCAACTCTGCAGTAATGTTATAGTGCAGTGCACCACCTGTGCCATAAAGGTTCAGACCTCTTGGTAGAGGATGTGGTAGGTCTCTGCTCACACACAGTAGTGCTACACATTCAGCAGACTGACTACAGTGAGTGAGTAAAAAAAGTAGCCTTACTCCTGTTTATTTAGTGTGAGGCAGCTACCCTGTACAGGACCTCTAGTATTGTGGAACAAAGATGCTTCTGATGACCTGGTGTGATGTTGCTGACTGGCCTGGAACCCCGCCCCCCCCACCCCCCACACACACTTCCTGTCTCTCTCCTGACCATGGGAGAGGAGAGGAGGGAATGAGAGAAGTGGAGGGGTGAGGAGAGGAGAGAAGAGAAGAGGAGAGGAGAGGAGAGGAGAAGAGAAGAGAAGAGAAGAGAAGAGAAGAGAAGAGAAGAGAAGAGAGGAGAGGAGAGGAGAGGAGAGGAGAGGAGAGGAGAGGAGAGGAGAGGGGAGTGCAGTGGAGGGGAGGGGAGGGGAGTAGAGGGGAGAGGAGAAAAGTGGGGAGGAGAGGCAGGGAGAGGAGCGAGAAACACTGTATCAGCAGTCCCAAAGCCTGATAGAATGCTACAGAATGTTGAGAAATTCTGATGAAGGCAGCTTGCTGTCAAAACATTGGCAAATTATAATTACATTTACAGCATCTGATCTACAGAATGTGCAGCTATCTCCTTTCCCTTTCTAAGTCTGCAGAATGTCAACACAACATACTATAACAGAGATACATCATCCACCCTGCATTAGAGGGAAAGAGAGAGGGAGTTGCATGCTCTACTTTCCTGTGTTTACCTACAGTATACTTAGTAGACATTTCACTGGAGGCAGCTTCTTCTTATAGTCAGGTAAGGAAAATAACTTTTGAGAGAAGAAGAGTGAGAGAAGAAGAGTGAGAGATGTGGGAGAGAGAGAGGAGGGAGGGAGAGAGGTTGAGAGAGAGGAGGGAGGGAGAGAGGTGGGAGAGAGAGAGGAGGTAGGGAGAGAGGTGGGAGAGAGAGAGGAGGGAGAGCGAGAAAGAGGAGGGAGGGAGGGACGTGGACAAGGGAGGGACTTGGTTGGTAATGACTTGGCTGGGGGCTCTATCAGACAGGTAGGGAGGGACAGTGCCTTCAGAAAGTATTCATACCCCTTGACTTATTCCACATTTTGTTGTTTTACAGTCTGAATTCAAAATGGGTTATATTGATGTTTTTTTATCACCCATCTACACACGATAATACCCCATAATGTCAAAGTGAAAACATGTTTTTAGACATTTTTTCTAATTTATTGAAAATGAAATACAGAAATATCTCATTCACACCCCTGAGTCAATACATGTTAGAATCACCTTTGGGAGCATTTACAGCTGTGAGTCTTTCTGTCTCTAAGAGTTTTCCACACCTGGATTGGACACAATTAGCACATTCTTCTATTAAAAATTCTTCAAGTTGGTTGGCCTTGTGTTTTAGGTTATTGTCCTGCTGAAAGGTGAATTAATCTCCCAGTGTCTGGTGGAAAGCAGACTGAACCAGGTTTTCCTCTAGGATTTTTCCTGTGCTTAGCTCCATTCCATTTATTTTTATCCAAAAAATCTCCCTAGTCCTTGCCGATGACAAGCATACCCATAATATGATGCAGCCACCACCATGCTTGAAAATGTGGAGAGTGGTACTCAGTGATGTGTTGTGTTGGATTTGCCCCAAACACATAACAAGTTAATTTCTTATAGATAATTGTATGTGTGGTGTACAGAGATGAGGTAGTCATTAAAAAATCATGTTAAACACTATTATTGCACACAGAGTGAGTCCATGTGACCTGTTAAGCACATTTATACTGCTGAACTTATTTAGGCTTGCCATAACAAAGGGGTTGAATACCAAATTTATTTCTAAAAACATAATTCCACTTAGACATTATGGGTTATTGTGTGTAGGCCAGTGACACAACATCTACATTTAATCAATTTTATATTCAGGCTGTAACACAACAATATGTGTAAAAAGTCAAGGGATGTTGGTGGGTATTAATGGGTATTAATACCCATCGCTGGCTGTCTTTGTAGCTGCCCGGGGTGCACCGTCTCTGGTAAGGTCTGGTCTGAGTCCCAGCCCTGTTCCTGGAAGTATAGTCATAATGATTGAAGAGTGAGTAAGGGAGGGAGAGGGATAGAGGGAGGGGAGGGAGGGGAGGAGGATGATGTCCTTTGTTCACCCTAATGATGTAAGAGTGAGGAAGGGAGGGAGCAGGCCAGAGGGAGGAGGAGGAGGAAGAGGAGGATGTCCTTTGTTTGCAGCTTTCCCTTTCCTTAAAGTGTGTGTGTGCGCGTGTGTGTGTGTTTGAGTGTGTGTGTGTTCAAATTCCTTTATTGGCTACTACTAACTATTACTACTATACTATAGTGAACTACTACTACTGTACTACAGTGAACTACTACTACTGTACTACAATGAACTACTACTACTATACTACAGGTAACTACTACTACTATACTACAGTGAACTACTACTACTATACTACAGTGAACTACTACTACTATACTACAGGTAACTACTACTACTATACTACAGGTAACTACTACTACTATACTACAGGTAACTACTAACTATTACTACTATACTACAGGTAACTACTACTACTATACTACAGTGAACTACTACTACTATACTACAGGTAACTACTACTACTATACTACAGTGAACTACTACTACTATACTACAGTGAACTACTACTACTATACTACAGTGAACTACTACTACTATACTACAGTGAACTACTACTACTATACTACAGGTAACTACTACTACTATACTACAGTGAACTACTACTACTATACTACAGTGAACTACTACTACTATACTACAGTGAACTACTACTACTATACTACAGTGAACTACTACTACTACTACTATACTACAGTGAACTACTACTACTATACTACAGTGAACTACTACTACTATACTACAGTGAACTACTACTACTATACTACAGGTAACTACTACTACTATACTACAGTGAACTACTACTACTATACTACAGTGAACTACTACTACTATACTACAGTAAACTACTACTACTATACTACAGGTAACTACTACTATACTACAGTTAACTACTACTACTATACTACAGTGAACTACTACTACTATACTACAGGTAACTACTACTACTATACTACAGTGAACTACTACTACTATACTACAGTGAACTACTACTACTATACTACAGGTAACTACTACTACTATACTACAGTGAACTACTACTACTATACTACAGTGAACTACTACTACTATACTACAGTGAACTACTACTACTATACTACAGGTAACTACTACTACTATACTACAGTGAACTACTACTACTATACTACAGTGAACTACTACTACTATACTACAGGTAACTACTACTACTATACTACAGTTAACTGCTACTACTATACTACAGGTAACTACTACTACTATACTACAGTGAACTACTACTACTATACTACAGGTAACTACTACTACTATACTACAGTGAACTACTACTACTATACTACAGTGAACTACTACTACTATACTACAGTGAACTACTAGTACTATACTACAGTGAACTACTACTACTATACTACAGTGAACTACTAACTATTACTACTATACTACAGGTAACTACTACTACTATACTACAGTGAACTACTACTACTATACTACAGTGAACTACTACTACTATACTACAGTGAACTACTACTACTATACTACAGCGATCTACTACTACTATACTACAGTGAACTACTACTACTATACTACAGTGAACTACTACTACTATACTACAGGTAACTACTACTACTATACTACAGTGAACTACTACTACTATACTACAGTGAACTACTACTACTATACTACAGTGAACTACTACTACTATACTACAGGTAACTACTACTACTATACTACAGTGAACTACTACTACTATACTACAGTGAACTACTACTACTATACTACAGGTAACTACTACTACTATACTACAGTTAACTGCTACTACTATACTACAGGTAACTACTACTACTATACTACAGTGAACTACTACTACTATACTACAGGTAACTACTACTACTATACTACAGTGAACTACTACTACTATACTACAGTGAACTACTACTACTATACTACAGTGAACTACTAGTACTATACTACAGGTAACTACTACTACTATACTACAGTGAACTACTAACTATTACTACTATACTACAGGTAACTACTACTACTATACTACAGTGAACTACTACGACTATACTAGAGTGAACTACTACTACTATACTACAGTGAACTACTACTACTATACTACAGCGATCTACTACTACTATACTACAGTGAACTACTACTACTATACTACAGTGATCTACTACTACTATAGTACAGGTAACTACTACTATAATACTACAGTGAACTACTACTACTACTATAGTACAGGTAACTACTACTACTATACTACAGTGAACTACTACTACTATACTACAGGTAACTACTACTACTATACTACAGTGAACTACTACTACTATACTACAGTGAACTACTACTACTATACTACAGGTAACTACTACTACTATACTACAGTGAACTACTACTACTATACTACAGTGAACTACTACTACTATACTACAGTGAACTACTACTACTATACTACAGTGAACTACTACTACTATACTACAGTGAACTACTACTACTATACTACAGCGATCTACTACTACTATACTACAGTGAACTACTACTACTATACTACAGTGATCTACTACTACTATAGTACAGGTAACTACTACTATAATACTACAGTGAACTACTACTACTACTACTATAGTACAGGTAACTACTACTACTATACTACAGTGAACTACTACTACTATACTACAGGTAACTACTACTACTATACTACAGTGAACTACTACTACTATACTACAGTGAACTACTACTACTATACTACAGTGAACTACTACTACTACTACTATACTACAGTGAACTACTACTACTATACTACAGTGATCTACTACTACTATACTACAGTGAACTACTACTACTATAGTACAGGTAACTACTACTATAATACTACAGTGAACTACTACTACTACTATAGTACAGGTAACTACTACTACTATACTACAGTGAACTACTACTACTATACTACAGGTAACTACTACTACTATACTACATTGAACTACTACTACTATACTACAGTGAACTACTACTACTATACTACAGTGATCTACTACTACTATAGTACAGGTAACTACTACTATAATACTACAGTGAACTACTACTACTACTATAGTACAGGTAACTACTACTACTATACTACAGTGAACTACTACTACTACTACAATACTACAGGTAACTACTACTACTATACTACAGTGATCTACTACTACTATACTACAGTGAACTTTCAGATGCAATTGGAACTGAGTTAATATCCCGTAGGGTTCCACCGTAGCGCCCATATCAGGTTGTAACCAGTTAGGTCGTAACCGGTATGTCAGATTAGCTCATTTGCCAATTTCTCAGTATCTGAGTATCACAGAAACACAACACTTGAATGAATAACAGAAACATAAAATATATGTTTTTTGTGGGGAATTAAAATAATTTACTTGTGTTACAAAAGGTTCATAAAAAAGTGTTTCTTCTTGACAGACATTGTCTCTTTTCTTAAAAAAAATGACCCCAGTTGGCGCTTTTAATGTTAATAATATGGGATATTAATAAATATGTTGTCACTTTGAGGGTTAAAAATAATACTGTGGGACATTTAACCCAACCGGATCCTTCAGACAATCCCTTAATCCCATTTGAAGAGTCAACAGTGGGTGGGTGAATGCTAGCACGTTAGGCTAATGCTGCTAGTTTTAGTCTGAATTTGTGTGGTGATTGTTAGCTGTCCTCAGTGTGCTAACACGCTATGCTATTGCTGTTAGCATCTGGTTTGGTGATTGTTGGCTCGTCCTCAAAGCGCTAACATGCTAGGCTATTGCTGTTAGCATCTGGTTTGGTGATTGTTGGCTCGTCCTCAAAGCGCTAACACGCTAGGCTATTGCTGTTAGCATCTGGTGTGGTGATTGTTGGCTTGTCCTCAGAGCGCTAACACGCTAGGCTAAACACACAGCAACAGTGTGGAGGAGGAGGAGGAGGAGGAGGAGGAGGAGGAGGAGGAGGAGGAGGAGAGAATGGATTGGTGTAGGGGAGTGATATCTGCTAAAGGAGGGATGGTGAGGAGGAGAGGTGGAGGAAGAGAAGAGGGGGAGCAGACTGTTACGTAAGGGGATTAACCTCTGATGACTTCCTGTATAACTCACCATAGCTGGCTCAGAGACAGGAAGTGGGGTGTGGGAATTCCGTCAGCCTCCTTTCTGCCTCACACACACACACACACACACACACACACACACACACACACACACACACACACACACACACACACACACACACATGCAGTGCAGTGCACATAGCATCACATATTATATTATACACTAACTAGCAGTTGTATTCTGCCTTAATGAGTATTATTAGCTATGTATTAACCCCTTCAGTCTGGGTTGTTGTACTTGTACGAGCCTTGGCATGTGCTAGCTGTAACCTGCTCATAGGGGCAGGAGCCCATCACCTGTTTCTGTAGTGTGAGGCATCTTGATGTACAAGTACTCCCCCTAGTCAGGATGTACAGTATGTAGCTACAGTATGGCTACAAGTAGTGAATCAGCAGGGGGTTGTCGAATCAGAGTTATAGAATCAAAATCACAGTCGCAAAACTCTCTCTCCCTCTCTCTTCTCTCTCTTTTGGTCTCCCCCCTCTCTCTCTTGCTCTCTCCCTCTCTCTCTCTCTCTCTCTCTCTCTCTCCCTCTCTCCCTCTCTCTCTCTCTCTCTCTCTTGCTCTCTCTCTCTCTCTCTCTCTCTCTCTCTCTCTCTCTCTCCCACTCTCTCTCTCTCTCTCTCCCACTCTCCCTCTCTCCCTCTCTCTTGCTCTCCCTCTCCCTCTCTCTCTCTTGCTCTCTCTTGCTCTCTCTCTCTCTCTCTCTCTCTCTTTTTGTCTCTTCCCTCTCTCTCTCCCGCTCTCTCACTCTCATTCACCCTTCAGGATGAATAATCTTTCTAGGATTATGTCTGAGTTGGGATTAGTCCTCCTGTTAGTCTGCTCCAGTCTGTCAGGGTGCTTATGAGGAATCTGTCTAAATGGACGCATATCCGTTGGCTTTGAGTAGTTGTTAGTGATGAAAGTATGAAAAGAGGTTGTAAGTCTAAGATCTGTGAGCTTAAATGAGATGGATGAGCTCATAGACCTGCTTGACAGTCTGATGTGGCTGTGGTGGAGAAAGGATTCATCAACTACTGAACTGTGTGACTGATTATTTAAGACTGGAGGCAGGTAGCCTAGTGGTTAGAGAAGCAAGCCAGCTACCAGTGTTGCCAGTTTGAAAAATCGGTTGGGAAGTGAGCTCCTGTTTCTGTAGTGTGAGGCATCTTTCCCCCTAGTCAGGATGTACAGTATGTAGCTATGGCTACAAGTAGTGCACTATAAAGGTGCCATTTCTGACAAAGCCAATTGACAGTGTCCGGTGCTGGCGGTAAATACCACTCAACTACAGCTCCCAGGGTGCCCCGGGTGGCAGCCCCCCGCACCTCTACAAAACCTGTATGTACTGTATGTGTCTTTTGGAGGGGGTGGGTTAAAAGCGAATGTCAAATTTGGGTTGGACCAATAAAGATCTTAATCTTAAATATAGTAATTTGTACACCACTACAAGTTGCTTAAGATCTTCATATAGGCCTATAACACTATCTCACATTTTAGAAATGTTGTGATAGCGTGCGTGCGTGTTTCTCTTATACCATCTCTCTCTCTCTCTCTCACTCTCTCTCTCTCTCTGTCTCTCTCTCTCTCTCTCTCTTTCTCTTTCTCTCTTCCAGATGTACCACTCAGACCACAGAGTCAATTTCACTGACCTCTCCTTCAGCATCCCAGGCCCTGAAGCCTTGGGTCTAGCATCTAACCACTGAACCAACTCCCTGTCCGATACCCCTCCAGATATCCTATACCCCCACCACAGCACAGCCTTTCCCCCTGCCCCTGTCTGAACCCCCATACCCGGGGACACCCAGGGACCATGGACAGCCCCCCCAAGCTGTCTGGCGAGACCCTGATCGTTCACCACATCCCCCTGGTACACTGCCAGGTGACTGGGGGGCGGCAGGGATGCGGTGGAGGAGGCGGGTCCCTGAAGAGATCAAACCCCTTCAGCTACCCAGAGAACCTGGGCCTGAGCCGCACCACATCACTCCCTGAGCAGGATGTACTCCAGAGGGAGACCCTGGTCTACAGCAGCCTCATCCAGACCTCTACAGGAGGAGGGAGAGGAGGAGAGGGAGAGGGAGGAGGAGGAGGGAGAGGAGGCAGTACGGGGAGCGATGATTCGTCGGTGACGTCCAGTAACTGTGAGGACCAGGTGATGGTGATGGTGGCCCACACTCTGCCCAGGGTGAAACCAAGGGAACAGGCTAACAACCCTCTCCGGCTCCGTCACAACCCCTTTCTGCTCAACACGGAGGAGGATGATGATGAGGAGGAGGAAGAGGAGGAAGATGATGGGGATAACCTTAATGGTTACTTGGAAGACTCCTCCTTTCTTCTCCATGGCGATACAAACTCCACCCTGGACGAGGAGGGAGATGGGGTTGCACCCTTTCACCTCCACGACCTGGGGTCCACAACACACAAGCCCTTCCTGTTGCACAGCACCCTGGGTAAGCACTCTTGGGGCTGCTCGGGGAGTCGGGACTCCCTCAGGGGCGTGGCGTCTGATCTCTCCACCCACCTGGAGGGCCTAGACCTGTTGGGATTGGAGAGTCCACGTCGCCACCGCAGCAGCGGCTCCACCCTCTCCATGGACTGTGGAGAGCAGGAGTGGGGCGAGGATGAGGAGGAGGAGGAAGAGGATCACTCAATGAGGGGTGGGGGACAAGGCAGTAGCCAAGCTGACTCCTTCTGTGGCTCTGGCCCGGCCCACCAGCAGTGCTCCTGCTGCGGCCTCTCCCAGACGTATCTTGAACACTTCCCGGAACCGTTTTCAGAGTCGACGGAATGCCAGCTGGGCTACGGCAGCGACTCGTCGTGTAACAGCTCGGATGGCGTGCTGGTTAACTTCAGCGCCATCTATAATAAAATGAACAACAGCGTCCCGGCGACCTCTTCCAAGCTGCCACCTCTGGCCACCACAACCACCAACCTCAACAGCTCCACCGACCAATCTTGCACCTCCTCTGTCTGCATCTGCTCAGTGCTGGATGAGGAGACGGGGAGCCGAAGAAGCTCTGGAGGTGGGGGGGCTTTCTACCTAGACCTCCACACCTCCCCCACAGAGCCCCCCCATCACCACTCTCAACAACCCCCCAGCCCCTCCAACAACACCCTGCCGTTACTCTTCGAACCCCACTCTCACCCTCACCCCACCACCTCCTCCTGCACCTGCTCAGTTGAACACCAGGGGGCTCTAGACCTGGACGCCAACTGCAACTCCTACCACCCCCCCCACCACTCCGACTCAGGAAGTGACCTCATGTCCTGTCTGCAGGTATGAATCAAGCAATTTTATTTTATAAAGCTCTTTTTACATCAGCAGTTGTCACAAAATGCTCTACAGTGTCAAATCCTAGCTGCTATATTCTGCTGTTGAGCTAGACATTTAACTTATAAAAACTGCTTTATGGGCGGTGTAGTATGGCTGCTCTTTGCTCCAACCTCTCCAAGCTGTGTCTGTCTTGCAGAGGGGTTGGGAAAAGCGGGAGTCAAATTTCAGTTAGTCTAGACCTTTGAGCACAATACAATCTTCTTCTTCTTCTTCTTCTTCTTCTTCTTCTTCTTCTTCTTCTTCTTCTTCTTCTTCTTCTTCTTCTGCAGAGCCAGGCCCGTCTGGTTGTAACCACCCAGAACTACTACAAGCTGGTGACCTGTGACCTTTCGTCTCCATCGCCCCCGAGCCCGGCGGGAAGCTCCGTGTCGGTTACCAGCTGCTCTGACGAGCACAGCAAGGATAGCCCCGCCCCTGACACGCCCACCGCCACCCAGCCAACCGAATACTACCTGTTCAGACGGCCGCTGGGGGGAGAGGATGAGGAAGAGGAGGAGGAAGAGGAGGAGGAGGAGGGAGAGGAGGAGGGAGAGTCATCACGGGTAAGTGGAGTGGGATGTTGATTCTGTTCAGAATCAGACAGAGTTTTATTTGAATGAGGGTTGATAGGTAGGTTAAAGAGGTGGACCGGTTACTGGAAGGTTGCTGGTTCAAGTCCCATTCCAGGCGATGTCAAAGTGGAGAATGAATTGGCTACTGGAGGGCTTCTGGTTTCAGATAATTTCAACCATCCAATACTGTTGACGGGGAATTACCAGTTTACAGAGGAGTATAGAGTGCAGTGATGTGTCCTATAAGGAGCGTTGGTGGCAAATCTGATGGCCGAATGGTAAAGAACATCTAGCCGCTCGAGAACACCCTTACCTGCCGATCTATAAATTATGTCTCCGTAATCTAGCATGGGTAGGATGGTCATCTGAATCAGGGTTAGTTTGGCAGCTGGGGTGAAAGAGGAGCGATTACGATAGAAGAAACCTAGTCTAGATTTAACCAAAGCCTGCAGCTTTGATATGTGCTGAGAGAAGGACAGTGTGCCATCTTGCCATACTCCCAAGTACTTGTATGAGGTGACTACCTCAAGCTCTAAACCCTCAGGTAGTAATCACACCTGTGGGGAGAGGGGCATTCTTCTTACCAAACCACATGACCTTTGTTTTGGAGGTGTTCAGAACAAGGTTAAGGGTAGAGAAAGCTTGTTGGACACTAAGAAAGCTTTGTGGTAGAGCATTTAACACCAAATCCGTGCAGGGGCCAGCTGAGTATAAGAGTGTATAATCTGCATATAAATGGATGAGAGAGCTTCCTGCTGCCTGAGCTATGTTAGTGATGTAAATTGAGAAGAGCGTGGGGCCTAGGATTGAGCCTTGGGGTACTCCCTTGGTGACAGGCAGTGGCTGAGACAGCAGATTTTCTGACTTTATACACTGCACTCTTTGAGAGAGGTAGTTATCAAACCAGACCAAAGTCCCCTCAGAGACACCAATACTCCTTAGCCGGCCCACAAGAATGGAATGGTCTACTGTATCAATAGCTTTGGCCAAGTCAATAAAAATAGCAGCACAACATTGCTTAGAATCAAGGGAAGAGGTGACATCATTGAGGACCTTTAAGGTTGCAGTGGCACATCCATAACCTGAGAGGAAACCAGATTGCATACCAGAGAGAATACTACAGACATCATGAAAGCCAGCTGATTATTGACAAGTTTTTCCAACACTTTTGGTAAACAGAGCAAAATAGAAATAGGCCTATAACAGTTAGGATCAGCTTGGTCTCTCCCTTTAAATAAAGGATGAACGTTGGCTGCCTTCCAAGTAATGGAAACCTCCCCAGAACGGAGAGACAGGTTAAAAAGGTTGGAGATAGGCTTGGTGATGATAGGGGCTGCAACCTTAAAGAAGAAAGGGTCTAAACCATCTGACCCAGATGGTTTTTTGGGGTCAGGTTTCAGGAGCTCCTTTAGTACCTCGGACTCAGTAACTGCCTCCAGGGGAAAAAGAGGGAGAAGCATCGGGGATAGTTGCATTAGAAGGGGTGGCAGATGAGGAAATGTTGGACGGGCAAGGAGGCATGGCTGAGTCAAATAGGAATCCTGACTTAATGAAGTGGTGATTAAAGAGCTCAGCCATGTGCTTCTTGTCAGTAAAAACCACATCATCAACTTTAAGGGACATGGTCATCTGTGAGGAGGGTTTATTCTCCAGGTCTTTAACCATTTTCCAAATTTTTCCAAATTTTCCTTAAAGTAACTGACTTTGGCCTTCCGGATATTCTGATTGCACTTATTTCTCATTTGCCTGAACGAGAGCCAGTCTGCCTGAGTAAGCGTGTGCAGAGCCTTTCGCCAAATGCAATACTTGAGGTGGAGTAACTCTGCAAGATCACAGTCGATCTAGGGGCTGAACCTGTTTAAAAAGGCCCTGGTTAAAAATAATGCACTATACACAGGGTGCCACTTGGGATGCAGTCTTAGGGTGTATGCCTTCAGTTGGTGTAATGCCAGTTAAATTAATGTGTTGTAATGTTGACACAATGAAGATAGAGGTCTGTTTATAGTAGCTATCAGAGTTACAGTCTGGGGTTATTTCAGCTCACTGTGGCTCCAGTCATAAAGTTGATGTTTATTTAACCTTTATTTAACCAGGCAACAAATGTATATTTATAATGACAGCCTGGAAAGTAAAGCTAGCTTATTGATGAGCTGTATCATCACTGCTACTGTTCGCAAGAGAATGACTATGACTGCCCATGTAGGAGAGTATCAGTTATTCCTTCATTTAGAATGAGAGCTTGACCATAAGAACTGATGGGTTTCTTTTTAACACAATGACAGACAGTGGAATAGTTAAACTTCCAATGTGGCTCATCCAAAACAAACAAGGCTCTACACACGGTTGGCTTTGCGTTGTCTGCTATATCAAGCATGAGATCCAAACACTATTCCTACTGCATGTTCCCTATTTAACATCGATCCAACAATGTGTTCGTTTCTTTATTTTTTATTCTAAGCCTTCTCTGTCTTCTCTACTCAGCGTGATGAAGAAAATGATGAAGATGAGCAGGAGAGGAAGAAGAGGAAGCAGCAGCAACTGCAGCAGCAGATGGGTGGAGCCTGTTCAGACCCAATCATTGAGGGCCAGATGGGTGGAGCCTGTTCAGACCCAATCATTGAGGGCCAGATGGGTGGAGCCTGTTCAGACCCAATCATTGAGGGGCAGATGGGTGGAGCCTGTTCAGACCCAATCATTGAGGGCCAGGTGTACGTCAACATCTCCCCTCCTGTGGTTGGCCGCGTACCCATCGGAGGTGGGCCCATCCGCCCCCGTTCCCGTAGCTACGACCGGAACCTGGACATGTCCCCGCCCCCTCGGCTCTGCTCAATGGAGCGCATGCTGAGTTGCCCTGTCCGTCTCAGTGAGGGCACCGCCCCACTGGGCCCGCCCACTCTGCCACGGGTCACTTCCTTTGCAGAGATCGCCAGGAGTAAGAGGAGAAACGTAGGAAGCACTGGCTCTCCTTCTCTCAAGATGGGGGGATGTACAGATCCCTTCTCCTCCACCCACTCGGCCCACTCCCACTCCTCGGCCGACTTCTCCCCCATCCTGGAGGGCCAGGGTCAGGGCCTGGGTCAGGGTCCGAGCCACAGCCACAGTTTTCCCTTCCAGCACTGCTACATCCAGGGTAGTGTGGACCACCACTCACCTGGTGGTGGTGCCAGAGAGGCACGCTCCAAGGCCGAAGGTAAGAGCACTGGTTAAAATAATAATAATATTATATGTTAAGAGCTATAATGATAATGAATGATTATGATTGCATTCCAGACTGACTACAATGCAGTTGCCTGCCAGACCTCACAACGCCTGGATAGGTGCTTAACCTGTATATATATATATATATATATATATATACACACACAGTGTCAGCAGACTCGCTGTGTGTCTGCTTATAAAAACACCCAGATCTTTCTATTCAGCCCATAGAACTACAGTAAGCAGATATTGTTTGGAATTCCTATGAATTCCTCTGTGGAACATTGTGTCAGAGGATTCTGAATGGAATGTTCTAGTAGGACAGACAGACTTTCCAGCTGTTCCCGATGTGGGAGGGAGCATACTGGGGCGTAGTTCCAGTGAGAGAGATCCCCTTTTTATTCTACTGAGCATAACCAAGCTAAGCCTAGCTGCATTGCGCTAGCCTGGCTACACATCAATCACCATAGTTACTAGAACCAGCACAAGGTTCTTAGAGCGTGATATACAAAGAGGAGGAAGAGAGAGGGAGAAACACATATTCCAGTCACTCTACAGAGGCTTTGTCACAATAACACGTGGTGACTGCCTGTAATTTAGGAACCACTGTGACATAGGAACAGGTTAGAAACAGATTGAACCACTGTGACATAAGAACAGGTTAGAAGCAGATTGAGGACAGGGGATAGGGTATGGGTGTTGATTGAGGATTGGTTGAGGATTGGTTGAGGATGATTGATTGAGGATTGATTGAGGATTGGTCGGTGGCTAGGAAAAAAGTCCCTAGAAAGGCAAAACCTAGGAAGAACCAGGCTCTGAGGGGTGGCCAGTCCTCTTCTGGCTGTGCTGGGTGGAGATTATAACAATTCATGGCCATTAAGGCCAGTTCTTTCTCCAAGATGTTCAAATGTTCATAGATGACCAGCAGGGTAAAATAATAATAAAAGTAGTTGTGGAGGTTGCAACAGGTAAATACATCAGGAGTGAATGTCACTTGGTTTTTCAGTGCAATAGAGCGCAGGTGCGGTAGAGAGAGAGCGAGATGAAAAAAGCAGGTCTGGGGCAAGGTGGCACGTCCAATAAACAGGTCAGGGTTCCATAACCGCAGGCAGAAGAGTTGAAACCGGTGCAGCAGCACGACCAGGTGGACTGGGGACAGCTAGGAGTCATCAGGGCAGGTGGTCCTGATGCATGGTCCTCCGGGTAGGGTCAGGTCCTCCGGAAGAGGAGGTAGAGTGGGAGACTTGTAACTTTCACTGACTGTGAAGAGACCTGGGGTTGAGTCCCTGTCTGTCACTGACTGTGAAGAGACCTGGGGTTGAGTCCCTGTCTGTCACTGACTGTGAAGAGACCTGGGGTTGAGTCCCTGTCTGTCACTGACTGTGAAGAGACCTGGGGTTGAGTCCCTGTCTGTCACTGACTGTGAAGAGACCTGGGGTTGAGTCCCTGTCAGTCTGTCCTCTGAATTCACTACAACTTTCAGCTGCGTAGCTTAGGTGAACACCTTGCAAAAAAGCAGTGCGTAATGGCATCTATTAACAACCTTATTCATGGTGCTTTGCTAACAGTATTTCCCCCTTATGGCAATTATCCTTCTAATGAATATAGGCTAGTAGGCTACGTGAGCACACCCAAGAAACAACTATCTTGGGATCCTGGAGACCGGGGGCTATGCGTGTGTATGTCCCATTTAAAGTTTCTCTCCAAATTCACTACAACACTGCTACTTTTCAACCCATTATAAACCTATAGCAGACCACTATTGAGTACCCTAACCTGTAGGCTAATCCTACGTTACAGTGGGCAAGTGAAAGTAAATTATATGCCTATCCAACAGCTCCAGGAGGAATGAACAATTAAGCAGGGGTTTTACGCAAGTGTCTGTGGGAGGAGAGGCAACGCAAGGACCACTCCTGCACGCGCAAACCAGCTAATCTGAGGCGCTGTTTGAATATATTAATGGATGGGCTCTCCCTTGCTTGAAATAATCATTCATCTAAATATAGGCCTGTTGGATATTTTATTTTTTATTTTTTTATTTAACCTTTATTTTACTAGGCAAGTCAGTTAAGAACTCATTTTAAATGATGATAGGCTATAAATAAATAATCAGTTATCTGACATGACCTGGTTGGTTGGTAGCCTATTCCAGGTCCTAATAGGCCTACTTATAGTAATATGGTTATTATGTGCTAAAAGAGAAAGTATTTTTTACTAAAGCCAATTCATTCTAAAGTATAGTTTCACCAGGTCATCTAACTGCAGGCATTTCAACGGTGGCGCACACAGCAACAGGGAGCCAGGGAGAAATGCAGTTAACCAAATCCCCAGCAGAAGGTAAATGTTGAACTTTGAACTAGATGATGTTGCATACTATTTTGCGCCATGACGCAGTCGGTGTGTTCAAAGCGTAAAGGGCTCTCCACAGGGACTTCACAAAGGGAGCTACGAAGCTCTGTTTGCGTCACATTCCAAACATTTTGCCACAGAATAATATGTAGAACTACGTAGAGAGATACGTAAACGATCTGGAGCCCTTAACTTAATTGGCTACTGTAGCTAGCTAGCTTCTTTACAAGGATTTGAGGCAGTCAAGACAGGCACTACCATATGGTATGATAAATAACCTATGGCTGCAACAAGTTTGTCTACTTTCTCTCTCTCTCTCCCCCTATGTGCCACACACATAGACTGTAACACACACCGGCCCCTGCTCCTCTCCCACCACAACCCCATATTCTGCTGGAACTATCAGAGCGCATTGAAGTTGAAAAATATATGTATCTTTAAAACACATGTATTTCAACTATACGGATATCAGAAATAAATCATGATATTAAATAGTTATTAATGTCATACATACTACATTCAACTGCATTGGTCTACTGCAATGTGTTGTGTAGTCTTTAGAACTTGTGTTTGCTACGATGCCTTCAGTTGTGCAACTGACTAGGTATCCCCTTTCTCTTCCCTTTAATGATGCCTACAGGAGATGTGATCTGGCAAAGAACTCTTAGCTGGATAATTGATTCATCCATGAAATAGGAGAGGAAGGGGTGAGGGGAGAGAGAAAAAGAGAGAGAGAGATGATAGCGAGAGAGAGACAGAGAGCGAGAGGGAGATGGCTAGAGATAGAGATGAGATAGAGAGGGGGAGATGGCTAGAGATAGAGATGAGAGAGGGAGAGAGAGGGGGAGATGGCTAGAGAGAGAGAGATGGCTAGAGATTAGAGAGAGAGAGAGAGAGAGAGAGAGATATTGTGACAGAGGGAGATGGCAAGAGATAGAGATGAGAGGGTGAGGAATTGTTTCTTTCCTCAGAGCACAGTCATGGGTGTGTTGTTTTGGCGTCTTTGTCACTGCGACCATTGCTCAACACTACCCCTGTGGCTGAGGGATGTTACTACACCCATAGTTCAACACTGCCCCTTTGGTTAAAACATGTTACTGAACCCCATAGCTCAACACTGCCCCTTTGTTAAAACATGTTACTACAACCCATAGCTCAACACTGCCCCTTGTGATAGAGATATGTTACTGCACCCAGGCTGACTGACATTCCATGGCGGAGCAAAAAAGACAAAACAGCTTGCGCAATGTCGCTGCCGACCTCACACACACCCCTGTGGATAACACAGCGACCGGATCGTGGAACCAAACACGCATGCTGAAATACATGCTCACACATTGATACACACCACTGATAAACACCACTGATACACAGAAAGAAGAGGTTCAGAAAAATGGCTGTTCTTCAATCTCTGGTGCTTCTGCTATAGGACAGAGTGACGCAGTATTCTCCAGGTCTTCTCTCCCCGGCCGTGTGTGTGTGTGTGTCATAGTACTTTGTGTCTCTTGAAGTGCAGTCTGAGCTGTTTGTAATAACAACTGTCTTTCTGTTGACTGTAGCAGCTTTCTGGATCATGGCAGATTGTGTTGTCTCTGTGGATCATGGCAGTTTGTGTTGTCACTGTGGTTCATGGCAGTTTGTGTTGTCCTGTGGATCATGGCAGTTTGTGTTGTCACTGTGGATCATGGCAGTTTGTGTTGTCACTGTGGATCATGGCAGTTTGTGTTGTCACTGTGGATCATGGCAGATTGTGTTGTCACTGTGGATCATGGCAGTTTATGTTGTCTCTGTGGATCATGGCAGTTTGTGTTGTCTCTGTGGATCATGGCAGTTTGTGTTGTCACTGTGGATCATGGCAGATTGTGTTGTCTCTGTGGATCATGGCAGTTTGTGTTGTCTCTGTGGATCATGGCAGTTTGTGTTGTCTCTGTGGATCATGGCAGTTTGTGTTGTCTCTGTGCATAATTTAAACTTAACCTTTATGTTCCCTACATGTTTACAAAATATTACATTTCATATTTACTGAAATGCTAGCTTTGTAATACAGACTCTGTAATGGCTGATACAGTTACTGTGTTACAGTTATAATCAGACTGTGTAATGGCTGATACAGTTACTGTGTTACAGTTATTATCAGACTGTGTAATGGCTGATACAGTTACTGTGTTACAGTTATAATCAGACTGTGTAATGGCTGATACAGTTACTGTGTTACAGTTATTATCAGACTGTGTAATGGCTGATACAGTTACTGTGTTACAGTTATTATTAGACTGCGTTATGGCTGATACAGTTACTATGTTACAGTTATTATCAGACTGTGTAATGGCTGATACAGTTACTGTGTTACAGTTTATATTAGACTGCGTTATGGCTGATACAGTTACTATGTTACAGTTATTATCAGACTGTTTAATGGCTGATACAGTTACTGTGTTACAGTTATTATTAGACTGCGTTATGGCTGATACAGTTACTATGTTACAGTTATTATCAGACTGTTTAATGGCTGATACAGTTACTGTGTTACAGTTTATATTAGACTGCGTTATGGCTGATACAGTTACTATGTTACAGTTATTATCAGACTGTTTAATGGCTGATACAGTTACTGTGTTACAGTTTATATTAGACTGCGTTATGGCTGATACAGTTACTATGTTACAGTTATTATCAGACTGCGTTATGGCTGATACAGTTACTATGTTACAGTTATTATCAGACTGTTTAATGGCTGATACAGTTACTGTGTTACAGTTATTATTAGACTGCGTTATGGCTGATACAGTTACTATGTTACAGTTATTATCAGACTGTTTAATGGCTGATACAGTTACTGTGTTACAGTTTATATTAGACTGCGTTATGGCTGATACAGTTACTATGTTACAGTTATTATCAGACTGTTTAATGGCTGATACAGTTACTGTGTTACAGTTTATATTAGACTGCGTTATGGCTGATACAGTTACTATGTTACAGTTATTATCAGACTGCGTTATGGCTGATACAGTTACTATGTTACAGTTATTATCAGACTGCGTTATGGCTGATACAGTTACTATGTTACAGTTATTATCAGACTGCGTTATGGCTGATACAGTTACTATGTTACAGTTATTATCAGACTGTTTAATGGCTGATACAGTTACTGTGTTACAGTTTATATTAGACTGCGTTATGGCTGATACAGTTACTATGTTACAGTTATTATCAGACTGCGTTATGGCTGATACAGTTACTGTGTTACAGTTATTATCAGACTGTTTAATGGCTGATACAGTTACTGTGTTACAGTTATTATCAGACTGTTTAATGGCTGATACAGTTACTGTGTTACAGTTATTATCAGACTGTTTAATGGCTGATACAGTTACTGTGTTACAGTTATTATCAGACTGTTTAATGGCTGATACAGTTACGGTGTTACAGTTTTATCTCTCTCTCTCTCTCTCTCTCTCTCTCTCTCTCTCTCTCTCTCTCTCTCTCTCTCTCTCTCTTTCTTTTCTCTCTCTCTCCATCCCTCCTTCCCCATCCCTTTCTGTATCCAGGTGGTCTCTCCAGCTCTTCGTCCAGCTCAGCCGTGGTGCGTTATACTAAAGACCAGCGTCCCACCACCCTCCCCATTCAACCCTTCACCTTCCACCACCAGTTCTCCAAGCAGCCCCAGCCCAAGCCCCTGCTTCCCCTGCTGACAGGCTACATCTCTGGGATGCAGACCCGGGGTGGAGGGCCTTCTGGAGGTCTGGAGGGGGGTGAAGGCACAGACGACTCGCTGCGTTGGTGCCAGGGTAGTGGTGGTGGTGGGATGGGTGGGATGGTGTCAGTGGGGGCTCCCCTTGGTCCTGGCTCAGTCCGGCCCTCGCCACTGGGTAGCTATTCCCCGGTACGCCTCCAGGGGGCAACATCCAGCTCAGGGACCTGTTCTACCTGCACCCCCAGCCCCCTGCCGCCTCGTAGCCTCTCCTGCCCCCTCTCAGACGGGCTCCTGCCCCTCCCCCATACCCCTCCACCAGCAGCACCACCGGCCGCTGCCCCTTTGCCACCCACACCTCCTCCTCCGACGTTGGGGGTGAAGCGGGATGCGGTGCCCCCCATGTTGCCTCGGGTGCAGGGCCAGGTGCAGAGCCAGGTGCAGGGCCAGGTGCAAGGTCAGTGTCACCACCACCACCGTGGGACCCTGCCCACCCTACCGGCCGTGCCCCAGGACAGTGAGACTTCGCTGGGATACGAGACGTCAGACTCCCTGGAGGGGAGCAGAGGACCAGGGCCCAGGACACAACATGGTAGGTGTCTCTGTCTCAGTGTGGTCCAGTCAGGGGTTTGTACTGTATGTGGTTGTGTTAGTGGGGTTGTTGGATGGTGGGTTGGCCAGTCCTGTCCCCCTCATGTCTTCTTGAAATGTATTCTACTGGTTTCTTTAATTCCTACTCACCTCTCATGGTGATTCAACAGATGTACTGTACTCTCTTAGTGACTCTCTCTCTCTTTCTTTTTCGCTTTCCTCATTCATAATCCTTTCTTTTTCTTATCTTCTTTCCTTACCATGTACACTCCCCATCTCTCTCTCTCTCTGTCTCTCTATTTCAACATTCCTCTTCCTCTGCCTTCTCCCATGTACATTTCATATACCGCTCTCTTCTCATTTAATCTTGCTTTCTCCAATCCTCCACATGAAAACCCACCTTCCTCTCATCTTTCCCCAATCCTCCACATGAAAACCTACCTTCCTCTCTCATCTTTCCCAATCCTCCACATGAAAACCCACCTTCCTCTCTCATCTTTCCCCAATCCTCCACATGAAAACCCACCTTCCTCTCATCTTTCCCCAATCCTCCACATGAAAACCCACCTTCCTCTCATCTTTCCCCAATCCTCCACATGAAAACCTACCTTCCTCTCATCTTTCCCCAATCCTCCACATGAAAACCTACCTTCCTCTCTCATCTTTCCCCAATCCTCCACATGAAAACCTACCTTCCTCTGTCATCTTTCCCCAATCCTCCACATGAAAACCTACCTTCCTCTGTCATCTTTCCCCAATCCTCCACATGAAAACCTACCTTCCTCTCTCATCTTTCCCCAATCCTCCACATGAAAACCTACCTTCCTCTCTCATCTTTCCCCAATCCTCCACATGAAAACCTACCTTCCTCTCATCTTTCCCCAATCCTCCACATGAAAACCTACCTTCCTCTCTCATCTTTCCCCAATCCTCCACATGAAAACCTACCTTCCTCTCATCTTTCCCCAATCCTCCACATGAAAACCCACCTTCCTCTCATCTTTCCCCAATCCTCCACATGAAAACCTACCTTCCTCTCTCATCTTTCCCCAATCCTCCACATGAAAACCTACCTTCCTCTCTCATCTTTCCCCAATCCTCCACATGAAAACCTACCTTCCTCTCTCATCTTTCCCCAATCCTCCACATGAAAACCTACCTTCCTCTGTCATCTTTCCCCAATCCTCCACATGAAAACCTACCTTCCTCTCTCATCTTTCCCCAATCCTCCACATGAAAACCTACCTTCCTCTCTCATCTTTCCCCAATCCTCCACATGAAAACCTACCTTCCTCTCTCATCTTTCCCCAATCCTCCACATGAAAACCTACCTTCCTCTCTCATCTTTCCCCATCTTCTTCTTATCTTCTCTCCGTTCATCCCTCCAATCCCCTCTTCCCCCTCCTCTCTTCTCGTCTCTCCATGCATCCCTTTCTCTGTGTCCTCCATCCTCGTATCCCCTCCTCCGTCCATCCTCCCCTATAGGGCACCACCTCTCTCCACAGACTCTGAAATGGAGGGAGTATCGTCGAAAGAACCCCCTAGGAGTGGAGAGGTGTTCCTCGGGGGGCTCTGCAGGGTCGGGTGTACCGTCTCTCTCAGGCAGTCTGGACACGAATGGTCGTAGGGGCGGGGCCGGGGGTCAGCGAATCACACGACGGAACGTGTTTGACTTCCCTCCGGCCTCTAGTGGCTACGCCCTGGCGCGACTCAACGGTGTTCATATACTACTAACCCTGTTGATCAGGCGCTGTGTGTGTGTGTGTGTGTGTGTGTGTGTGTGTGTGTGTGTGTGTGTGTGTGTGTGTGTGTGTGTGTGTGTGTGTGTGTGTGTGTGTGTGTGTGTGTGTGTTCAGGGCCGTGCACAGACATTTCAGGGGGCAGGTGCTCAAAATGAAGAAAGGGCACCCCCTGATTTATTTTTTCACTTTGAAAATGTGGTGAACATTTTATATTTGTATTTTTATTTCCAAAACACCACACTCACTCATCACAAATTGTAAGCCAGCTATTTACAGTACTTCCTAAATTGTAAGCCAGCTAGTTACAGTACCTCCTAAATTGTAAGCCAGCTAGTTACAGTACCTCCTAAATTGTAAGCCAGCTAGTTACAGTACCTCCTAAATTGTAAGCCAGCTAGTTACAGTACCTCCTAAATTGTAAGACAGCTAGTTACAGTACCTCCTAAATTGTAAGCCAGCTAGTTACAGTACCTCCTAAATTGTAAGACAGCTAGTTACAGTACCTCCTAAATTGTAAGCCAGCTAGTTACAGTACCTCCTAAATTGTAAGACAGCTAGTTACAGTACCTCCTAAATTGTAAGCCAGCTAGTTACAGTACCTCCTAAATTGTAAGCCATCTAGTTACAGTACCTCCTAAATTGTAAGCCAGCTAGTTACGGTACCTCCTAAATTGTAAGCCAGCTAGTTACAGTACCTCCTAAATTGTAAGCCAGCTAGTTACAGTACCTCCTAAATTGTAAGCCAGCTAGTTACAGTACCTCCTAAAGACATGATTGACATTGGGAACAGAGGTTAGGCTATCAGCTGATCATTGATGTTGATGATTGATGTCAATCTGCTAGTCAGCTAGCTCAATATTTTTTTTACTGATTGTGTTTTATCTTCAATGCTCTTAAATAATAACTTCATACTATAGCCTAATATTCAAAATTGTTTAACTAATGATATATGGCTGGCTGGCTAGTGGCTTGTATGGATGGTGGTTAAATATTTTTGAGAATAGAGTCTTCTATTGTCAGCAGGAGCCATTTGCTTTCCAACCTTCCCGCGATTATATTTGAAATATTGCCTGTTTTGTCTTCATGCTGTCTGATAATAACTGTAACACAGTAACTGTCTTCATGCTGTTCCCTGACAGATTTGCCGCTCTTTTCTGACTGTAGTCTTGTGATTAGGCTACAAACAACAGAGTGGCTAAATTAGAGGACTTCTCATGGTGTAGTGTTCTGAATTATTTCATTTATTTCTGTACAGACAGCAGTAATTATATAACTTTGGCTAATTTATTAAAATGTCTTCCCGCAGCTTGATTATATAAGGAAATAATTGATGAGACCGAATATTGATGATGGTGTAGATCTAGTGTTAACAAGTGTTGATCAGATGTTATGCTGCTGTGGCTGTACTGTTGATATTTAAACTAACTAGCTGGACTGTTGATATTTAAACTAGCTAGCTGGACTGGTGATATTTAAACTAGCTAGCTGTACTGTTGATATTTAAACTAGCTAGCTGGACTGGTGATATTTAAACTAGCTAGCTGTACTGTTGATATTTAAACTAGCTAGCTGTACTGTTGATATTTAAACTAGCTAGCTGGACTGGTGATATTTAAACTAGCTAGCTGTACTGTTGATATTTAAACTAGCTAGCTGGACTGGTGATATTTAAACTAGCTAGCTGTACTGTTGATATTTAAACTAGCTAGCTGGACTGTTGATATTTAAACTAGCTAGCTGGACTGGTGATATTTAAACTAGCTAGATTGACTGGTGATATTTAAACTAGCTAGCTGGACTGGTGATATTTAAACTAGCTAGCTGTACTGTTGATATTTAAACTAGCTAGCTGTACTGTTGATATTTAAACTAGCTAGCTGTACTGGTGATATTTAAACTAGCTAGCTGTACTGTTGATATTTAAACTAGCTAGCTGGACTGGTGATCACATCTCTTCATGTTCGGATACCGGGCGCTCGCAGTCTCCCGCACGTGCCTGTGTGTGTGTGGGGCAGGTGCTGTGCACGTGCCTATGTGTGTGTGTGTACTTATCCTACGTGTGTGTGTACTTATCCTACGTGTGTGTTTACTTATCCTACGTGTGTGTGTACTTATCCTATGTGTGTGTGTACTTATCCTATGTGTGTGTGTACTTATCCTACATGTGTGTGTGTACTTATCCTACGTGTGTGTGTACTCATCCTATGTGTGTGTGTACTTATCCTACGTGTATGTGTACTTATACTACGTGTGTGTGTACTCATCCTATGTGTGTGTGTACTCATCCTATGTGTGTGTGTACTCATCCTATGTGTGTGTGTACTCATCCTATGTGTGTGTGTACTTATCCTACGTGTGTGTGTACTCATCCTATGTGTGTGTGTAGTTACCCTACGTGTGTGTGTACTCATCCTATGTGTGTGTGTACTTATCCTACGTGTGTATGTACTCATCCTATGTATGTGTGTACTCATCCTATGTGTGTGTGTACTTACCCTATGTGTGTGTGTTCTCAGGCCAGTCTGTGAAGCAGCTGCAGCAGTACTACAGTGACTTCCTGCCAGACTACTTCTCCCTGACTGAGCGTCCTCCAGAAGAGTTCTGTCTCTCTCCCGATGCCTCCTCTTCCTCATCAACTTCCTCTTCCTCACAATCCCACATCTCCGTGGACCTGCAGCAGAAGCGAGGTGAGACAGCAACTAGGAGTGGTGTAGTATGAATGTATGTATTGTCGAACATCTCATTCCAAAATCATGGGCATTAATATGGAGTTGGTCCCCCCTTTGCTGCTATAACAGCCTCCACTCTTCTGGGAAGGGTTTCCACTAGATGCTGGAACATTGCTGCAGGGACTTGCTTCCATTCAGCCACAAGAGCTTTAGTGAAGTTGGGCACTGATGTTGGGCGATTAGGCCTGACTTGCAGTCAACATTCCAATTCATCCCAAAAGTGTTCGATGGGGTTGAGATCAGGGCTCTGTGGAGGCCAGTCAAGTTCTTCCACACCAATCTTGGCATTGCCATGCTGAAACAGGAAAGGGCCTTCCCCAAACTGTTGCCACAAAGTTGGAAGTATAGAATCGTCTAGAATGTCATCGAATGCCATTGTATCAGTTTATTGGAACTAAGAGGCCTAGCCCAAACCATGAAAAACAGCCCCAGACCATTATTCCTACTCCAAACATTACAGTTGGCACTATGCATTCTGGCAGGTAGCGTTCTCCTGGCATCCGCCAAACCCAGATTCCTCCGTCAGACTGCCAGATGGTGAAGCGTGATTCATCACTCCAGAAAACGCTGACACCACTCCAGCCGATGCTTGACATTGCGCATGGTGATCTTAGGCTTGTGTGTGGCGGTCCATATACTCTTGTATATATAGTATATGTACGTATGTATTCAAATCACTTTTTTCTCCATTACATTGATTACATTCATTGTTTGATCAGGAGAAAGCCAAGCATAAACGATGAAGCGTTAGCCTTCAGTCATATTCATAGCCTATGGAATGGAGAGAGAAGGTAATAAAGGCTTGTCCATTTGTCACAAGTGGGTGGAAGTAGAGACCAAGGCACAGCGCACTCATAGTTCAACATTATTTATTGAATTATAAATCTCTGAACGAACTAAACAAACGATGTACAAACGTCTCGTTTTACAACAAAACAAACACGAATGAATAGAATGTAAATTATTATCTCTCACACACACACACACATACACACACACACACACACACACACACACACACACACACACACACACACACACACACACACACACACACTACGTTACCCCGTGACTGGAGGAATATAATGACCCACACAAGAGTGAAGGACAGACAAACATATATATGATCCTTAATTAGAGACAATGCGGTGCAGCTGCCTCTAATTAGGGATCCAACCCAAACCCCACAAAGAAACAGAAAAGAAAGACACTGTCAGACTCTGACCATAACTACATAGAGAAGCAAATAGGCCTCTCTATGGCCAGAGCCTGACACCATTATATACTGTATAATATATACTGTATAATATATACTGTATTAAACCTACTGGCTACTCTTCCTTCCTTTCCTTTAGTGCTGTACTTGGAGTGTATTCTCTCTCTCTCTCTCCCTCTCTCTTTCTCGCTCCTCCCCTCAATTTAAGGGTTTATTGGAATGGGAAACATATGTTAACATTGCCAAATCTAGTGAAGTAGATAGTAAACAAAAAGTGAAAAATTAACAGTAAACATTACACTCAGAAGTTCCGAAAGAATAAAGACATTTCAAATGTCATACTATGTAAACTGTATATACAGTGTTGTAACAATGTGCAAATGGAAAAATAAATAAACATAAATATGGGTTGTATTTACAATGGTGTTTGTTCTTTACTGGTTGCCCTTTTCTTGTGGCAACAGGTCACAAATCTTGCTGCTGTGATGGAACACTGTGGGATTTCACCCAGTGGATATGGGCTAGGCTATGCTCACTGAGTCTGTACATAGTCAAAGCTTTCCTTAAGTTTGGGTCACTTACAGTGGTCAGGTATTTTGCCACTGTGTACTCTCTTTAGGGTCAAATAGCATTCTAGTTTGCTCTGTCTCTCCCTTTCTCTCTTTCAAGCCTTGCAAATTAAAGTGTTCTGCTTGAGGTTGGAGACTAACTGATTACCATTGTGGAAAGGAGAAGTAGGGAGATAACCATGAGAGAGCAGGTGACTGCAGCCTGTATTAGACCATACTTACTGCTGAGAGGCTGTTTGACTTGTGAAGTGCCTCTTGTAATCGACTACCTCTTCACATCTCTCTCTCTCTCTCTCTCAGGTTTAGTCAAAGCCATTAATACAGCGGTAGATTTAATCGTGGCTCATTTTGGCACCAGTCGGGACCCTGATGTGAAGGTATTTTGGTTTCTATAGTAGACTGTTGTTGTTGGTTTCTATAGTAGACTGTTGTATTTGGTTTCTATAGTAGACTGTTGTTGTTGGTTTTTATAGTAGACTGTTGTTTTTGGTTTCTATATTAGACTGTTGTTTTTGGTTTCTATAGTAGACTGTTGTTTTTGGTTTCTATGGTAGACTGTTGTTTTTTGTTTCTATAGTAGACTGTTGTTTTTGGTTTCTATAGTAGACTGTTGTTTTTTGTTTCTATAGTTGACTGTTGTTTTTTGTTTCTATAGTAGACTGTTGTTGTTGGTTTCTATAGTAGACTGTTGTTTTTGGTTTCTATAGTAGACTGTTGTTTTTGGTTTCTATAGTAGACTGTTGTTTTTTGTTTCTATAGTAGACTGTTGTTTTTGGTTTCTATAGTAGGCCGTAGTTTTTTTTTTTCAACATAACAATGTCTCTCTTTTCCTAAATAAACTTTTATGTCCTCCCCTCCCCTCTCTCCCTCTCCTCTCTCCCTCCCCTTACCCCCCTTTCTCTCTCCCTTCCAGGCGAAGCTGGGTAACAGTTGGGTGAGTCCCAATGTGGGCCACCTGATCCTGAAGTACCTGTGTCCGGCTTTAAGGGAGGTGCTGGGGGATGGGCTGAAGGCCTATGTCCTGGACCTGATAATAGGACAGAGACGCAACCAGCCCTGGAGCCTGGTGGAGGCCTCCACACAACTAGGTAATAGTAATGATGATAGTGGTGGTGGTGATGATGATGATGATGATGATGATTAGGCCATAAGCCCTGGAGCCTGGTAGAGGCAGCACAACCAGGCGGTCAGGCCATGTAGTCCTGAGGCATTGTCCTAGGGCTCAGGTTCTCCGGGAGGGGAGAGAGAGACGGGAGAATTAGAGGGAGCTTACCTAAGATCACACAGGACACCAGATAAGACAGGAGAATTACACCAGATAGGACAGACTGACCTTAGCCCCCCGGCACATAGACTATTGCAGCATAGATACTGGAGACTGAGACAGGGGGGGTCGGGGGAAACTGTGGCCATGTCCAAATTTACCCCCGGACAGGGCCAAACAGGCAAGATATAACCCCACCCACTTTACCAAAGCATAGCCCCCACACCACCATAGCCCCCACAGACCACTAACTTACTACCCCAAGACAAGGCAGAGTATATAGCCCATGAAGATCTCCCCCACCGCACCACCCAGAGGACAGGAAAAATGGGAGAGCGTGAGCAAGCCAGTAACTCAGGCCCCTTAATAGGGTCAGAGGCAGAGAATCCCAGTGGAGAGAGGGGAGCCAACCAGGAAGAGACAGCAACAGTGGTTCGTTACTCCAGTACCTTGCCATTCACCATCACACCCCTGGGCCGACTATGCTCAATCATAGGACCTACTGAAGAGATGAGTCTTCAGTAAAGACTTAAAGGTTGAAACCGAGTCTGCGTCTCTCACATGGATTGGCACACCATTTCATAAAAATTTAGCTCTATAGGAGAAATCCCTGCCTCCAGCAGTTCTTTTAGAAATTATAGGAGAGATCAGTGTTGAGGAATGCTGAGGTTCATTGTCAGATCTGACAGCAGATCTCTTTGTTTCTTGGGACCTAGAACTAGCATTTCTGGTTTTTGTTGTAGTTTAAAAGTATAAACATTTCCTTATGTCTGAAACACAGGCTTCCAGGGTACACAATTCTGGGGCTTCACCATGTTTCATCGAAATGTACAGCTGTGTGTCATCTGCATAGCAGTGATAGTTGACATTGTGTTTCTGAATTACATCACCAAGAGGTAGCATATATAGTACAAACAATAGTGGTCCAAGAATGGAACCTTGAAGAACACCGAAACGTATCATTGATTTGTCAGAGGACAAACCATCCACAGAGACAAACTGATACCTTTCTTCCAGATAAGATCTAAACCAGGCAAGAACTTTGTCCTCGTAGACCAATCTCTCCAAAATAATTTGATGATCGATGGTGTTGAAAGCGGCACTAAGGTCTAGGACCACGAGGACAGACGCAGAGCCTTGGTCTGACGCCATTAAAAGGTAATTTACCACCTTGCAGTCTCAGTACTATGATGGAGTCTAAAACCAGACTGGAGCATTTCGTATACTTTATTTTTGTTTTCAGGAAGGCAGTGAGTTGCTGAGCAACAGCCTTTTCAAAAACAAAATTGAGAGGGAGAGAATGGGAGATTCGATATTGGCCCATAGTTTTTTTAATTTTCCGGGCCAATGTTTGGCTTTTTCAGGAGAGGCTTTATTAGTGCCACTTTTAGTGAGTTTAGGATAGGGAGCCGTTTATTATGTCCAACATAGGAGGGCCAAGCACAGGAAGTAGCTCTTTCAGTAGTTTAGTTGGAATAGGGTCCAGTAGACAGCTGGAAGGTTTAGAGACCATGTCTATTTTCATGAACTTGTTGAGAGATACAGGATTAAAAAACTTGAGTGTCTCCATTGATCCGAGGTCCTAGTTTTTGTTTTTAGCGATGCAACTGCATCTATGGTATTACTTAAGGTTAAGTTTAGATCCTCGGTAAGGTGGTAAACTGATTTTTGTACTCCGACGTCCTTGGGTAGGCAGGGTGAGACTGGAAGGGCATCATCTTAAAAAAACGGATTCTAAAAACTTGGAAATCAATTAATCCGCCATCATTAACACAATAGAAAAATTGTTTATTGGAATGGGTATCTGTGCTGTCGTGACGTGACATTAATGTGGTGACTGTTATTTATCAAATAAATTAACTATGTTTAATTGTTACTTGATTAAATTAATAATGTAACAATTAACTCATTAGGCATTTGGGGCACCATGGGAAATTAGTTGTTTAACGAGTTACCATCTCCCGAATTAAACTCTTGGAACATATATGGATATATATCTCAATAACAGTCACTAATTAATCATTACCTCATATCAGTCTCATTCTGAACGTTGCATACTCCTTGATATCTGCAAGAACCCTAACCTTATTGATGAATCAGCAATACACAAATTGGCTTAATTATTTATTTACTAACTAAATAACAACAACAACAGAATACGTAAACACACACACGGTATAGGTTATTGATTACTTAAAAATATATATTTAACTAGACAAGTCAGTTAGGAACAAATTCTTATTTACAATGACAGCCTACACCGGCCAAACTCAGATGACACTGGGCCAATTGGGACTCCCAATCACAGCTGGTTGTGATACAGTCTGGATTTGAACCAGGTTGTCTGTAGTGACACCTCTAGCACTGAGATGCAGTGTCTTAGACCACTGCGCCACTAACGTAATATAATGAAAAGGTCCCTAGTGGACTAAAAACAGCATGACTGTTTGGTTATAAAGAGATGGAGGAATATAAAGAAAGAGGAGAGACAAAGAGATTCAACAATCGTTACATTTGGGAGCTACACTCACGGAAATATTAATACTTAGCACCCTAACCACCGCTCATTCGGATTAGCTGTAGCTGTCCTTGATCGTCGTCTATCTCTGTTGAACTCGATCACTCCTATGGTTAGGTTGGCGATGGATGGAAGGCTCTGGTTTGTCCCATTCGGTGTAAGGCTCGGCTTTTCCACCAGAGGTCACAATGTATTTTGTAGTGGAGTGGTTGTTAGAATAGATACTTCAGATGTACCAATGGTTGTCCCACCACGTGTCTTTAGTCAAATGTTCTTCACGGTTGGGATGGTGTTCTTCGGCTTGCAAGCCTCCCCCTTTTCCTCCAAACATAACGATGGTCATTAGGGCCAAACAGTTCAATTTTTGTTTCATCAGACCAGAGGACATTTCTCTAAAAAGTACCATCTTTGTCCCCATGTGTAGTTGCAAACCGTAGTTGGGCTTTTTTATGGCGGTTTTTGAGCAGTGGCTTCTTCCTTGCTGAGCGGCCTTTCAGGCTATGTCGATATAGGACTTGGATATAGATCCTTTTGTACCCGTTTCCTCCAGCATCTTCACAAGGTCCTCTGCTGTTGTTCTGCGATTGATTTGCACTTATCGCACCAAAGTACGTTCATCGCTAGGAATTGTGATATAGTGAATTATAAGTGAAATAATCTCTGTAAACAATTGTTGGAAGAATTACTTGTGTTATGCACAAATTAGATGTCCTAACTGACTTGCCAAAACTATAGTTTGTTAACATGAAATCTGTGGAGTGAGTTTTAATGACTTCAACCTAAGTGAATGTAAACTTCCGACTTCAACTGTAACTGTAAGTCGCTCTGGATAAGAGTGTCTGCTAAATGACTAAAATGTAACATGTAGATTGCTGCGCCTAAAATGTGAAGAAATAATAGTTTATCAACATGTTAAGCTAAACATTCCGATCTGTTCTGTCAGCCTTATGAATTGATACAGTGTATACCTCCACTACACTGCTTTGATACGTATCAGTGGGGATTAAGAAGTGAGTATACGTAGGTATGTGGCGAATACCTGTTTATACCCTCCACTACACCACTGAAAATAATAGTACATTGTCAAGGTAACATTAGAACAAATCAGCTTACAATGCAGGAGTTATAATCCTGACCTCCATCCCTCCCTCCCTCAGGACCATCCACCCGTGTTCTACACAGCCTGTTCTCCAAGGTGTCCCAGTACTCAGAGTTCACCAGCCACAGCATGAGACTCAACGCATTCATCTTCGGACTGCTTAAGTGAGTACACTCTATGTTACCTACTTCTAGTAGTCACCACTAACAGTCCTGTACTCTGTACCACCTCCTCTACACTACTGCTAACAGTCCTGTACTCTGTATCATCTCCACCTCCTCATCTACACTACTGCTAACAGTCCTGTACTCTGTACCACCTCCTCTACACTACTGCTAACAGTCCTGTACTCTGTATCATCTCCACCTCCTCCTCTACACTACTGCTAACAGTCCTGTACTCTGTATCATCTCCACCTCCTCATCTACACTACTGCTAACAGTCCTGTACTCTGTACCACCTCCTCTACACTACTGCTAACAGTCCTGTACTCTGTACCACCTCCTCCTCTAAACTACTGCTAACAGTCCTGTACTCTGTATCATCTCCACCTCCTCTAAACTACTGCTAACAGTCCTGTACTCTGTACCACCTCCTCCTCTAAACTACTGCTAACAGTCCTGTACTCTGTACCACCTCCTCCTCTAAACTACTGCTAACAGTCCTGTACTCTGTATCATCTCCACCTCCTCTAAACTACTGCTAACAGTCCTGTACTCTGTATCATCTCCACCTCCTCTAAACTACTGCTAACAGTCCTGTACTCTGTATCACCTCCACCTCCTCCTCTACACTACTGCTAACAGTCCTGTACTCTGTATCACCTCCACCTCCTCCTCTAAACTACTGCTAACAGTCCTGTACTCTGTATCACCTCCACCTCCTCCTCTACACCACTGTATCTCCCTTTCCCTCTCACTGCCACAATAGCCTTCTAAATAACTGACCAGGAAAGGCTCTAACTCAGTATTGGTTTCCAAAGCAATACAGCATAACGGACTCCTTTCTTGTCCATCATTTGTGTTTTTCCCTGTTTTTCCCAGCTTGCGATCATTGGAGTTTTGGTTCAATCACCTCTACACTCATGAAGGTATGCACATCTTAAGTGTTAAGGGTCAGACGCACCGAGAAATCAGAATGTCGATAGGTACTTAGCACCTTGTTATTATTGAAATGGAACTTTAAGCATAACTGGCACACAGATTGGTAGAAATGGTAGGATAAACCTAACTAGTGATATAGTGCACATTATCAAACCTAACAATAAAAATGTTTCTTCAAGCACAAAACCTGTTACATAGATGTAAAAGATGTAAAGACTTGTATCGTTATTGTTTTAGTTAGAATAATGATGAAAAGACTTGTATCGTTATTGTTTTAGTTAAAACATTGATGAAAATGGGGGATGACTCTTGGAGAAGTGCCCTCTGTTTTCCTTTTTGTTGTCACTCCTGCCGGCTCCCTCAC
This sequence comes from Thymallus thymallus, assembly GCA_023634145.1. Lineage (NCBI taxonomy): Eukaryota > Metazoa > Chordata > Actinopteri > Salmoniformes > Salmonidae > Thymallus > Thymallus thymallus. The sequence continues at coordinate 4,470,540 of CM042402.1, read as the reverse complement.
GTGGAGGTTTGTGCTCTCTGATTGGTTCAAAGTCAAGTTGTGGACCACTGTCGAGCATTGCAGTTCTAAAACACTGCAGGTTCGTCGGTACCAGGTCGGTACGCAGCAGGTACGTCTTTTACGTTAGCAGTAGAAAAAACAGCCTCGTACCCTATCGGCCGTCAGATTTCTCGGTGTGTCTGACGGCTTACAGAAAAAACAGATACTATTACAACCCATGTCTGGTGCTTGTGCTAATCTCAGGTCATCATTGTAATTATGAATTTGTTCTTGTCTTTATTTTCTTTATTTCACCTTTAACCAGGTAGGCCAGTTGAGAACAAGTTCTCATTTACAACTGCGACCTGGCCAAGACAAAGCAAAGCAGTGCGACAAAAACAACAACAACAACACAGAGTTACACATGAGAATAAACAAACGTACAGTCAATAACACAATAGAAAATATATGTACAGTGTGTGTAAATGTAGTAAGATTAGGAAGGTAGGACAATATACAGGCCATAGTGGCGAAATAATTACAAATTAGCATTAACACTGGACTGATAGATGTGCAGATGATGATGTGCAAATAGAGATACTGGAGTGCAAATGAGCAAAAATAACAATATGGGGATGAGGTAGTAGTGTGGGCTATTTACAGATGGGCTGTATACAGGTGCAGTGATCGGTAAGCTGCTCTGACAGCTGATGCTTAAATTTATTGAGGGAGATGGTAGTCTCTAGCTTCAAAGATTTTTGCAATTCGTTCCAGTCATTGGCAGCAGAGAACTGGAAGGAATGGTGGCCAAAGGAGGTGTTGGCTTTGGGGATGACCAGTGAAATATACCTGCTGGAGCGCATGCTACGGGTGGGTGTTGCTATGGTGACCAGCGAGCTGAGATAAGGTGGGGATTTACCTAGAAAATACTTATAGATGACCTGGAGTCAGTGGGTTTGGCGACGAATATGTAGTGAGGGCCAGCCAACGAGCGCGTACAGGTCGCAGTGGTGGGTAGTATATGGGGCTTTGGTAACAAAACGGATGGCACTGTGATAGACTACATCCAATTTGCTGAGTAGAATATTGGAGGCTATATTGTAAATGACATCGCCGAAGTCAAGGATCGGTAGGATAGTCAGTTTTACGAGGGCATGTTTGGCAGCATGAGTGATGGAGGCTTTGTTGCGAAATAGGAAGCCGATTATAGATTAAATTTTGGATTGGAGATGCTTAATGTGAATCTTGAAGGAGAGTTTACAGTCTAACCAGGTATTTGTAGGTGTCCACGTATTCTAAGTCAGACCCGTCGAGAGTAGTAATGATAGTCCGGCGGGCGGGTGCAGGCAGCGTTCGATTGAAGAGCATGCATTTAGTTTTACTAGCATTTAAGAGCAGTTGGAGGCTACGGAAGGAGTGTTGTATGGCATTGAAGCTCGTTTGGAGGTTAGTTAACACATAGTCCAAAGAAGGGCCAGATGTATACAGAATGGTGTCGTCTGTGTAGAGATGGATCAGAGAGTCACCAGCAGCAAGAGCGACATCATTGATATATACAGAGAATAGAGTCGGCCCAAAAATGTAACCCTGTGGCACCCCCATAGAGACTACCAGAGGTCCGGACAACAGGCCCTCCAATTTGACAGACTGAACTCTATCTGAAAAGTAGTTTGTGAACCAGGCGAGGCAGTCATTTGAGAAACCAAGGCTATTGAGTCTGCTGATAAGAATGCAGTGGTTGACAGAGACGAAAGCCTTGGCCAGGTCGATGAAGACGGCTGCACAGTACTGTCTTTTGTCGATGGCGGTTGTGATATCGTCGGACTAGCCTGTTTAAATAAAGGTTAGATAAAATAAAAGTCTAACCATGGCTTGTTCCCCAACCCACCCCTCTCTCTCCACCTGTCCTCCCCAGACATCGTAGCGACCCACTACCACCCGTGGGGTTTCCTGCCTTTGTCCCAGGGTCCGTGCCAGCCTCTATTCGAGGAGTTTCTTCTCCTCCTGCAGCCTCTGTCCCTGTTGCCCTTTGACCTTGACCTGCTCTTTGAGCCCCGATTGGTCCAGAAGGACCAGGAACACCTTAGACGCAAGCAGCAGCTCTGCTCCGCCTCCACCGGCGAGGATCTGGACCAATCAGCACACTCCACCTTCCAGCTCATGAGGGGATGGAGCACAGAGTCACGGAGGGCAGCGTCTATGAGAGAAGGGGTGGAGGATAAAAGAGAAGGGGGCAGGGCGGGGAAGAGAGAGAGGCTGGGTCTGAGACGGGAGGGAACGTGGCCTAGGATGGAAGGGGTTGGAGAGAGAGGGAGGAGAGAGGGGATTATGCAGAGGACAGGGTCCAGGAGAGAGGGGGCGGGGATGGATCATTTAGAAGCACAGCCAATGACGACAGAAGTAGGGACAGGGTTTGCAAATTTGTGGAGGGAGAGCAGGAGGGGGAGGGGGAGGGACATGGTAAAGAGAGTGAAGGGGGTGGGAGGAGAGAGCCAGAGGGAAGGGGACAGGGAGGTAGGGAAGGAGGAGAGGAGGAAGGAGATAGAGAGGGATTGGGTAGAGGAGGATCGCCAGCGGCAGGAGCGGGATCGCCAGGCAGGCTGGTGGTACCAGCTCATGCAGAGCTCCCAGGTCTACATTGACCAATCAGCTCAGGGCGGCTCAAAGTTCATCAAGAGCGAGAAGAGGAAGAAGTCTGCTGAGAGGCGGAGCCAGCTCCCGCCCCCCCGGGAGGGTGTGGTGGAAGGGGCGGAGTCTAACCAGGAAGAGGAGGGGCTCAGAGAGAGGGGGAGAAGCAGGAAGAGCAGCTCCAGCTCCAGTGGTGAGTGGACAGGGTCCAGGGGAAAAGGAAGACTCTCCTGGATGGGGAGTCCCCCTGAGTCGCTGCTCACCCAAGACAAGGAGAACGAGAAGGAACCAGGGGCCCCGGTGGACCAGCCAGTGGCCCAGGCTGAATGTCCCTCCCAGGGCCAGGGCATGCGTTGGGGCAGGCTGTTTGGGTCCAGCGTGGGCTCTCCCTCCAGGCCAGAGCAGAGATCAGACAAAAGCCAGAGCAGGTGAGTGAAGTGAAGCATGTCAATTGGTACAGTAATAATGTACTCTTTATTTTACAGACCTTTTAAGCATTTGCTGGGTATTAACCAAGACAATATTTTAGGACAGTTACTTCTTTTTCATTTATTTATCATTTTATATTTAAAAAATGTACCCCTTTTCGTGATATCCAATTGCTTAAAGTCTTGTAACATCAACTCCTGTACGGACTCGGGAGAAACACATCCCTGCCAAGCCGCACTGCTTCTTGACACAGTGTTGGTTAACCCGGAAGCCAGCCGCACCAATGTGTTGGAAGAAACACAGTACAACTGGCGACTGTGTCAGCGTGCGTTCGCCCAGCCCGCCACAGGAGTCATTACATCGTGATGGGAAAAGGAGATCCCAGGTGGCTAAACCCTCTAACCTGGGCGACGCTGGGCCAGTTGTGCGCCGCCTCATGGGTCTCCTGGTCGCGGCCGGCTGCGACACAGCCCGGGATCGATCCTGGGTCTGTAGTGACGCCTCAAGCACTGCAATGCTGTGCCTTAGACCGCTGAGCCACTCGGGAGGCCTGGGACAGTTACTTCAAACAAATACAATAAATTATTTGACACACAAGCTAGCAAAGAATTTTCCATATTGATTTGGCTGTGCTTTGTTTGTCCCTCGCAGGCTGCCATCCGGCTGGCTGACAGGTCTGGACATGTCCATGCTGGACCTCGTAGCTCAGACGGTGGGGGCGGGGACAGTTAAGAGGGTGGAGCCTTCAGCTCCTATGGCCCCTCCCACTCTGAACCAACCCTCTCCACCTCTTCAGACAACACAGGAAAGCCACACCAAACATCCCTGGTAAGGTCATACTTAATTTATTTTTCCATTCAACCAATATTTCACCAGGATTGGTCAAGAGACCAAAAACAATACAGGATACAAATAGAAAATACAGGATACAAGCTACGTATTCAAAATACAATGACACATATCTTTCCACCCCCAGTGAGGTGCGTGCCCTGTGCCACCACATAGCCACGGAGCCTGACCAGCTGAGTTTCCAGAAAGGGGACGTATTGAGGGTCCTGAGCCGAGCTGACTCTGACTGGCTCCTCTGCTCCCTGGGGGCCCAGCGGGGCCTGGTGCCTTTCATCTATGTTACCCTCTGGGGCCTGGAGGACAGCCAGGGGCCCCAAGGTCCTCAGGGGCCACACTGACCTGACACAACTAGGATTCCAAAATTCAGTTTTTCCAGAAATCCCTGTTGGGAGATTCCTGGAATCAAGAGGAAATCTGTGTATCCTCCAACCAGGATTTCTGGAAAACCTGGGGATTTTGGGAAAGTTACCAGAACTTTGCAACCCTAGCCTGAACCCAGGGGCCACAGTAAGGATGAGGGTGGGAGGTGGAAGGGAGAGTGGGGAAAGAAGGAAAGGATTCAGAGGGCCGAAAATGGACATACAGTATATATTCACTGGATGGATACTCATGGAGGAGAGACGTTGATATGACTGATATGACTGGTTTAAAGTGTAATTATTGTACTGTGGAAAGAGAACGAAACACACACACACACACACACACACAAAGAAACAGATGTAAACATGCATGTATGTACATATGCATACACACACAGGATGAAAAAACAGACTTCTCTACGCATGCATCTGCACTAAACTCATGCATGCAAACATTCAAAGACTATACTCACTCACACACACACACACACACACACACACACACACACACACACACACACACACACACACACACACACACACACACACACACACAGACCAAACTGTATGGGAAAACCAAACAGAGGCACATGGCTAGCTACAGAGACTGCCTCAGCTCAGCCAATATATATATACCACACCTAGCTGTGCTTGACTTTACCGTGCTCCAGAACTATACTCGATCATTCACCTAGCTGTGCCACACTTTGAATGCAGATGCTAATGCTAAATGCTAATGCTAGTGCTATTGCTAATGCTAGTGCTATTGCTAATGCTAGTCCTAGTGCTAAATGCTAGTATTAGTGCTAAAGCTATAGCTAATGCTAATGCTAATGGAATACTTCAGGGGACTGGTTACAGGACTTGTCACTTAATGGATTCAAACAGACATCATGCTACTTGATTTACTTCATTAGCCCAGAGATCCCCTGCTTTGTAGTAGAACGTTAGTATGAAAAGTAGTTGTTACAAAACAGAAAAGAAAAACAAAAAAAAAGACATTGTTAGTGGGATCTATCTGTGGGTATGGGTTCTGACAGCTGTCGTCATCTCTCTGTGTGGAGTGAATACAAATGCACAGACAGACAAACCGGTTTGAACTGGCTTCATCAATTCCTCATCATCTACAAATTCCTGATACTGATCATCTTGGTAACACAATGATTTTGGATGGACTTATAAACCTAACTGATTGGACAAACCCAGGAACATCCTCTGGCTCCTCCTTTCACTTCCTGTTTTATTTTCGGTGGATGGGATGAACTGACCTATCACTGCAGGTGTCGGGAAGGAAAAGAGCGGAGCCGGACCTACTGCATGTAACCTAGCAACAAACTGACAACGTTTTTGTGTCTTTTCATCTCTTCTTCACCCCTGTTCGAACCCCAAACCCCTAGCTCCTCACACCTGCTCCGCCCCTCTCTCCTTTATCCAATAAAACTGCACAGCTTTCAGGAGGATACTGTACCTCTGGTACAGACAAAATCAAGTGTTTCAAGAGGCTATGATAAGCTATGAGCTGTATGTGTCTAAATATCTATCCATACTGTAAATGCATACACAACTTACACACGTGGTGAGTTCCGTTTAATTATTAACTTTATAACGATATTATTTATTATAGTTGAGGAAAACCGTGTAGTAGAGGTGGATAAAGAAAGAAGGATGTCCAATGAAAGCAACACATGGCTTTGGATGTCTGTTTAGGCTCTTTGATAAGCATTTTTGAATGTGTTGGGGAGAAGAAGAAGAAGGACAACGGAGAGGCGGAGCCAGCTGCACCCCAACCTCCCTGTTCTAAAACACTCTAAAAGGGGCCCTTCTAAAACATAGTAGAAGTACGATGAATGTTTTAATTTAAAGTAAAAAATATACTTCAAATTATTCTGATTGGTTGTATGTCATGAGAAAGAGAGTATTGTTTGTTGCGTATGCCGTAAAGTGCTTGAGAAAGAACCACGGGAGAGCTGATATGCTGGACGTATTTAGCCATGACCATGCCTATGGTCCCTACATGATGTTTTATATACGCGACAGTGCGTCCAACCAGCCACTTTCCCTGGGTTTTAGTCCTGAGAGGTCTCAGGTTTTCTGGACGGAAATATTTTTGAGGGTGGGCATTTTAGAAGAAACCCCAGCGCATTTCTTGGTGGCTTGGTGGGCATTTGTTGGATTCAGATCTTTAAAATGTTGCCTTAGATTAAGTTGTACAGGTAAACTAGAGCTGGTAAAAAGGATTAAACCCTAAATGATGTCAAAACCTTGTGGATTAGCGCTAGGTTAGGGTTTGGTAGAGACAAAATAACATAAGTAACATAAAAAATCAAAAACATAACTGAGGACAAGAGTTAGGTCTAGATTAAATCAGATAAGAGTTCATCTAGCTTGTAGATAAAGTTGTATTATTATTATTGAAAAATTATTTGTTCAAATTTATTTTGTTGTACAGTTGTATTTTTTTAAATATAATTTTAGTATATTTTTTTGTATTTTTTTTTTTTAATTCTCCATAAATGATTTAAATATTTAGTTAGCTCTAAATTAAATATATTTAATTTATTAAATAATTAATTTTGAAAGATAGAGATATGAAGCTATGTTAACAACTGTACTTTAAGACATTATTGCATTAATAACAAGCATTTGAAATGTGAGTTAGTATCATGTTATGGGCAAAGGACATAACATATCATAGTATGTTAAATGACAGTTATGGGGATAAATACCTGCCCAAATTATTATGACTATAACAATATATTTGTTATTGTGTTTTTGGCACATATCTGTCATAACTTGAGGAAAGTTTGTCAGATGTGCTGAAAATGTTAATGAAAGATGCAGGAAATTTGCAGAAAATAGGAATGAAAGATGCAGGAAATGTGCAGAAAATATGAATGAAAGATGCAGAAAATATGAATGAAAGATGCAGAAAATATGAATGAAAGATGCAGGAAATGTGCAGAAAATATGAATGAAAGATGCAGGAAATGTGCAGAAAATATGAATGAAAGATGCAGGAAAAGGTGTGTCAGATATGCAGGTCAGGATGAGGTTTCTGTTAGTCTTCCAGGTACAGTTTGCTCTTCGTTGACATCCTCCTGCAGGGTCATAATACGGGACAGACAGTATTGTACTGTAGTAGAGGTCTTAGTGATGGATAAAGCAGAGGGAGAGAGGGAGAGAGAAAAGATACAGAGAAATTTGTCAAACTGTGCAGATGGATTTTCCCTCCTTCATAATAGCTAGCGAACTCTTGTGGCCAAAATACGGTACTGTTTCTGGTCTTGTCCCTCTACTTGGGCAGAATTAGAAAGATGCTAAAATATGCTCTCTCACATATTTCTCTCTCCGTCTCTCCTGGTCCTCTCGTCCATGTTCTGATAGAAGTAAGCTGTTACTCCTGCTGTATTCTGTAGCACCATGACACTACTACTGTTCTCCGTGTCCTTATGACGTGTATAACACGTCTGTGTCCATGCTATATCAACGTACTATGGATGTTAATAACAAAGTGCTCATGTGATCATACCTCAAATGTCTCCCTTGTCTTTTGTTTCCTTCACAAAATGTCTTAATTTATACAGATGACTTGTGGCCCTCATACATGTAGGTATCTCTATCTTGCCACCAGATGGGGACATTGTTCCATGCATTTGAAAGATGCAGCATAATGAACTGAAAGTGAAGTGGTAGAAACCCTATCAACACCATTTACTGAGCTGGAAGAGAATTGGTAGAATCTTGACTTGTGCCCCTCATTCATGTAGGTATCTCTATCTTGCCACCAGATGGGGCCATTGTTCCACATTCCTCATTTGCATACAACAGGTACAAGGGCTTTACTGACCTGCAGATTTGGTATTTCACATGCAGTTGGGCTGGAACCTTCTGAAGGACTTAGGTTTACATAACTGTTGATGCATTTGAAAAAATGCAGCATAATGAACTGGAAGGGAAGTGGTAGAAACCCTATCCACACCATTTACTGAACTGGAAGGGAAGTGGTAGAAACCCTATCCACACCATTTACTGAACTGGAAGGTAAGTGGTAGAAACCCTATACACACCATTTACTGAACTGGAAGGGAAGTGGTAGAAACCCTATACACACCATTTACTGAACTGGAAGGTAAGTGGTAGAAACCCTATCCACACCATTTACTGAACTGGAAGGTAAGTGGTAGAAACCCTATCCACACCATTTACTGAACTGGAAGGGAAGTGGTAGAAACCCTATACACACCATTTACTGAACTGGAAGGTAAGTGGTAGAAACCCTATCCACACCATTTACTGAACTGGAAGGTAAGTGGTAGAAACCCTATCCACACCATTTACTGAACTGGAAGGGAAGTGGTAGAAACCCTATACACACCATTTACTGAACTGGAAGGTAAGTGGTAGAAACCCTATCCACACCATTTACTGAACTGGAAGGGAAGTGGTAGAAACCCTATACACACCATTTACTGAACTGGAAGGTAAGTGGTAGAAACCCTATCCACACCATTTACTGAACTGGAAGGTAAGTGGTAGAAACCCTATCCACACCATTTACTGAACTGGAAGGGAAGTGGTAGAAACCCTATACACACCATTTACTGAACTGGAAGGTAAGTGGTAGAAACCCTATCCACACCATTTACTGAACTGGAAGGTAAGTGGTAGAAACCCTATACACACCATTTACTGAACTGGAAGGGAAGTGGTAGAAACCCTATTCACACCATTTACTGAACTGGACCTTTATTTATCCAGTTAGTCTCATTAACCACATTTCCATCCAAAGTTATTATGCAAGGAAAGTCATTGCATATAAAAAATAATCACGACATCTGTGATTTCATTTATCATTTATTTTATAAATGCCCACAGATAATTTGTTCGTTAAACCTGGTGGGAGCTTTTAGTGTCGGTAAAATTCATTATGTGAGAAATAACGGTGGAAACGGTTTTATGCGTAAATATGTATATAATAACCTTCATCAAAGTAAAGTAAACTTGGAGTCATGCGACGATATGGTGTTTGGTCCTCCCACTACGACTCGGGACAGCATGCAGTTTATTAGGCTACAGATGAAATGAAACTTCACAGGGTGGTGAAAGTGCCAGTATGATCTTGATACTCATTTCCAATAAATGACGAGGGTCTTATTCTGGTGACATGATGATCGATGCTTGACTGCCGTTTGATAAATAAAAATATATATTTTGTCCATAATAATCTCATAATGTAGACTATACCCGCGCTGTACGAAGCCAGCTGTTGGCTAGAGTCAATTTGATGGAAAGACGTGCATATTGTTTATATGTGGACTTTTGCATATTCGCATGAAAATCTGTCGCCAATTGGATGGAAACCTAGGTAGTGAGATAAAATACATTTTTCAAGAGAGACCTGGTCCAACCAAGACAGCAGCAAGGGGGAACAATGTTTCAGACAAATAACAGACCTAACAATTTACAGACATAGACACACATACATTACAATTACATACAGAAACATGTAATTTATTTAACTAGGCAAGTCAGTTATTTACAATGAAGGCCTACCTATAGGGTCAGCCCCTGGAGCAAATTAGGGTTAAGTGCCTTGCTCAAGGACACATTGACAAGTTTTTCCACCTTGTCGGCTCAGGTATTTGAACCAGTGACCTTTCAGTTACTGGCCCAACGCTCTAACTGCTAGGATACCTGCCACCCCCAAAACATCATAGATCAAATCAATCATTCACCACCGTCTGAAAACCTAATGACAGTCACATTCCTCAGTAACATGTACAGTACTAGTCAGTTTGGACACACCTACTCATTCAAGGGTTCTCTTTATTTTTGATCAATCAAATAAATTATGATTAATGAGCTAGCTAATGGTTTAGTGTTCTTAATGAGCTAGCTAATGGTTTAGTGTTCTTAATGAGCTAGCTAATGGTTTAGTGTTCTTAATGAGCTGGCTAATGTTTTAGTGTTCTTAATGAGCTAACTAATGGTTTAGTGTTCTTAATGAGCTAGCTAGTGGCTTAGTGTTCTTAATGAGATAGCTAATGGTTTAGTGTTCTTAATGAGCTAGCTAATGGTTTAGTGTTCTTAATGAGATAGCTAATGGTTTAGTGTTCTTAATGAGCTAGCTAATGGTTTAGTGTTCTTAATGAGCTAGCTAATGGTTTAGGGTTCTTAATGAGCTAACTAATGGTTTAGTTTTCTTAATGAGCTGACTAATGGTTTAGTGTTCTTAATGAGCTAGCTAATGGTTTAGTGTTCTTAATGCGCTGGCTAATGGTTTAGTGTTCTTAATGAGCTAGTTAATGGTTTAGTGTTCTTAATGAGCTAGCTAATGGTTTAGTGTTCTTAATGAGCTGGCTAATGGTTTAGTGTTCTTAATGAGCTAGCTAATGGTTTAGTGTTCTTAATGAGCTGGCTAATGGTTTAGTTTTCTTAATGAGATAGCTAATGGTTTAGTGTTCTTAATGAGCTGGCTAATGGTTTAGTGTTATTAATGAGCTGGCTAATGGTTTAGTGTTCTTAATGAGCTAGCTAATGGTTTAGTGTTCTTAATGAGCTGGCTAATGGTTTAGTTTTCATAAGGAGCTAGCTAATGGTTTAGTGTTCTTAATGAGCTGGCTAATGGTTTAGTTTTCATAATGAGCTAGCTAATGATTTAGTGTTCTTAATGAGCTAGCTAATGGTTTAGTGTTCTTAATGAGCTGGCTAATGGTTTAGTTTTCATAATGAGCTAGCTAATGGTTTAGTGTTCTTAATGAGCTAGCTAATGGTTTAGTGTTCTTAATGAACTAACTAATGGTTTAGTTTTCATAATGAGCTAGCTAATTGTTTTGTATTCGTTTTCCTCATGAAAGGTCAATTTATCCATCTGAACCTTGCAAATGCCTGTTGTGTGTTTATAATGTGTATTGCCATAACTTCCCCAACAAGGGGCAGGAATTTAACGCTAATAATTATGGAAGTGTATATCAGATGAAAATCATTTGGAAATGCTAATTTGCTAATGATATATCAATATCAAATTTGTAATTTATGTGTGCATAATCTTGGTTAACCCAGAAATAAAATCTCATGGAATTTGGTCAGATGCTCGATAAACATTTATGTTTACGTAGTCTGTGACAAAATTCAATTGCAAAAATCTGTCCCCCACAATCTCCAGTGTTCCGTTTCAGTTACTACCATTGTATGTACAGTATACGCTTCTCGTATTTCTTTCGTTTGGAAACGTTAAAATTTGGGCCAGTCCATATAGGCCAGTGTAAAGGTTTAGAACTATTATTTTGATTCTATGGATGGTCAGTCCTTTCATCCATATCTCAGTATGAGGTTTAGAGTGGATACATTTCTCCAGCCTCATCCCGCAGCTGTTTCCCCCAAAAAAGTGACTGCTTCGTTTTTGAAATCCCAGATTGCTCCTTTAATTAAAGTACAATATTTTTATGGTATGAAAAAGCTGTTTTGCTGAGTAATAATTCCACAGTCACAAAAGAAGTGTACATAGGCCTACATGTTTTTAATCAATGCTTAAAATGTAACCAAGAAAATCATATTTTATCCAACACAGGAAAATGTTGACTTTGATCTTCAATACTTTGGTCTATTCAGCAGCTTCCTTGCCCTGTAAGAACAAAGAAAACAATAGATCAGAACAAAATATATGAACACTTGTAAAGAATATAATGGATCAAGAATTTAATGCTCAGCTTAATTTTTAGATTTTGAAGTACCAACTTAGTTTGAGTTTAAAAATCTTATTGCCCTTCCTGAAATGTACTTCTTAGAGATCTTAAATACATTTAACTGAGTGTAAAAGGTCAGTATTGACCACTGAGAAGGCTGAATCATAGGTGGTGTTGATGTGGTCATATTTGAACATGAGTCAGGTGTAGCAGCTCTGTACCTTTCCACCTTCGCGGGTCTTGGCTCTGAGCTTGTTGACCTGAGTCTCAGCGATGTCAGCACGCTCCTCAGCCTCCTCCAGCTCATGCTGAACCTTCCGGAACTTAGACATGTGCTGGTTGGCTGCTTCCTCCTGGGTGAGGGAAAGAGAGGGAGAGCAGATCATCAGCATTCACAGCTTGAAGCTTCAGGTAGCAAAATTAATATTATTATTTTTAAATGTATTTGAAAGCTTTTATATTGATAGATGGCAATGTACTTTTGATGATACAGCAGATAAATTGAGTTGCAGAACGGGGGATCAAACCGTAGTATTAATATTAATATTCAATCCCCTCTCCACATAACACATCAATTACTTCAATCACTATCAATTTAGTCGTTGTTGAGTGCAGTAGCACTTACTTCAACTAAACAGTATGAACATGAAGTTTTGTAATGCCTACCAGGGGAAAGATACGTTTTGGAATGTATGCTTTCAGAGTATTTGATTATGTATGTGACTCACCGCTTCCTCAGCCTGCCTCTTGTAGGCCTTCACTTTCAACTGCAGCTTATCTACCAGGTCCTGAAGTCTGCCAACGTTCTTCTTGTCCTCCTCAGTCTGTAGGAGAAGATCAAATAATCAATTGCTGATCATTTTATTCTCAAACCTGTCTGTGTGAACAAGGCACAATCTCTTACCTGGTAGGTGAGCTCCTTGACTCTGCGCTCGTACTTGCGGACTCCCTTGACCGCGTCTACACCTCTTCTCTGCTCGGCCTCCACCTCGGTCTCCAGCTCACGCACCTTTGTGGAAGAAATGAACATAGGCATTTATTTGAGGTGGTGAAATCAGACGTCACAAATCTTAGTTAAACAGAGGTATCTTCTTCTTCTACTCAGTCAAGGAGGCACAATGTTGTCTGTTGCTGTGTACTGGTAATTGTTTTATTGAAGTGGTCTGTAATCATAGCAACAGTTTTTCATTATCTAGGTGGGTTATTGAGAGAAAAAGTCATTACACAATACTCCTGTGTATTTGTATATTATTAAAAACATTTCCAGCAATCAGTCTTTCAATCCACCCTGCTGTTAACTCACCCTGGACTCCAGTTTCTGGAGCTGCTTCTTGCCTCCCTTCATGGCCAGATTCTCTGCCTCATCCAGGCGGTGCTGCAGGTCCTTGACTGTGACCTCCAGGTTCTTCTTCATCCTCTCCAGGTGAGAGCTGGTGTCCTGCTCCTTCTTCAGCTCCTCAGCCATCATGGCCGCCTGGAATGGTAGTTTGTTTAATTGATGCACCGATTGGACCAATCATAGTTTCTCTAGACAGACGGGTTGCCTCCCACAATGTACCAATGTTCCAGCATACCCGTCTGTACTAAAACCAATGCCAATTTGGCAGAGAAAAGGCTGGAGTTGGGTGCTGTAACATCCAAACAGAGTCCTGCCGTAAAGCCCCTGCTTACCCAAATGTGTGATTTGTTGGGAGAGTTTTAGCCAAGAAAATCCAACATGATTCCCAGACCTAGTGCTGTTTCCCATAGGTCTGGGATTTCTGACACTACACCAATCATAATGTGTCTCTGAGATCTTTGTTGTGGTTAACCAGCCCAGCTACCATGGGCCCTTATGGGAAAAATCAAGTTGATGTAATTCAATAGAGATCATAAGGACTCACATCAGTGATGGCCTTCTTGGCCTTCTCCTCTGCGTTCCTGGCCTCCTGGACGATGTCGTCCACCTCTCCCTGTACCTGCACCAGGTCTGTCTCCAGCTTCTTCTTGGTGTTCAGAAGGCTGGTGTTCTGGAGGAAACAAGAACATTTGTTTGTCTCGAGAAACTTACAAGTCACTAGGCAGAATGATGGAAATCTAAAAGCAAGCACTGTCGAATTCCAGTTGTGTGTAAACGGTATGCTAGGTTTTATTTGAAATACCTGGGAGTGCAGCAGTCCAACACGCTCACTGGCGTCTACCAGCTCAGTCTCAGCCACTTTGCGGCCTCTCTCTGTCTGCTCCAGAGCAACTCTCAGCTCCTCGATTTCAGCCACCATCAGACCGTTCCTGCGCTCCACCATGGCTGCCTGCTCCTTCATGTCCTCTGAGGCGCGGACGGCGTCATCAAGGTGCAATTGGGCATCCTGAGGTCAAATCAAATCAAATCAAATTGAATTGGTCACATACACGTGTTTAGCAGATGTTATTGGGGGTGTAGCGAACGCTTGGCTTCACAATGACATAGGTTCATTAAGACTCATTGGCAAGTAGAGGCAATAGGATCGGTGATAGACATTTTAATTGATAAGAATTTCCCACATGTCCATACCTTTCGACAGTATATTAGTCTATTCAATTACAGATAGAAAAACCCAGAATCCCTCCCCATGTTCAGATTTTTGTTGCCTGATGTCCCAGTCCCTTTACCTTGAGCTGTCCCTGGACGTTCCTCAGCTGTTTCTGGGCCTCAGCGGCCTGCCTGTTGGCGTGGCTCAGCTGGATCTCCATCTCGTTCAGGTCTCCCTCCATCTTCTTCTTCACCCTCAGGGCATCATTCCTGCTCCTGACCTCAGAGTCCAGGGTGCTCTGCATGGAGTCAACCACCCTCTGGCTGTTCCTCTTGATCTGCTCCATCTCCTCGTCCTTCTCAGCGATCTTCCTGTCCACCTCACCCTTGATCTGGTTCAGCTCCAGCTGCACACGCAGAATCTTGGATTCCTCGTGCTCCAGTGTTCCCTGGACAAAGAGAAGCCAGGTGAATTGTGTTTAATACATTTGTATTTGGATGTGTACAAGGAATTAAATATGTATGAATACAATAAACACCAATACAGAAAGCATTGGACTGTAGCTGGAATTGCTTAGTGTAACACTGCTTTTCCCATCAAACAGCTGTAGTTTGTACCTCAGCCTCCTCCAGCGCGGTCTGGATCTCAGACTTCTCTGTCTCCACGGTCTTCTTGGCCTTCTCCAGCTCATGGATGCTCTTGCCAGTCTCTCCGATCTGCTCAGTCAGGTCAGAGATCTCCTCTGCACACACAAACACAGGAGCAGTTTAGACTTGGGAGATTACACTGAAGTTGACATTGAATCATAATAACAGTTTATTTATAACAGCACTTCATATGGTCTTGCAAATCGAATTGCCCCCTACTTACTAGGGTTGTTCGAAAGAATACCGATTACAAGTTCAAACAATAATATTTTAAACTGTACATAAAACAATTCTGGGATGGTGTAATAGTTCTGAGATTATATAATTTTGATGATTACAGTTCCCTCCATTTTCAAAAACACTAGTCAAACATGAGCCAAATAGAACTGCTGTGAAATGCTCACGTTGCAGGTTCTTGTTCTCTCTCTTCAGAGTCTCCAGATGATCCAGAGCCTCCTCGTAGGAGTTCTTCATCTTGAAGAGTTCAGTGCTCATAGAGCGAGCCTCCTTCTGAGCTCCTTCCAGCTCAGCCTGGCCCTCCTCATACTTCTGCTTCCACTCTGCCAGAACCTATGGAAATCCATTGGATTTTCATTAGAAGTCATAGATGGAGAGTTTTGAATCAGAAATATGTTACAATTATACTACAATTGATCAAATAGCACACAGAAAATATCACCCTAAGGTTAGGTTTGTGCATTTTCACCTTGTCAAAGTTCCTCTGCTTCTTGTCGAGGTTGGCGGCCATCGCGTTGGCTCTCTCAACGTCAATCATGAGGTCCTCCACCTCTCCCTGCAGCCTCTGCTTGGTCTTCTCCAGGGAGGCACACTTGGAGTTGGTCGCCTCAATGGTCTCCTCAGCCTCCTGCAGACGCTGGGCAAGCTTCTTCCTGTTGGACGACATGGAGGGGGGGGGGGGGGTTTATGGTGAACTACTTGTTGCGAAACAAATGTTACAATACATATTGACGAAACATTTTCTCAGAGCCCACTACCACCCTCACCATCCACACCCTATATTTGTGTTTTTGCTGTTGTGTCCAACTCACTTGGCCTCCTCTAGCTCCTCTGTGCGCTGGATGGCGTCAGTTTCATACTTAGTTCTCCACTGAGCCACCTCGCTGTTCGCCTTGGACATGCCACGTTGCAGCTCTGCCTTGGCCTCCTGCTCCTCCTCAAACTGCTCTCTCAGAAGGTCACAGTCATGGCGGGCAGACTGGACACCATGGGCCAGTGCGTTTTTAGCCTGTGAGAGAGAAAGACAAAGACAAAGAGAGATTAGAGAGAGAATAAAACAGTCTCTGAGAGTGGCGTAGATATCGTCTTTATGAAGATATGGCTCTAAACTGTGGCAGGTGGAGTCTTACCTTGACCTCCTCCTCAATCAGCCTCTTCATCTCCTCAACCTGCTGGGTAAAGGCCTGTTTGCCTCTGGTCAGCTGAGACACTAGGGCTTCCTTCTCCTCCAGCTGGCGGCCAAACTCACCTGCAGGAATAGAGGTACAGCTTGTTAATGGTGTCTGTTCCCAAAGATTGAAAATGTACTTTGACATATCGTAGGGCAATGTTAGCTGGTGAAAATACACTAAACACTATGTGTATTGGACTTCTAGCCCCCAACACATGTTATTGTCTACTACATTAGTTTGTTGTTCATTGTTGATGGTACCATTTTCTGTCAGGAGTCTGGCCCTCTGTCCGCTGATGTCGCTGACCTGGCGAACGTTCTCATCATTCTTAGTCTTGAGCTCACTCAGCTGGTCCTCAAGAGTACGGCACATCTTCTCCAGATTGCCCTGTTAGTGAAAATGTTCTATCATTACATTTTATATGGGACTCCTGTCAACTTTAGTTCACTTGAATGGTAATGTAGTTGAGCCTCCTCAACACTGCTTGACCACAACATCACTACTCACCTTAGCCTTGGCGACAGCCTCCATGTTGCTGGAGAGGTCATCAATCTCCATCTTGTACTCACTCTTCTCCTTCTCCAGCTTCTGCTTGACTCGCTGCAGGTTGTCGATCTGCTCCCCGAGCTCAGCCACACTGTCGGCCTGCTTCTTGCGCAGAGCGGCGGCTGTGGCCTCATGCTGCAGTGTGGACTCTTCAAGATCACGACGCAGCTTCTGGAACTCAGCCTCACGCTTCTTGTTCATCTCAATCTGAGCAGCAGTGGCGCCTCCAGCCTCCTCTAGCCTCTCGCTGATCTCCTCAAGTTCCCTGGAGAGATCGGCCCTCTGCTTCTCAACCTTTGCCCTGGCAGCACGCTCAGCCTCAATTTCCTCCTCCAGCTCCTCAATACGGGCCTAGAACAGAGGGCAGGAGCAGGGAGGATGAACACTAGAATACAGTAGAAACAACTGAACCTCACAAAATAATAAAGGTATGTTTATTTTGCATTCATTTATTAATACAAAACCAGTTACACTAATATATTCAGTAGAGAGTGTCCAATGTGCGAACCAAAACCACTACAGTAAAAAAGCACCAACAAGAAGCACCATCTTCCAACTTACTGAGCCAATCAGAAGCCACCAGGAAATATGTGTCCTACCTGAATAATTTTTTAAGGTTTCTTGTACTGGAGCTTAGATCCTGTACTGTACCTGGAGTTCCTTGATCTTCTTCTGCAGCTGAGCTCCCAGAGACTGCTCATCCTCAATCTTGCTGAGGAGCTGGGTGGTCTCAAAGTCCTTCCTATGAAACACAAACAATTGCGGAGTTGGTTTTGATTTGATAGTGTAAAGGGAGAATATAATACCATACACTTGCTTTTAAGAATCACATACAAATCCTAATTCATAATTACAAGGCAGCCAAGAACAACCATTATGTTGATCAAAATGGCAGGTAATACTGTAATCATTTGTAAGTGTTTACTTCTTGATTTTCTCATCAGACTGCTGCTTGTCATTCTCCAGGTCCATTATGGACTCCTGGGCTAGTTTCAGATCTCCCTCCAGCTTTCTCTTGGCTCTCTCAAGGTCCATACGGAGCTTCTTCTCTTGCTCCAGAGAACCTTCAAGCTACAAGATAAAAACACACATTCACGTTCAAATCTAAACAACTGAAGATAATATCATCTTACACACTATCATGCCCAAAATGTCAAACTCCACTCACATCGTCCACTTGCTGTTCCAGCTTGGTCTTGGCCTTGGTCAGAGTGTTGACTTTGTCCTCCTCTGCCTGCAGGTCGTCCAGTGTCTGCTGGTGGGCCTCTTGGAGGGCTTTCTTCTCCTTGGTCAGCTTGGCAACACTCTCATCCATAGACGCCATCTCCTCTGTCAGGTTTTTAACCTGAAAATGTCCACAACAAATGCAAGTCTTTGGTCACTTCACCATGAAGGGCAGATTTAGTTTAATATATATTACATTCAATTAATTCAGATTAGAAATGTGTCAACAAGTATTGTACTACTGATTCAAGTCAATGGCAGTGTACTCCATACCAGTGTACTAAATGGAAGTCATAAACAAGAGGGAGCAGAACAGGCATTGAACCTCGAAACTGACATTCCACTATTCTGTGTCTTCATTTTCCCTGCACCCACAAAACAACGGGAACTCCATTTTTTTTAACTATGTTTGAGTTGGTTATGATTTGGATGGTTAGACTGTCTACAAGACCTTGTTTTGAGTTGGTTATGGTTTGGATGGTTAGATTGTCTACGAGACCTTGTTTTCAGTGGCGTGCTTCTCCTTCTCTACTTTAGCCAGGGTGAGCTCCAGGTCATCAATGTCCTTCTTCAGCTCAGAGCACTCATCCTCCAGCTTCCTCTTCTTGGCAGTCAACTCAGCATTGATCTCCTCCTCATCCTCCAGCCTCTCAGTCGTCTCTTTGAGTTTGGCCTCCAGCTGGATCTTGCTCTTGATGAGCCCCTCACACCTTTCCTCAGCATCGTTCAGACTCTCTGAATCCTGGTTTCAGAACAGGGAAAAAAAAATCTACGGCCTCACTTTGTGTATCAAAATATAGACTTAATTTAGTCAAATTTAGAAAATCAATATAAATGCATGAAATATATATGTAACGTGGGTAATAGAAGTGTGTGTGGTAAACTGTCCTTCAGTGTAAACATTAAATGACTAAAGTATGTAAACAATATAATGTAGCTAAATATTTTGTTTTTATATAAGATCATCTTTGAGAACTTACAATCACACATTGCAGGAAATTGGCTTTAAAACGGTGTGTGTGTGTGTGTGTGTGTGTGTGTGTGTGTGTGTGTGTGTGTGTGTGTGTGTGTGTGTGTGTGTGTCAATGTGCCATTATGAGGGTCGTTGCTCACTCACAGATGCTACTTGGAGCGCCAGGTCTGCCCTCTCCTGCACCAGGGACACCAGCTTCTCCTCCAGCTGCTTCTTTGTGGCCAGAGCCTTGGTCAGGTCTGTCTGCATCTTCTCATAGTTCTCCTTCATGTTGGCCAGCTCCTTCTCAGTCTCTGCACTCTTCAGCAGGGGCTTGATCTTGAAGTACACCTTCATCCATGGCCAGGTTTTCACATTCATGAATGAGCGGATGTTGTACTGGATGGTGAAGACGGCATCTCTGGTCGACAGAAAGGATATAGCGACATGCTTAATAAAGATACATTCTGTGATTCAAAGAAAAACAAAATGGAGCTCCCCACAACTTTGTGTACAGCTGAGGAATGGGGCTAGGGAAATATAGCCCCTCTTAAATTCATAGACTGTGCTCTAGATAGGTGCAAGCTCATGAGGCATTTTATATTCTTCAAGAACTAATGGGTAAATAGCATACATTTAAATGACAATTGAAAAGCTTTCCAAATCCCAAACTACAGCTTTAACATAGCATTTTAAATTCCACTTTCTCATCCTGAACAACTAATAGCATATACAGTATGTAATCATAATGCATTAGATACAGGGGGTTCACAGAAAGCTTTGCCAAGATGTCTACTATTCCTCACCTCCTCTCCATCATCTTGGTGAACTCTCTCCTCATGAGGAATCCACGGCTGAGAGCCTGGACCATGCCGACCAGAGTGGCCAGCTTCTCATCTCTCATCTCCTCCAGGACACCCAGCAGACCGGCTTTGAAGAACACCTGACACAGGTTGGCACGGCCAATTATGGAACCACAGTCAGATGGTGACAGAACAGGAAACAATACCACTAGATTGATTTAAACAACACAAACATTGCAATGCTTACAAACAAACCATGTGATAGGTTGTTTATAAGTTGTACGTTATTGTACAGTTGTAGATGAATAATGAGTTTAGTTTCTCTTCTATACATGTGATGTACGGCATTGAAGAAAACGACTGTACAATGTTTCTCAACATTTTCCATGAGTTAAATGAAGAAGAAAGTAAAATAAAGGATGGATAGATTAACTAGAGAGATGTTGAATTGTTTCAATGTAAAATAAAGGATGGATAGGCCAACTGGAGAGATGTTGAATGGTTTCAATGTAAAATAAAGGATGGATAGGCCAACTGGAGAGATGTTGAATGGTTTCAATGTAAAATAAAGGATGGATAGGCCAACTGGAGAGATGTTGAATGGTTTCAATGTAAAATAAAGGATGGATAGGCCAACTGGAGAGATGTTGAATGGTTTCAATTTAACTTGTATTTTATTGTCAGCTTTTGCAGGGTGTAGGTGACTGACCTTGGTGTGCCCAAACTTGTAATCATCGTGATTCACATCAATGGACCCAAGCAGCTTCTCAGAAGCTTTCTTGTTGTCCATGAACTGGCCCTCTGGGATGACACTGGCATTCAGTACTTTGTACCTGAATAAGGAGACAGTTTTAACATATGTCAAGTTGTAATAGGTTGGTTATATTACATAAAAAGTAGGCCTATTTTGATGTTGGGAAAACCCTTGGAGTAGATCTGTGTATGTGTGTGTGCTTGTACCTCTGCTTGAAGTCAGCATAGATGATTCTGCTGGGGAAGCCCTTTCTGCAGATCCTGATACCCTCCAGAACACCATTACACCTGAGCTGGTGGATAACCAGGAAGTTCTCCATCAGACCTGGAAAAACAAACCAAGTCTCTTTTAATACTCATAAACAGGTTAAAGATTGGTTCATTAAGGTTACTGATACTCAACTGATAAGATGTAATATTTAGCTCAATATTTCTTGTACCTGGAGTCTTTGACTCGTTGGGGATCAGACAGCGCACAAAGTGAGGATGAGTGCTCCTCAAGTTGGTCATCAGCTTGTGTAAGTTCTCCTGTAAGAGGGTTACAAACCATTTTCTCAGAAATAATTTCTGATAATCAGTGCACATTTTGAAGGACTGAATATAGACATTTCAGAAGCTCACCCTGAACTGGGAGGACACAGTCTGCATGGAACCACCCTTCTTCTTCCCTCCCTTCTTCGTATTATCTGTTAAAATGGGCAAAGTAAAATACAACTAGACAAGTATACTTCTTAGAGTGGAATAATGATATGCGTATGTAAGACATCTAGAATGTTCTCACCTTCAGTAAGCACACTAAATATAAACCAGATAATCTCTGCTTAACTTCATACTTATCTTGATGCAAATGCTGCCAATGAGATTGTGTAAAATAACACCTATTGTACGAGTAAATTAACCCAGTGAATAAGCCTGAGAATTTGTGATACATGCAAAGACTTTTCTGAGTTGTAACTGATGCTAGTCTTACCCTCAGGTGGGGCAGCAGGGTACAGGGCAGCCAACAGTTTGACTGAGGACTTCCCGTACAGCTGAATAACTGAGTCGTTCAGGGGGTCCTTGTTCTTCTCCAGCCAGCCAGTGATGTTGTAGTCCACAGTGCCGGCGTAGTGCACCAGGGAGAAGTGGGCCTCTGCCTTGCCTTTAGCAGGCTTGGGCTTCTCAAACGCCTTGGTTTTGCCAAGATGCTGGGCGTACAGCTTGTCCTTGAAGGTAGTGTCTGAAGACTTGGGGAACATGCACTCCTCTTCAAGGATGGAGAAGATTCCCAATGGCTTTACGAAAAAAGAGATGTATATGAAATTAGTGATATTTACATTTAGCATCCAATTTATTCCTTTAGCAAACGTGCTATTATAGGATTATATTAATTAATTTAACATAATAGGAAACATATTGAGTTCTCAACAGTCAGATACGTTCTACCATTGTGATAATATCCCACACAGCGCTCCTATGACTCCTGTTGCAGTCCATTATATTCCTCACAGACAGTTTACCTTCTCAATAAGCTCAATGCAGGCAGCCAAGTCCATGCCGAAGTCAATGAAGGCCCAGACGATTCCCTCCTTCTTGTACTCCTCTTGCTCCAGAACGAACATGGTGTGGTTGAAAAACTGTTGCAGTTTCTCATTGGTGAAGTTGATGCACAGCTGCTCCATGCTGTTGTACTGTTGACGGAATTTTAAAAGGGATCATTACTTCAAAACAGGGATTTAATCCCTCTCAATCACAACTAATTGTCTTGTTCTGGTCTCATACTCACGTCAAAGATCTCAAACCCAGCAATATCCAGCACACCGATATAGAACTGCCTTGGATTCTTGGTGTCCAGCATCTCGTTGATACGGATGACCATCCACAAGAACATCCTCTCATAGATTGACTTGGCCAGAGCTGAGACTGAGTTATTAACCTGCAATGATAATACCTCAAATTAATACATAAGATATTGACCATGTCTAGTGATAAGGTGATAAGAGCTTGAGAAAAAATAAATCAATGCACTGGTCCCCAAAAGTGCTCAGAAAATGGTAGATGCTGTGTTTGGCCTCCTTACCTGAGGCACAGTCTGTCCCTTGGTCACGTACTCGTTGCCGACCTTCACTCTGGGGTAGCACAGAGCCTTCAGCATCTCAGCTGAGTTCAGGCCCAGCA
Source organism: Thymallus thymallus (assembly GCA_023634145.1). NCBI lineage: Eukaryota > Metazoa > Chordata > Actinopteri > Salmoniformes > Salmonidae > Thymallus > Thymallus thymallus. The sequence goes on along the minus strand of CM042402.1, from coordinate 4,447,631 downwards.
GGTAGCCGATTTTATCAGCCACTGGAGAGAGAACCAACATCAACAGACTCAGCACACAAGATCGCTTGTTTCTGATGTCACACTGACAAAATAGTTTGGCCAAACTCTTTTGTGGGTTAGGTTTTGATTTGCATCTACATCCATCATTTCAAAACATTTCTGGAGGTTGAAATTTGGTCTCCTGGCTGACGTTTATGTGACAGTGTCTGTCTTACGTGTTCTATTTCATTGTTTGTGAATGGATCTAATGCTTTACATGTTGTATATCTATGACTGGGACTCACCCTCTGTGCCGTCTGGCTCGGCCTGCTCCTCACGCTGCTTCTGCTTGAAGTGCAAGTTTCCATGGTGCAGTACAGCTCCTGTCAGCTTGTAGATGCCCATCTTCTCCTCATTAGTGAAGCCCAGGATTGTAATGGCATCCTGGCATTAGACATGAAGTACAGTGATGAACAGTGATGAACTGACCGGTAGTTTGCCCAGTTACAGTACATTACAGTTCTGTGCCTAACCAACACAAGGTATTTAGAATGGTCAACTCACGTCTGTGGCATCCAGCTCTTCCTTGTCGTTGATGCTGGCCACAGTGATCTGACCCTGGCTGCACATGGGGAAGTCGTAGGGGTTGGTGGTGATGAGCGCCATTTCTGTGGACAACGGAGAACGGCTTGTCAGTTATATCTCTTAGAATGCTGCTGACCTACCTTTACAGTATCTCTCCCTCCTTTACTCAAGAGATGGACTCAATGATACATGTAGTATATAATAAACAGCATCAAAAGAGGATGTTCTCATTGTAATAGTATTAATAGTGTGGACTAGGATTTTTTACAAATAAATTCCACAGATTTGGATGGGAATAATTTCCCCTGAACCTATACTTTGCCGTACCAACAATCTCAGGTTTGTGGTTGGTCATCATCTGGAAGAAGATGTGGTAGCCTCTCTCATCGGGCAGCTGGAAGGACACTCTGGACTTCTCCAGCAGGTCTGAGAGAGAGAGAGAGAGAGAGAGAGAGAGAGAGAGAGAGAGAGAGAGAGAGAGAGAGAGAGAGAGAGAGAGAGAGAACATGAGATAAAATGTAATTTGATGACACAATCTCCAAAAATTAATCTGTGTGAATTTAGGAAAATCTTGAGAAACAATCAAAACCAACTCACAGGTTTCAATGTCAGCTTTAGCCAGTTTACCACCTTGGAAGTGAATTCTGATGAATTTACCCTATATATAGTAGAGCATGTGGGTTAGAATTAGGTCAACAAAACAAATCTAACATTTTACTTTGAAAGACCCCTTATAAAGTTGTACATCTATTGATATAACAATAGGATACTACTGAAATATACGTTTTCAATATAAGTTAACTTCCACAGTATGTTCTTCATACTTACGAAGCGAGACGAGTTGTCATTCCTCACTGTCTTGGCATTACCGTAAGCCTCCAGCAGAGGGTTAGCTGCAATGATCTGATCCTCAAGAGACCCCTGATTGAAGAAAAAAAACACAAGTTGCTCAGAAACTGGTAAAGTTCGTTTTTCTCAATAACTTGAGCACTTTTCTTGAAACAGGATTCCCAGATGGAAAGAAAGTTTACACAGCCAACCAAAGGTGTTAAAAAGGCAAACAGAAGCACAACCTACCTGCATTTTGTTGGGGTCGACCTCCTTCTTGGCACCAGATACTGCGATGGTGGCGAAGTACTGGATGACACGCTTGGTGTTGACAGTCTTTCCTGCACCGGATTCTCCACTGGTTTATACGACAGAGAAAGATTAGCATTGAAAAATACACTGTTTATTCAAACATGAGTAAATCATTAACCAATATTCCCACTCATCGACCCATTATTACACATAGCCTAATCCATTCATAATGTCATGTATTTTCATCACACCAAGGTACCCAACATATTACAATACAAAACACTTTCTCAAGTGAACTGATGGTAAACAACTTACGTAATCAGGACGGACTGGTTCTCATTATCTGTAACCAAAAAACAAAGGGTTCATCCATCTTTTAGCGATAATTCAAACATCAGCGCGGCAGCTCATTCGAATATTTTGGGGTGTGGTTTGCTTACAGCAATTTTTGTTTAACCGTGAGTGAGAGTGTCATTCCAGTTGATCTAATCTGTTGTGCAATGTCTTTACATATTAATTGTGAGTATGGTCAGTGCTTGTGTTGGTTTTCAATATTCTTTGTAGGAATACCCAGCTTTTCCAGGGCAAGCACACCTAATTCAACTAGTCAACTAATAAAAATTATGGAATTTTAACAATATGATTAACCAGAAAAAATAACCCTTATTCTCCATAAAGGTTCTATAAAAAAGCATTAAAAAGGGTTCTATACAGCACCAAAAAGGGATCCGCTATCGCTATGAGCCAAATAACCCTTATTTGCATGTGCACAGATAGAGGTCCATTCTATTAGAAAAGTGCCCTTTCAGATTGGTGGTGCGTATTAGATATATATTTTTTTTACCTTTAGGCAAGTCAGTTAAGAACAAATTCTTATTTACAATGACGGCCTAGGAACAGTGGGTTAACTGCCTTGTCCAGGGGCAGAACGACAGGGATTTGATCCTGCAACCTTTCAACCTTGCAACACTCTAACCACTAGGCTACCTGCCGCCCTCTCTACCTCTCTAAAGCATATTTTAATTTCCATCCATGCATTTATGGACTTCCATCCATGAGAGCTCGTACCAATCTGCATGAACTGAAAGGCGTTGTCAGAGACGGAGAAGATATGGGGAGGAGCCTCCATTCTCTTCTTCCCTCTGTAGGCGTTGACAACCTCCATGTCGTAGACGGGAAGCCACTTGTAGGGGTTCACCGTGGCACAGAACAGCCCAGAGTATGTCTGGATGAAAGCATAATTCAATTAGGCGATTAGCAAACTGTGGGTGTACTTTGGTATACTAATGTAGGTCTACTGTATTGGTATGCTTGGGTTTCCACCATTAATATATGTGTAGTACTGTATGTGTGTATTTCTTATGTTCATGTATGTGTGTGTGTGTGTGTGTGTGTGTGTGTGTGTGTGTGTGTGTGTGTGTGTGTGTGTGTGTGTGTGTGTGTGTGTGTGTGTGTGTGTGTGTGTGTGTTTGTGTGCAGGTTTCTTACATAGATCATCCATGCTGCATAACGCTCTTTGAGGTTATACAACACAGAGGCTTCGTTCAGGTAGGTCATCATGGCCATGTCCTCAATCTTGTCGTACTTAGGGGGGTTCATCTGGTAGACGTCTGCCTCTTTGAACTCTTTTCCTTCCTGAAACAGTCAGAAATCTAGATTACACAGATCAAACTGGACATGATTGAATGCTTTTTGATAATTAAATAATTGAAGTTTAAAAACATTTATACCCCCATTTAATCCATCTACTTCGTCATCAGCCAGTGATACATACATGCTGATTCTTTATTAGTCAATATTAAAAAAACATTTTTAATTAGAAGTGATAAAAAGGTTATATTCTGCTTACAAAAATAAATGCTTCTTAATCTATCTTTGGTTACTGGTTTCATTTTGCCTATTGGTATGTTTTAGATAATTTCTTCTTTAAAAAAATTGAGTAATTGCACAAAGTTGAACTTGAACACATTTCAGATCTTACCTCCTTAGTGCCGTCAGGATTCGTGACTGTCACAGTACACTTTCCGTCGGCCCTGGCAGTGACCAAACCCTTAAGGTACAGCTCCTTGGTGTCTGACACATAGCAAGCGTTCTTTGAATCAAAGGGTGCGGCTTGTGCCTCCATCCTCTCCTTCTCAGGCTTACGGAGGTATATGGCAGCCTTGCCGTAGATTTGCATCTCCGCGTCCGTACTCATGGTGACGGATAACTAGGTTAGAGATATCACAAGAAACATCATTGACTCTCTGGTGCTTCCTCCCCAGTCAACAGTGTAAAGTGAACGGTATCTCTCACAGAACATTTTTGTAACTTTTTAAGACTCAAACCATATCTCACCTTCTTTTTCCCTTTCTACCGGTGGATGTGTACGTCTTGAAGGACCCTGGGAAACATAAGGGTGTTGTGAATACGCACAAATCTAAAGCCCTATCATTTAGCCCCCAAAGGGCATCATTCAACTCAATCATTACGGTCATGTCCAATTCAACTACAGGTGAAACTGATGACTTTCATTTTCCTAGTGGTAACTCACTACACATTCTGTCAAGAGTTCTAAGAGATAGTCCTGAAAACCCAGTTATATTCTAGACCACCCCCTCAATTTACAACTAAGTGACCATAAATGAATGTTACAGATTTTAAGTAAAACACATTTAAAATAAAGCACTATAATAAAAAAAAAAAAAAAAAACATTTAAAATGAATGTCATTTAATTGCATCTTGTAAAAGTGGAAAGATGAGACAAATGTTAATATCTAAGGAGGTGGAGAGTCTTACCAGAGGAAGAAGGTTTCTGACTTATGGATGCTGGGGTCTCAGCCTGCTTATATCTGGTTGAAAGAGCCAACCAAGCAAAAGTTAATTATGGACCACTCTGGTTAAGGAAATGAATTGGATGAGAGACCTATGTCTATGTTTCACTAGCGTCACCAACGTCCAGGAGCACCACACTCCCATTACATTACTTTTTAATGTCATATTTGACTTCTGAATTGAATTTAACTAAATTTACTTAAATTAGAGATGTCTTTACTAATAACGATGACGATATCAAAAGTTTGATTTATCAAATTGATTCCAATGTTACTACGACTCCAGTTTAAATACTGAAATGGAGTGAGTCCATGTTTCCCCACTAACACCATATTTTTTTTCTTCATATAACCTAATATGACCTTATTTAGTAAAATATATTTTATATTTTTGCAATTTTTGTATATATATATTATTTTGCTTGTAAAAACATCTTAACTGTCTCCCCACCTCATGCTTGTGACAGAGTTGGCCCCTACCTCTTACTTTGCTTAGATTGATTTATCACCTTGGTGAAACCATATTAAATATTTAATAGTTATAACAGAGACATTTTGGCATTCAACAGCTCATTAAACAAGTGCCAATCAAATGTGTAGTTATTTATCAGTAGGATCTAATGAAAATGCTGGAGGCACTTTTATTTGTCTCACATTTCAGTTGTCTAAAACGGTCCAGCAGGATTCTTACGACTTACATGACACCAGTACAGTATTTCAGCAATCTTCTCCTCTCAAATTGCTGACAGCAATATAGCTGTCTTAAACAATATAGCTGTCTTAAACTGCTGACCATCTGGGCTGACCATCTGGAAGGACCCCATCAAGGCCTTATACTAGCAGGAAGCTGGGCTGACCATCTGGAAGGACCCCATCAAGACCTTATACTAGCAGGAGGCTGGGCTGACCATCTGGAAGGAGCCCATCAAGGCCTTATTCTAGCAGAAGGCTGGGCTGACCATCTGGAAGGACCCCATCAAGGCCTTATACTAACAGGAAGCTGGGCTGACCATCTGGAAGGACCCCATCAAGGCCTTATTCTAGCAGGAGGCTGGGCTGACCATCTGGAAGGAGCCCATCAAGGCCTTATTCTAGCAGAAGGCTGGGCTGACCATCTGGAAGGACCCCATCAAGGCCTTATACTAGCAGGAGGCTGGGCTGACCATCTGGAAGGACCCCATCAAGGCCTTATTCTAGCAGGAGGCTGGGCTGACCATGTGGAAGGACCCCATCAAGGCCTTATACTAGCAGGAGGCTGGGCTGACCATCTGGAAGGACCCCATCAAGGCCTTATTCTAGCAGGAGGCTGGGCTGACCATCTGGAAGGACCCCATCAAGGCCTTATTCTAGCAGGAGGTTGGGCTGACCATGTGGAAGGACCCCATCAAAGCCTAATACTAGCAGGAGGCTGGGCTGACCATCTGGAAGGACCCCATCAAAGCCTAATACTAGCAGGAGGCTGGGCTGACCATCTGGAAGGACCCCATCAAAGCCTAATACTAGCAGGAGGCTGGGCTGACCATCTGGAAGGACCCCATCAAAGCCTAATACTAGCAGGAGGCTGGGCTGACCATCTGGAAGGACCCCATCAAGGCCTTATACTAGCAGGAAGCTGGGCTGACCATCTGGAAGGACCCAATCAAGGCCTTATTCTAGCAGGAGGCTGGGCTGACCATCTGGAAGGACCCCATCAAGGCCTTATACTAGCAGGAAGCTGGGCTGACCATCTGGAAGGACCCAATCAAGGCCTTATTCTAGCAGGAGGCTGGGCTGACCATCTGGAAGGACCCCATCAAGGCCTTATAATTTATTGGGCTGTGCTCTCGTCTTCGCTACAGCCAAGGTTTATTGTTTGGTATAAGCCAACATTTCCACACAGCCTTATTCTGGCACTGATACTAGTCAGACGACATCTACTTGGCGTGATTGTGGCTGGAGAGAACGTTCACACCATGCAGACTGAGTTTATGACACTTAAGTTATTTTAATGTGCAAAGATCATGCGTGATATATGACCTGTGTTTTTGTATTTGAGGGACATGTCTCTCTAAGCTTCAAACTTGCTCTGGGCAGTAAATCAAGTTATCCTCAGCAAATCATAACAACCATTGCAGCCATTACTTAATGTCATTTCGCAGTTGAGAAAACTGTTATTATAGAACATAATTGTAAATTTTTTACATATTATTTCTGGGCCTTGTGTGGATCAGACGTTAACTCTTGATCCAATACATTTTAAGGTGCTTTTAAACGACTCAGTCGTAGTGTTTTTCAGACATGTTTTTCCGACTTCTTGAACCCTTTTAACCCCATTCATTGTAAAGTAATTTGTGAAGATTATTATTTAATTCATGAGATTACTAATACATTTACGTTTGTACCTCATTTTAAGGTCAACCTGTTACTTGAACTGAACTCTCGTTTGATGGAAATATTCCTTTTTAAATGATCTTTTCAAAAGAAACACTGAACATCTAATAGTCAAATCATAGTATAAAAGCAGGTGAGCTGGTTCTACTCTTTGGCAATTTTTCTGGTGTTTTGTGGTGGAAAACTGAGCGTTTCGAACACATCAACCCTGTTACCCATCGATAGATAGGCTAGAAATGTTTCAACAATTTGAATGTTTTTGTGGAGCTTGTATTCAATTTCCACTCCCTGTTGCACACAACAAGCTTCCAATTCCCCCTGTCACAAGGGGATTCGTGGCTGATTTAAGATGAAAACCTCGACCCTGTTACTGTCAACCCTGTTACTTTAACGGCACTTACTTTCTATAGTATTTTTTAACCCCTTGAGATGAGAGATGTTTTTATGAAGTTGAATGCCTGCTCTTTATGACAGAATGTTAAAATTAGGTGACATTTTATGACCAAGTCACATACCCAAAATGTACTCTATTTGTGGAACGACCCTTCTATCTCCACAGACAGGAGATTGCCTGAGACACCCCAGGATTTGTGGAACGACCCTTCTATCTCCACAGACAGGAGTTTGCCTGAGACACCCCAGGAGTTGTAACATGATTCAATCCACTAAAATGTCATAGACAGTAAAAATCTAAATCTGGATGTGAAACGTCACATGCTTTGGCATGGATGCAGACATTTACAGAGCTGTAAATCTATTATGGTGGCCTATGTCTGCAATGTGAGGATCTTGTGGTCGACTATAAAGGTCAAAATAATGTGCTGGCCTGTACTGGATCTCTCTATGGTGCACAGGTCAGAGGTCTTCACTTTTCATCATGCAGTGTGAAGTTAATGGAGGGCTACATTTTATAATACCCTCATTAACTTAAAAGGATAAACACTTGGATGAAATGGGGATGGGTTTTTTAGCAAGCTTTACAGATCTTTGGACAAACATACTAAGTGCATACATGGCAGTTATATGAAGTAGTCACATTTTTCTCTCCGTCTGTGACCTTCTCCACGTTCAGAAGCTGGGTGTCAGAAATACATGCAGCCTAATGTTGGGATTGCTTTATGACCTTCCATCATAGAAAGGTCAAAGTATCAAACCACGTGCTGAGCTGTTCCTAAAACTCATATTTGATGATGGCAGAATTACAAGAAGTATACCAAAGCAACTGATCATTTACAAGCCCAATATGGCCATGTTCAGAAACAGGTGTCAGAAATACATCCAGCTACACACAGCATTAATTTATTGCTCTGTAGACAGATCTGTTGCCGTTTGAGCCCATGCACCAGAGGATGTAACCATATACTTATACCTGATATGGCCATTAAACTAACCAGTGAAATACCTGCTTCTTTTTGGACAGCTTTATTTCTAGACTTTCAAATACGTAGTGATGTGACGTTTTAATCTCGTATGTTGAACAATGTCTAAACATTATACTACTATGGACTAAACATTATACTACTATGGACTAAACATTATACTACTATGGACTAAACATTATACTACTATGGACTAAACATTATACTACTATGGACTAAACATTATACTACTATAGACTAAACATTATACTACTATGGACTAAACATTATACTACTATGGACTAAACATTATACTACTATGGACTAAACATTATACTGCTATAGACTAAACATTATACTGTTACAGACTAAACATTATACTACTATGGACTAAACATTATACTGTTATAGACTAAACATTATACTGTTATAGACTAAACATTATACTGCTATAGACTAAACATTATACTACTATGGACTAAACATTATACTACTATGGACTAAACATTATACTACTATGGACTAAACATTATACTGTTATAGACTAAACATTATACTGCTATAGACTAAACATTATACTACTATGGACTAAACATTATACTGTTATAGACTAAACATTATACTGTTATAGACTAAACATTATACTGCTATAGACTAAACATTATACTACTATAGACTAAACATTATACTACTATGGACTAAACATTATACTACTATGGACTAAACATTATACTGTTATAGACTAAACATTATACTACTATAGACTAAACATTATACTACTATGGACTAAACATTATACTACTATGGACTAAACATTATACTACTATGGACTAAACATTATACTGTTATAGACTAAACATTATACTACTATGGACTAAACATTATACTGTTATAGACTAAACATTATACTGTTATAGACTAAACATTATACTGTTATAGACTAAACATTATACTGTTATAGACTAAACATTATACTGCTATAGACTAAACATTATACTACTATAGACTAAACATTATACTGTTATAGACTAAACATTATACTGCTATAGACTAAACATTATACTACTATAGACTAAACATTATACTACTATAGACTAAACATTATACTGTTATAGACTAAACATTATACTACTATAGACTAAACATTATTAAACATTATACTGTTACAGACTAAACATTATACTATTATATACCATACTGAGTTCCAAGTGCTCATGATCTAAGAATCCCCCAAAAAAGACAGGTTTTTTTAAAAGACACATTTTGTCCAATAACGTCCCCGATGCATAATTTATAGTAATAACTTGACACACTTCTCTACAAATGTAAAGACAACACAGATTGTAAGTCAAGGACAAGAAAAGTAAAGTCCATAAGAGACAACATCAATAAAACTGTGAATCCCACACCCTCCCTTCAGCTGCAGCTGTTGGAACACAAGCGTCTGGGGGAGCAGGACTCGTCCTACCCAAGCCTTTCCGTCTGGGGGAGCAGGAAACTCGTCCTACCCAAGCCTTTGGAAGACTCAGGACAAGTGCTTAGCTATGATATGTGTTACTGACTATTACCAATGTGCTATCTAGAGAATGATTGTTGAGAGATCTCCACTGAAAAATTAAATAGATTCACTGTTTAAAAAAGCAAATAAAATGTGACCATACTTTATCACTCATATACTGTATCATCACTGATGCTATTTAATTTAATGAAATAGTGATATTGAATTGTGTTTGGTTGTCAACGCAACCAAATATCAACATTTGAAGGAGTTGTATCTCCTGCTTGGATAGTTCCATCTGTGTCACTAACTTCCTGTAAACAAAATCCTGTGTTTATCGCTTTGGTACTATTTTTACAAGCATGCAGTGAATTTTCAACTCTTTGTACAAAACTCTAAACTGGTAACTCGTGTTACGCAGCCAGACTTACATTCAAAACCTTTCAGTGTGCTTTCCTTTTGGTTGTAGATATTTCACCAGAACAACCATTGATCCAAAATATAAGAGTTCTGTGAAATATAATGAGTACATTGGTTTAATCACCGAAACACAAAATAATGAGACGGTATCTTCTCAATTTAGTTATTTTAACAACCAGTTGATCCAATAGCGAAACATCTAAGATACGTGTTTCAAAATGTCCATATGAATGTACTATTGCTACAGTATTATAAATTACAGTAAATTACACTGCTTTCAAATTAGGCAATACACTAGCACTACCCTTTAAAATTGACTGAACATAACATTTCCATAACTTCTATCCCATGTGTGATCAAAGGTGTGATAATTGAAGACATCATTCACAATGTAATCAAATGAAATAAATGAAAGATACTGTCTTGAGCATTTGGCCAGAGGTTCTCCTCAACATCACAGTACAAATCTTCATTGTTCATGCACCTGGGGAAAAACATTAAGCTCGTGGGGATGGCAACCATCTTCTACCTGTATTGCAATCGTATATTTTATTTCACAGTATTGTATTGTATTTTAGCGGTCCTGTACGTAGCTCAGTTCATTAGAGAATGTTACAACACTAAAAAAAAATGGTTCCTGGATTATCCTTCAAGGGTTCTTCAATTTGAAACTGTGGGGGAACCCCTATAAGTTATTCGAAGAACCCCTTTTTTAACTACCCCCCTATTATTATTAATAATAATATGCATAACAACAATAACACTATATGTTAGTTCTCAGTGTTTATTATGATTTTAATGGCAAAGCAGAAAAAAAATGCAAATATGAGGTGAACTCTCAGCAGAACCACAAGTCCAGTGGGTCTATCCTCTGGCGTGTAGCAATACCAGAGTTGTGGGTTCGATTCCCTCTGGGGCCACACACCAAAATGTGTGGACTGTTGTCACTTTGGATAAAAGTGTCTGCCATGTAGTACAATACTACAGTACTGTATTGACCTATATTACAAATTGGACAATGTCACAAGCGCCAAATACAACAGGTGTTTCTATTGTCAAACAGTTTTGTTATATTTCCGTGTTCTGTGATGTATATAAAGTGTATTATTGGGATGCAACCATAATATTATATACATTTCAACTCTATATCTGTCACGGTACAGGTATTATTATTATTTTATTTTTAAAACATGTACTGTATTCTACATTGTTGGGAAGGGCCCGTGAGTAAGCATTTCACTGTTAGTCTACACCTGTTGTTTACGGAGCACGTGACAATAAACATTTGATTTAATTTGAAATCGCCCTGGCGTCGCGGTGGGGCTCATTGGCTTTAACAAAAGAGAAGACAATCATGTCAAAGGCAATTACTTTATATGAACATGTATTGCAATGTGAAACATGTACAGTGTTTCTAGATGAAATGCTGATGAAACACTGATTTTGTAAAAACGTGACTGTATGATTTTGTGTGTTGTACTTAGTCAATTGAAAATGTGTTTGAAACCTTTTTGATGATCTGTTTTGAGTTTTGTACTAAGAGTTGTGGAAATGTACCACATAATTGTACTTAGGCGATAAAATAAACTGTAATTTATATGTTTTATTCATGTCTGCATCTCAACCAAAAATCTAAGTTGAAAAATATGACAAAATCAAATCAAACTTTAAATGTTTAACTTGTTTAAGAGACTTGTTTAAGAGATGGAGACATGAATCCAACATATCAATCATTCATTTGTAGACAAACTGGAATTAAAGCCACAATAAGTCAGTGGCCATGATGGAACTATCTAGGCAGAATTTAATGTAGATATTTTGTTGCGTTGACAGCCAAACACAATTCAATATCACGTTTGAAATACAATAAATAGCCTATTAACCTAAAGTTAAGGCTATCTTACAAACTAATGTAACATTTAACCTTAAAATCAATAACCCACCCATAGTGCATCTTCAAGATAGCGTGCAAAGTTTGTCGCTGGTCTGTGGAGATCTTCTCTATTGCTGTAATAATCTGTACAGATCACATGCACTGTGTACTTTTAATGTAATCTCAACTGCAATCCAGGTCATTTGGTTCTGCTATTAGATGAAGACATAGGGGCTGAGGGAACATATGGCTGAGGGAACATAGGGCTGAGGGAACATAGGGCTGAGGGAACATAGGGCTGAGGGAACATAGGGCTGAGGGAACATAGGGTTGAGGGAACATAGGGTTGAGGGAACATAGGGCTGAGGGAACATAGGGCTGAGGGAACATAGGGTTGAGGGAACATAGGGTTGAGGGAACATAGGGCTGAGGGAACATAGGGCTGAGGGAACATAGTGTTGAGGGAACATAGGGTTGAGGGAACATAGGGCTGAGGGAACATAGTGTTGAGGGAACATAGGGTTGAGGGAACATAGGGCTGAGGGAACATAGTGTTGAGGGAACATAGGGTTGAGGGAACATAGACATGGTCCCTTCAGCTTCTAACCAAAACAAAGGCGGGTAACCAAGTTGTTATTGTTTCAACTGCTATTGGCACTTAAAGGTCAAGATCATTGGCAGAGTCCGCATTACTGGCTACAATAGCACTGCCAATGACATTATTTCAGTTGCTGAAAGAAATCAGGCTGTATAATGCACTTTTAACAGAAGATGTGTGGAAGAAACCATGAAAATTAAACACAAAAACAACATTGAAAGATTTGTTATTGTGTTTCCTTCTACACACACACACACACACACACACACACACACACACACACACACACACACACACACACACACACACACACACACACACACACACACACACACACACACACACACACACACACACACACACACACACACACACACACACACACACACACACACACACACACACACACACACACACACACACACACACACACACACACACACCACAGTAGTCCATAAATACCTACAGCCAACCAGCCTAGGGGAAGTCCTTGCTGACTACTACAGTGACCCCCATTTCCTAAAGCACTCACACGTTGGCTAGCCTACAAACTGTCAGGGAAGCCCACAGTCAGGGTGGAGAAGTTAACTGGGGTTATTCATTAACTGTTTGTTTAGGCAATGCTTTAGGATCCTCCAGGATCTCTTTCAGGAAACTCCAATAACTTTGCAGTAGCAAGCTAAAAATGGCCCCTTGAATAGCTTCTTTTAGCACGGCATTTAGTGCCCTCTATTGAAAAATAAATATACTACATGTTGTTTAGAGATTTGGGTCCATGAGCTAAATCTGTGTCCGGGAAACAGGCCCAGAATATTGGTTTGACAAAGTATTTATTGAAAAAAAACAATACATTGTAGGTTCACAAATGATAACAAATATTTAATTATCCGAGATTATTCTACGTGTAAAAGGGATAGATTTACATTATGGTCCTAACCAGCTGTCAGCACCTTGACCCCTGACATCTAACCCCTGATTAATGACTTTAATTTATTACATGCGCCGAATACAACAGGTGTAGACCTTACAGTGAAATGTTTACTTACAAGACCTTAACCAACAATGCCATTTTAAGAAAAATAAGTGTTAAGGAAGTTAAAAATATATATATCAAAAAATTAAGGAGCAACAATAAAATAACAATAACGAGGATATATACAGGAAGTACCAGTACAGAGTCAATGTGAGGAGGCTATATACAGGAAGTACCAGTACAGAGTCAATGTGAGGAGGCTATATACAGGAAGTACCAGTACAGAGTCAATGTGAGGAGGCTATATACAGGGGTACCAGTACATAGTCAATGTGAGGAGACTATATACAGGGGTGCCAGTACAGAGTCAATGTGAGGAGGCTATATACAGGGGTACCAGTACAGAGTCAATGTGAGGAGGCTATATACAGGTGGTACCAGTACAGAGTCAATGTGAGGAGACTATATACAGGGGTGCCAGTACAGAGTCAATGTGAGGAGACTATATACAGGTGGTACCAGTACAGAGTCAATGTGAGGAGGCTATATACAGGGGGTACCAGTACAGAGTCAATGTGAGGAGGCTATATACAGGGGTACTAGTACAGAGTCAATGTGAGGAGGCTATATACAGGGGTACTAGTACAGAGTCAATGTGAGGAGGCTATATACAGGGGTACCAGTACATAGTCAATGTGAGGAGGCTATATACAGGGGTGCCAGTACAGAGTCAATGTGAGGAGACTATATACAGGGGTGCCAGTACAGAGTCAATGTGAGGAGACTATATACAGGTGGTACCAGTACAGAGTCAATGTGAGGAGGCTATATACAGGGGTACCAGTACAGAGTCAATGTGAGGAGGCTATATACAGGGGGTACCAGTACAGAGTCAATGTGAGGAGGCTATATACAGGTGGTACCAGTACAGAGTCAATGTGAGGAGGCTATATACAGGGGTACCAGTACAGAGTCAATGTGAGGAGGCTATATACAGGGGTACCAGTACAGAGTCAATGTGAGGAGGCTATATACAGGTGGTACCAGTACAGAGTCAATGTGAGGAGACTATATACAGGGGTGCCAGTACAGAGTCAATGTGAGGAGACTATATACAGGTGGTACCAGTACAGAGTCAATGTGAGGAGGCTATATACAGGGGGTACCAGTACAGAGTCAATGTGAGGAGGCTATATACAGGGGTACTAGTACAGAGTCAATGTGAGGAGGCTATATACAGGGGTACCAGTACAGAGTCAATGTGAGGAGGCTATATACAGGTGGTACCAGTACAGAGTCAATGTGAGGAGACTATATACAGGGGTACTAGTACAGAGTCAATGTGAGGAGGCTATATACAGGGGTACTAGTACAGAGTCAATGTGAGGAGGCTATATACAGGGGGTACCAGTACAGAGTCAATGTGAGGAGACTATATACAGGGGGTACCAGTACAGAGTCAATGTGAGGAGGCTATATACAGGTGGTACCAGTACAGAGTCAATGTGAGGAGGCTATATACAGGGGTACCAGTACAGAGTCAATGTGAGGAGACTATATACAGGGGTACTAGTACAGAGTCAATGTGAGGAGGCTATATACAGGGGTACTAGTACAGAGTCAATGTGAGGAGGCTATATACAGGAAGTACCAGTACAGAGTCAATGTGAGGAGGCTATATACAGGAAGTACCAGTACAGAGTCAATGTGAGGAGGCTATATAAAGGAAGTACCAGTACAGAGTCAATGTGAGGAGGCTATATACAGGAAGTACCAGTACAGAGTCATTGTGAGGAGGCTGCTTTTACAAAGTCCTGCTCTGAATTTAAGAGGCGCTACCGTATTGACAAGTGGGAAAAAGTTGTGATGGACTATTTTCTGGAGGACAATTGTGCCGTGCTGACGCTCTCTGACTCCCTGATGTACTATAGGCTGACGCTCTCTGACTCCCTGATGTACTATAGGTAAAAACCTTTTCTTTGAAGCAGACATTGTAGACTCTTCAGATGACAGTGATGGGGGATGAAACAGCGATCAACAGTGTTGTTGTCACGGAACAAGTTGACCTAGTATTGAAATCAGTGGAATGCCCGGTGGAAGCAGAGTATGATAGCTAAGGAGATGGAGTCTACTACTTCTACCACTTTTAGTCTTGAAATCTTTGATTGGGAGAGAGAGAGAGAGAGAGAGAGAGAGAGAGAGAGAGATAGAGAGAGAGAGATGGAGGGGGGAGAGTGAGAGAGAGAGAGAGAGAGAGAGAGAGAGAGAGAGAGAGAGAGAGAGAGAGAGAGAGAGAGATGGAGGGGGGAGAAAGAGAGAAAGAGAGAGAGAGAGAGAGAGAGAGAGAGAGAGAGAGAGAGAGAGAGAGAGAGAGAGAGAGAGAGAGAGAGAGAGAGAGAGAGAGAGAGATGGTGGGAGAGTAGGAGAGAATTATTGAGGGAAAGAATGAAAGATTGAGAGCATTTGATTGTAGACAGAACGAGAGGGGAGGGAAATAATGACAGTCTATGCGATTGTGATTGCTGGAAAATGAATTGCTTCTTTGAGAACATTAACATTTTCTGAATCTTGTCCTCTATGGTATGTGGTAGGATTCATTTTATATAAAGAAGGTCAAGGCACCTAATGTAATTGTCAAATCTTTCCACTAGATGAGGCTAAGGTTACAAAAGTTACAGTCAGGTCCAATGTTTTGCCACCCTTTATAAAGATTAGCAAAAAAGACTGAACCAAATAAATAATGCAAATACTGAACTATATTTTATGATCATTTTAATATTGTTATAGTATTTTATACTTATACAATTGTTCTAAGAAATAGATTTTGTTTAACAAGTAATATATATAATATTCCTCAAAAGCTGCATCATACTGGAATGATAAGTAATGTAATGTTGGTCCTGACTGTACATCCAGCCAGGCTGCATCATACTGGAATGATAAGTAATGTAATGTTGGTCCTGACTGTACATCCAGCCAGGCTGCATCATACTGGAATGATAAGTAATGTAATGTCGGTCCTGACTGTACATCCAGCCAGGCTCCATCATACTGGAATGATAAGTAATGTAATGTTGGTCCTGACTGTACATCCAGTCAATGAGAAGAGTGCCTAGAGACACTGCTGATTTCAAAGATGCAGCATAATGAACTGGAAGAGAAGTGGTAGAAAACACCGTCCACACCATTTACTTGGTTCCACTTCTCTCTGAACTGCACCACGGTTATTTGACGCATGTATTACTGTAACGTTTTCTGTTAAAAGGACCTGCTTATTCAGGATTAATTGGACTTGAGATGGAAAGGGGAAGGAAATGGGGCTACTAGTCTGTTGTACAACTGAATGCATTCAACTGAAATGTGGCTTCTGCATTTAACCCAACCCCTCTGAACCAGAGAGATGCTTGTATCCTGTGTGTATCCTGCTTGTATCATGCTTGTATCCTGTGTGTGTGCGTGAGTGTGTGTGTTTAAAAAAACACACACACTCCCCCTCAGGAGACTGAAAAGATTTGGAATGGGTCCTCAGATCCTCAAAATGTTCTACAGCTGCACCATCGAGAGCATCACCGCCTGGTATACAGAGGGTAGTGCGTACGGTCCAGTACAGCTTCCTGCCATCCAGGACCTCTATACTAGGCGGTGTCAGAGGAAGGCTCTAAAAATGGTCAAAGACTCTAGCCACCCCAGTCATAGACTGTTCTCTCTGCTACCACACGGCAAGAGGTGCCGGAGCTCCAAGTCTTGGTAAAAAAGGCGACACCAGATAAAACAGGAGAATAACACCATATATAAAAGACTGAACCTAGCCCCCCGGCACATAGACTATTGTACTAGTAAGCCAGTGACTCAGCCCTGTAATAGGGTCAGAGGCAGACTGACCCTAGCCCCCCGGCACATAGACTATTGCACTAGTAAGCCAGTGACTCAGCCCCGTAATAGGGTCAGAGGCAGACTGACCCTTATTCCCTGGGATCTGGAATTTGTCTGGAAAATCATTATTTTGGTATTTTTGGGGTTTACTGTCAGGGCCCAGGTCTGACAGTACTGCTCTAGCAGGTCCAAGCTCTGCTGTAGGCCATGAGCTGCACAGGTCATCTGCAAAGAGCAGGCATCTAACTTCCGAATTGTGGAGACTAACACCAGGGGCTGAGGACTTGGGGAGTGGATTTTGGGAGTCCTTTATAGATTTTTCCAGTTTGTTCAACTTTTCATAAATGTGTCCCTGTTCAGTATTATCCTGAGTGTCAACAGTGTTGTAGATGCTTTAAAGTGTTTTGTCCAAATGTCACCATTTTGTATCGCTAATTCCTGATGTTTGGGTTTGTTTAGGTTTTTCCAATTTTGCCAGAAGTTGTGTTTATTTATGGACTCCTCAATTAGTGTCAGTTGCTTTCTGTTGTACTGGGATTTCTTGATTCTGAGTGTACGTTTATATGATTTTAATGTCTCACAGTACTGAAGGCGTAGTTCTCTGTTGTTTGCGTCTCTGTGTTTTTGGTTCGATAGTGTTCTAAGTTTTTTCCTAATGTTTTTACAATCTGTATCAAACCATTTGTCTTCTGTATTTCTGTTTGGTTTGTTTGATCCCAGCTTTAATTGTGCTGCTTTTGCTGTTTGCCTAAATATATGATTGATGTTATTTACAGCTAGATTGACGCCTTCTTTACTGTGAGCGTACATTGTATCCAGAAAGTTGTCTAGGGTTGATTGGATTTTTTGGTTACTGATTGCTTTCTGGTATTCCGCTGTGCTGTTTTGAGCCCATCTGTATGAATGTTTGATGTTGTACAGCTTATTGGGCTGTGAATTTGTGGTTGCTTCTATGTCTGATCTTTTGAGGAACAGGGTAATTTGGCTGTGATCAGACAGAGGTGTTAGTGGCTTAACAGTGAATGAGCTGAGAGAGAAAGGGTCCATATCTGTTATCATGTAGTCTACTGTGCTTTGGCCAAGAGGAGAGCAATAGGTGAATCTTCCTAAAGAGTCCCCCTGTAACCTACCATTGACAAAGTACAGACCCAGGCTTCGACAGAGCTGCAATAGGTATTTTCCATTCTTGTTGACGATGCTGTCACTGTTGTTCCTGTAGGAAAGGTTAAAAGGATTAGAGACAGCTTGGCCAGTGATATAGCTGTCCCCTCGTGTGCTCATTTGGTCAGGTAGTGGTCCTGTGCGTGCATTTGTGTCCCCACAGATGAGCACATTTCCCTGGGCCTGGAAGTGGCTCGTCTCTTCCTCAAGGGTGGAGAATATTTCTTCTGAGAAATAGGGGGATTCTGAGGGGGGGGATATATATTGCACACAGGAACACGTTTTTTCCTGTCAGTGTAAGTTCTTTTTTTAGTCTAAGCCAAATGTGATATTTGCCAATTTTTGGGGGGTCAATTAGGTTTTGTAGTTGGGATTTGTACCATATAATCATTCCTCCAGAATCTCTGCCTCTATTGACAGAGATGTGTTTTTGGGATGGTAAAATTATTTCTCTGTAGCCTGTGGGACAGTGTGTGACTATATCTGCCTTACACCATGTCTCCTGCAGAATAATGATATCATCATCTTTTACAGTTTTTTACAATCGTTATGACAGTTTTTTCAATACATTTAACAAGTTTCCTAAACTCTTAACACGGTTAGCACAACATCAGTCTTTGTAGGCTATACAATTAACACATTTCTTGTTGCTTTGACACAAAATGCATACAGTTAACACAAATTTAAAATGCTTGAACTTCTTTTACACACAAGCTCAACCAATACCAAAACAATGTAATTTTACAGCCAAATTTACAAATGCTTTCACACTGTATGTCAGAACAGATAACATCATGTTCTAAACATAACTTATATAGGCTAAAGTCAAAGTGAACAGCTGGTCATATTGTGAATTGAAACAAAAATATATTCCCTGTATTTTATTCCATTGCTAATGAGAAACAGCTTATTGAAGTTTTGCAAATATATACATCACAGCTGATTCCCATCTAGAAAGCACACTCAGGTGTTGAGGTTCTTTCAATCGCATGACCATATGTTACAGTATAAAAGAGGTCTCTTTGGGCTGATCCTGTGTGGAAAAGGAACAATATAGAGCAACACAAAGAAAGAAAGAAAGAAAGAAAGAAAGAAAGAAAGAAAGAAAGAAAGAAAGAAAGAAAGAAAGAAAGAAAGAAAGAAAGAAAGAAAGAAAATGCCTGCACGAGGGAGAGGAAGACGAGTACCAGGACAAGGGAGAGGAGTGGGGCAAGGGCAAGAGAGAGGATTGGGGCAAGGGCAAGGGAGAGGAGTTGGGCAAGGGAGAGGAGTGGGGCAAGGTAGAGGGAGAGGAGTGGGGCAAGGTAGAGGGAGAGGAGTGGGGCAAGGTAGAGGGAGAGGAGTTCGAATGCGTGGTGGCGCTCAAAGAAGGACCAGAGCTAGGGTAACTGATCAAATAAGAGCTACTATCATTGACCATGTCATAAACCACGGGCTATCATACAGAGAGGCTGGTGAACGAGTACAGCCAAATATCAGCCGGGACACAGTCGCATCCATTGTCCGTATTTTCAGAGAAACCAACAGGTAGGATATTGCTTCTCCTAGCAAAGTGATAATACTGTAATTTGACCATTTACGTAGTAGAGTGACTGTATGCCTCCAGTCTCTAATATATATAACTGTATTTTGTCCCTCTAAGGATTCAACGTCTACCTCCCTCAGGGGGCAGAGGAAAGCTCCTAAATGAAGAACAGGAACTTGCTATTGTCAACATGGTGATTGCTGACAATGAAATAAAACTGAAGGACATTCAGTCCAGAGTTGTAGAGGACAACCTTGTCTTTGGGAACATTGCAGCAATCAGCATAACATCCATTTCTCGGATTCTAGCTAAACACAGAGTCCGAATGAAGCAACTATACAAAGTTCCATTTGAAAGGAACAGTGAGCGCATCAAAGAACTCCGTCACCAATATGTCCAGGTAAGGTTATGCAATACAGTCATTACTGTACTATACATTGTGTGTTTTGCAGTAAACTACTCTATAAACCTGGAGAACATTAGGACATACAGTAGATATACAGCACAGTATTTACATACACTGTGTAATTACTTTCAGAGAGTCATGGAGTTGGAGGCCAATCAAGTCCCACATGAAATGATCTATGTTGACGAGGCTGGCTTCAACTTGGCGAAAAGGCGTCGCCGTGGGAGAAACATAATTGGCAAAAGGGCCACAGTCACCGTGCCGGGCCAGAGAGGAGCTAACATCACCATGTGCGCCGCAATCTCCAACAACGGTGCACTCCTGCATAAATGTGAGATTGGCCCCTACAACACCGACCGCCTTCTCCTGTTTTTAGAAGACCTGCACGAAAGACTGGTGCCAGAGGTAGAAAGGGGACAGGTGGGAGACCACTTGTCAATATATGTGATCACATGGGACAATGTGGCATTCCACCATTCCTGTGCAGTCACAGCCTGGTTTGATGCCCATCCAAGGATGATGTCCCATTTCCTTGCTCCTTACTCCCCTTTCCTCAACCCCATTGAGGAGTTTTTCTCAGCCTGGAGATGGAAGGTTTTTGACCATCGTCCACATGACCAAATGTCCCTCCTGGATGCAATGGATGCTGCATGCCAAGACATCACAGCTGAACACTGCCAGGGGTGGATAAGGCATGCCAAAAGATTCTTCCCAAGATGCCTTGCCAGAGAAGATATCAGGTGTGATGTGGACGAGAACATGTGGCCAAATGCAGAAGACCGAGCAGATTAGAAGATTACTTTTTTTATTATTATTATTATTATTCCGGTGCTTTTTCTGTTTGTATATCTTGCAGTAATGTCCTGTTTTCAAAGAAAGTCTTTACTGCAGCAATTCTGTCTCTGTCTTTTTTTTTTTCATAAACTGTGCATTCTATAAAGCTACGCTGAGATGGTCATTCATTTTTTTATAAAATTTCTGCAGCAAAAGAAACAAAATGCATACATTTACTAAACCCAACAAAACAAAAATGTAGAGAGGCTTCAAAAGAAACTACAGTGCAAAACACAATCTATGATCAATACAATATACTGTCTATTGTATAAGGGCCGACCTGACACATAACATAATGCAGTTTCTGTAATTTCAGATGATGTTAGTGTTATTTTTGTCATTGTGTTATGATTGACTAAATGTTCCTGTTGGAAGAGAACATGTGTTAGTGTTTTGCATAATTAGTTGATTTTGAAACATGTTTGCAGTGTTTTGTTAGACATAGTGTATTGTGTTAGTGAATTATTGTATTTTGAAAAGTAGTTTTGGAGTTTAGTTTACAATGTGTGATTTTGAGCATGAAATTAACCGTTTTGCCAATTGTGTGTTTTAGGTGTGTTGGTGCGTTAAGAGTTTAGGAAAATTGTTAAATGTATTGAAAAAACTGTCATAACGATTGTAAAAAACTGTAAGTTTTTGTTGAATTCCAGGGCCAGACTCTTCAGTCCTAAGGCTGTCGAGTTTAGGCCCTGGATGTTCCACATGCTAATTGATAGTGATCTCATTGCAAAAAGTATGAATATTAAGAATGACTATTACAAGAGAGCGACTATATTTCTAAGACTAACTAGGTTACTAAGGGTGAGACAATACAGAACATTCCTCAGATGATATTGTTTCTCCAAAGTGTCATGTAGGTATTTCTATATGTACGTGTGAGTGTGTCTGTTCATATCCTCCACTGTGTAAGAGAATGTATGTGTGGGTGTTTGGGTGAGTTTGAGTTATTGATTGTGTATGTTAATGTGTGTGTGCGGGAGTGAGTGTGGATGGGTCACTGTGTGTGTGTGTGTGTGTTTGTGAATGGGAGTGTGAGTGTGAGTGTGTGTTTGTGTGTGTGTGTTTGTGTGTGTGTGTGTGTGTGTGTGTGTGTGTGTGTGTGTGTGTGTGTGTGTGTGTGTGTGTGTGTGTGTGTGTGTGTGTGTGTGTGTGTGTGTGTGTGTGTGTGTGTGTGTGGATGGGTCAGTGTGTGTGTGTGTTTGTGAATGGGTCAGTGTGAGTGTGTGTGTGTGTGTGTGTGTTTGTGTGTGTGTGTGTGTGTGTGTGTGTGTGTGTGTGTGTGTGTGTGTGTGTGTGTGTGTGTGTGTGTGTGTGTGTGTGTGTGTGTGTGTGTGTGTGTGTGTGTGTGTGTGTGTGTGTGGATGGGTCAGTGTCAGTGTGAGTGTGTGTGTGTGGTTGTGTCAGTGTCAGTGTGAGTGTGTGGTTGTGTCAGTGTGAGTGTGTTTTTACTGTAGTTTAGTGTAGATGTAGTGGAGGAGCTGTTTGATCTCACTCAGTCCCACAGAGTTATCTGGTCCAGTTAGAGCCTCCGAATAGCTGGGCCGGTTCTGTTGCGATGCCACCTGAGAAGAAGGGGGGGCAAGACTGGGTCGTGGTGCTGACTCTGTTGTCTGGTAGTGGTGGTGCTCTGGTGTGGGGTAGTATATTGGCCCTGGTCCATTCTGGCAGCTTCGTTGGGGGGAGCGGTGATCTGGTGGTGGGTGGGTCTTGTAGGTTGTGCTGGGTCTCGGTTGGTGTCGAGGGTGCCTGTGGCTTGTTGGTGATGACGTAGTCTGGTAGGCGACTCTGCGTGGTGATGACATCTGGAAGGTGGTCCTGGGTGGTCGTCTGTCCTGTTGGGCACGCAATGTTGGTCTGCCGAGTGCCACATCCTTCAAGGTCTTGGTGAACAGTCCCACTGACTGTTTCCTCAGGTGGGAGTGGTCGTACAGGTGCTCAGGGGTGATGGTCGGGTGTTGAGCAACGTGCACATTCGGGATCCTGGCACAACCTCTTGTGATGTCAGCGTTGACTCTCTGGATGGTATGGGGGTGGAAATCTTTGCGGGGCAGCAGAGTGGAGATGGTGATGCGGGAGTTAGGGAAAGACTCAGAGGCTTTCTCTGCCATTCTGCTGACCAGGCTGCCTACTCTCTCCTGATCATCTCTCATGTTGTTGGTGCCACTGTGGATGATAATGTGGCCTGGTGTTCCGAAGTCGATATATTTCCCGTTTGAATCAATGAGGATGGCCACCTCCGTGGCCCTTACCATAGTGGTGGTTTCACATACAGGGGCTGGTTTAGGCAGGACCTGTGTACTGGGGGGGGTATGTGAAGGGGTGTCAGGGGCGTCCGAGGAGCTTCTCTCTGCAGTTGTCGTCCTTGTGTGTGCCTCCTTGTGGACTGGGGATGTGGGTATGGGGGGGACGGTGCAGGGTAAGGAGGTGGTTGACGGGGGGTTAGTGGAAGAAGGTTTTGTAGTGTTGAGGGGCTGCAGCTGTTCTGTAGAGATTTTTGACTCTTCTTTCGGATGTAGTACCATTTTAATGATAGATAGCTCTGATGCCATCTCCTTCTTTGCCTGCGCTAGTTCTCTTCGCATGGCCCCTTTCTCCTCCTCCAGCGCTGTGCTGAACCTCTCTCTCAGCTCCTGGACTGATGTTTTTAGTTGAGTCCGCCACTGGTTCAGCTGGTCCTGTAGAGGCTCAGTGTAGTAAGGAAGTTGCTCTCTGAGCTCAGTAACCTCTAGTTCCAACTGAGACAGCTTCTCCCTTAGCAGCCGTATGGTGTTGCCATAATTATTCTGATGGTCGTGTACAGGTAGGGGGAGGGATCGATCTATGTCCTGGAGCTGGGGCAGAACTGCTGTTGGGGTGTCCATTGGAGAGGGGGATACTGGGGTGCTGTTCTTGTCCCTTTTTGCCCCGGCTAGGTTCCCTAGAACGGGAGAGTCCTGCAAAAAAGAACTGAGTGCAGCCTCACTTCCCTGGACCATTACGGTGCCATTTTGATATATATTTACCGTCAGAAGTCTTGCAGGTCCCCTTTTTGGTTGTGTGAGGGAAGTGTCTGGTTATGGCTGTATGCCAGGCAGTGGTGTGTTCACTGTAGAACAGTAAGTTGGTAACCGTCCCGTTGTGTGAGCAGTCAGCAAACAACTTATCTGGGTTTTCCCACTGTATGTTTAAACATAATTCTTCCCTTCTCTGATTTAAGATGGGGTGGAATTTAACGTTCTCCGCTGCTTTCTTCACCGCTAGCGCTGCTTCGTAGCCATGTTGCTATGGTTACCAACGATCAACAATAGGTGCCGACGGACGAGGCTAACCGTTGAAGTTTCACATTTGAGTTAGCTATCTTGATCGATTTATAAAGTTTGTTTTTACTCACGGTGTCGATTATTTTGATTTCCGTTTTGGGTCTTCAGTTGTCTGGGTTTATTAGCAGTATTTTTATGAAAAATGTTGATCCGTTTGTCTCACTCTTAGTAATCAAAAGTTTGAATGAATCACGTGCTGTTCTTCGGCATGTCTGCCTCTTTCTCTCTCTCCTTCTCCCTCCTCTTCCTCTCTCCTCTTTCTCTCTCTCTCCTTCTCTCTCTCTCCTTCTCTCTCTTTCTCTCTCTGAGTTCTGGGGACTTCCATTTGGACTCTCAAATCAATGTCACAATCAAAAACAAGCTCTTCTGCGTCCCAAATGGCAACCTATTCCCTACATAGTGCACTACTTTTCACCAGGGCCCAATAGGGTGCCAATTGGGATGCACCCTCAACCTGCATCTAGGGACCATATCAACACATTTTACAAATGATAAACCCATAAATGAACCAGTCACTTTACAGTTCCTTTCATTCCAACCACCCACTCTTTCATGTGTACTCTATAGTTTGTATTCTTCAAAATAGGCAACGACAAGGTATCAATTACTCAAAAAGGAATTACAGTTCATTCAAAATCTTGATTTGACAGTCTTTATTAAAAAGGTCCATGAAAAAGATATATTTATTTATTAAATGCAAAGTTCACAAAAGGGTAATAAATGTTTGATAGTCTCTGAGTTTAATTTAAAGATGGGTGTTTGAACCAGCTGACAGCATGTTTTGACCCTTGGTCTTCAACCACTGACGTCTGACCTTAAAGCTATAGGGCACTCTCCTCAGCTCAGGCGTTGCTGAAGCCAGATCTTACCACGCCTGGATAGGTCTTCACGTATAAACACATCATTATGTTATAGCTTTGTGGTCTCAGAGCATCATTGAAAATGAGACTCTGGTCTCAATTGGGCTCCCCTGACTAAATAAAAGTTAATAAAATAATTGTTTTATAACTTTTCAAATCCCATGCTGTAACTTTAAGGGTCACATGTGGGGTCAAAGCTAGTCTACTCTTTTGGAATATTATCCTTCATAATTTTGTCAGATAAAAAAAAAAACATCTAGTACATGAAAGTGCCACTGAGAAACAACATGGTCTGCTGGACAAAGACTTGACGATGGAAGGAAACTGAAAAGTGCACTAGTTGTGGGAGGAATCACATTTTGGAAGGTTCTTCTTAGGCTCTGTCAATGTTCTGTGGACCAGGAGAAGGGGGTGGAGGTGGTGAGGGTGGTGGTGAGGGTGGTGGTGAGGGTGGTGGGAGGGTGGTGGTGAGGGTGGTGGTGAGGGTGGTGGTGAGGGTGGTGGGAGGGTGGTGGGAGGGTGGTGGTGAGGGTGGTGAGGGTGGTGGTGAGGGTGGTGGTGAGGGTGGTGGTGAGGGTGGTGGTGAGGGTGGTGGGAGGGTGGTGGTGAGGGTGGTGGTGAGGGTGGTGGGAGGGTGGTGGTGAGGGTGGTGGTGAGGGTGGTGGTGAGGGTGGTGGTGAGGGTGGTGGTGAGGGTGGTGAGGGTGGTGGTGAGGGTGGTGGTGAGGGTGGTGGTGAGGGTGGTGGGAGGGTGGTGGTGAGGGTGGTGGTGAGGGTGGTGGGAGGGTGGTGGTGAGGGTGGTGGTGAGGGTGGTGGTGAGGGTGGTGGGAGGGTGGTGGTGAGGGTGGTGGTGAGGGTGGTGGTGAGGGTGGGGGCGGAGGTGGTGGTGAGGGTGGTGGGAGGGTGGTGGTGAGGGTGGTGGTGAGGGTGGTGGTGAGGGTGGTGGTGAGGGTGGTGGGAGGGTGGTGGTGAGGGTGGTGGTGAGGGTGGTGGGAGGGTGGTGGTGAGGGTGGTGGTGAGGGTGGGGGCGGAGGTGGTGGTGAGGGTGGTGGTGAGGGTGGTGGTGAGGGTGGTGGTGAGGGTGGGGGCGGAGGTGGTGGTGAGGGTGGTGGTGAGGGTGGTGGTGAGGGTGGTGGTGAGGGTGGGGGCGGAGGTGGTGGTGAGGGTGGTGGTGAGGGTGGTGGTGAGGGTGGTGGTGAGGGTGGTGGTGAGGGTGGTGGGAGGGTGGTGGTGAGGGTGGTGGTGAGGGTGGTGGGAGGGTGGTGGTGAGGGTGGTGGTGAGGGTGGTGGTGAGGGTGGTGGTGAGGGTGGTGGTGAGGGTGGGGGCGGAGGTGGTGGTGAGGGTGGTGGTGAGGGTGGTGGTGAGGGTGGTGGTGAGGGTGGGGGCGGAGGTGGTGGTGAGGGTGGTGGTGAGGGTGGTGGTGAGGGTGGTGGTGAGGGTGGTGGTGAGGGTGGGGGCGGAGGTGGTGGTGAGGGTGGGGGCGGAGGTGGTGGTGAGGGTGGTGGTGAGGGTGGTGGTGAGGGTGGTGGTGAGGGTGGGGGCGGAGGTGGTGGTGAGGGTGGTGGTGAGGGTGGTGGTGAGGGTGGTGGTGAGGGTGGGGGCGGAGGTGGTGGTGAGGGTGGGGGCGGAGGTGGTGGTGAGGGTGGTGGGAGGGGGTCCTTTAGGGACGCTTGGGCATCAGCTTTTTACAGTGTTTAGCCTGCAAAACACACAGATACACACAGACAGTGTTAGGTCAGTTGGAATTTGTGAAAGTTAGGGCTGGATTTAATCCGTATCGCAGAAGTACTGCGGCAGATACGCGTTAACGCTCGATTGCATATGTTGGCTCAATCAGAAACAGCGCTGCCCTGCTCGGCGAAGCACAGGATGTATGAATTCCGTAAATACTGCACGGCCAATGCAGACATCGGATTGACCATGCAGTCTAAGTGAGAGCAGCATACCTTGAAGTTGATGTTGTGGCACATCTTGGTCAGCTTGTCCATGTGTTTCATCAGGTGAGTAACCCAGGCAGGGCCAGTAGGGGCACACAGGTTGCGTCCCTTTCTGGTATTGAAGCTGTAACACAATATAAGCACTACATCAGTACAGACCATCCTCTATATATAACAATACCATCATCTATATACAACCATACCATCAGTTGGAGTTTTCACCACACTGCTTTTGACCCCTCTAATCCTCACTGATCTCCAGGAGGAGTTAGTATTTGACGCTGGTGGCATTCCAGGACAACTACATTGCAGTCGTATTGTGTGGTTACATGCCATATCATTTACTGTGCAGTAACCCTGTGTGGTTACATGCCATATCATTTACTGTGCAGTAACCCTGTGTGGTTACATGCCATATCATTTACTGTGCAGTAACCCTGTGTGGTTACATGCCATATCATTTACTGTGCAGTAACCCTGTGTGGTTACATGCCATATCATTTACTGTGCAGTAACCCTGTGTGGTTACATGCCATGTCATTTACTGTGCAGTAACCCTGTGTGGTTACATACCATATCATTTACTGTGCAGTAACCCTGTGTGGTTACATGCCATGTCATTGACTGTGCAGTAACCCTGTGTGGTTACATACCATGTCATTGACTGTGCAGTAACCCTGTGTGGTTACATACCATGTCATTGACTGTTCAGTCAGACATCAGATTGCTGCATCATCTGATGAGTCTAGCTGATATCTTTAAGACTTATCCAGGCATTGGGAACTATGGCAGTTGACTGCAATGTAGTCAACCTTTAACCTCTATCTCTTAGCCAATGGGAATACCTGACCCTCCAGTCAATAGGATACTCACACCATGGCGTCAATGGAGCAGCCTTGACCCCTGACCTGAGTCTGGTAACCCGTGACGATGCGTAGTGGTATCTCTTTTTGACTGATCTCCAGACAGCAGTCCATCACCATCTGGCTCTGAGTCACTGAGAGAGAATTAAAAAAACATTTAACTCTGTCAAACAGTCAAGCAGATAATTGCCTCAACAACAACGAATGTTGTAAAGTTAGAGAGAGTTAGTTAAGTTAATGCTATGACACTAGCTATGATATGACACTAGTTAATCATATGACACTAGCTATGTTATGACACTAGTTCATGATATGACACTAGCTATGATATGACACTAGTTCATGATATACCACTAGTTAATGATATGACACTAGTTATGATATGCCACTACTTAATGATATGACACTAGTTAATCATATGACACTAGTTATGATATGCCACTAGTTATGATATGCCACTAGTTAATGATATTACACTAGTTAATGATATTACACTAGTTAATGATATGACACTAGTTAATGATATGACACTAGTTAATGATGGAGGCTGTCTGGCTGGGTTTCCTACTGGTCTGAAGTTATCCTACTTTACTCCACTATAGAGGGTCATACTATATGGCACTGTGCACTGTTAGGTAATAGCTCGTCATACTATATGGCACTGTTAGGTAATAGCTCGTCATACTATATGGCACTGTTAGGTAATAGCTTGTCATACTATATGGCACTGTTAGGTAATAGCTTGTCATAATATATGGCACTGTTAGGTAATAGCTCGTCATACTATATGGCACTGTTAGGTAATAGCTCGTCATACTATATGGCACTGTTAGGTAATAGCTTGTCATACTATATGGCACTGTTAGGTAATAGCTTGTCATACTATATGGCACTGTTAGGTAATAGCTTGTCATACTATATGGCACTGTGCACTGTTAGGTAATAGCTTGCTCGTTCACACACGTATACACACACACACACACACACACACACACACACACACACACACACACACACACACACACGCCACGCACACATTCCTTCTTTGTTAAAATAATTCTATTCACTGAGTGCCAACAGTAACTTTCCTGATGGTAGAGGTGATAAGATAAACTCTTCAAGGACCTCACCTGTATGATTACCTGTACTAATGCAGTTTCTAGTGTTTGTGTGTGTGTGTGTGTGTGTGTGTGTTTGTGTGTGTGTGTGTGTGTGTGTGTGTGTGTGTGTGTGTGTGTGTGTGTGTGTGTGTGTGTGTGTGTGTGCGTGCGTGCGTGTGTGTGTGTGTGTGTGTGCGTGCGTGTGTGTGTGTGTGTATTAGTTTATCTGTGTATCTTGTCTTCCAGTAATGAACAGACTAATAAATACATCTCTACATCCCATCATGATGATAACATAACCAACCCATCCAGTAACAGAGGACTTACCCTGGTAGCAGCTGTAGAGGAACAGAACAGAGGAGAGGATCTTGGCACTGATCATGATGGACACCATGATGGGTCACTGACAACCTGAGCTGTACGGAGGTGTCTGGACTAACACCGAGTGAAGATGTCTTCCAGAGAACAGAAAACAAATGTGTGAAGTGTAGATTATGTCTGTCTGTGATGCTCTGTAAAGGCCTGTCTGTCTGTCTGTCTGTCTGTCTGTGTCTGTCTGTCTGATGACACCCTGATGTGATGCTACTAATGTGTGTTAAGCTCTGCTCTGTGATAAGAACCTCTCTGTTACTCTGTGTTTATACACTCGATTAAGTTTCACTTTTAGTCACACATCCCTGTGTCTGTGTGTGTGTGTGTATGTGTGTGTGTGTGTGTGTGTGTGTGTGTGTGTGTGTGTGTGTGTGTGTGTGTGTGTGTGTGTGTGTGTGTGTGTGTGTGTGTGTGTGTGTGCAATCTGGCTTCAGGGCAATTCACAAGACTTGTTAGGTAAATCTGTGACCCTCCATTTAGTATGATCCATTACATTACGTTAGGTTACATTATGAATATAATAACGGCCGTACAATATCATACGAATTAGAGGACGTATAGTATTATACGTCTTACCTGGTCGTACAATAGCATATGAATTAGAGGACGTATAGTATTATACGTCTTACCTGGTCGTACAATATCATACGAATTAGAGGACGTATAGTATTATACGTCTTACCTGGTCGTACAATATCATACGAATTAGAGGACGTATAGTATTATACGTCTTACCTGGTCGTACAATATCATACGAATTAGAGGACGTATAGTATTATACGTCTTACCTGGTCGTACAATAGCATATGAATTAGAGGACGTATAGTATTATACGTCTTACCTGGTCGTTCAATATCATACGAATTAGAGGACGTATAGTATTATACGTCTTACCTGGTCGTACAATATCATACGAATTAGAGGACGTATAGTATTATACGTCTTACCTGGTCGTACAATAGCATATGAATTAGAGGACGTATAGTATTATACGTCTTACCTGGTCGTACAATATCTTACGAATTAGAGGACGTATAGTATTATACGTCTTACCTGGTCGTACAATAGCATATGAATTAGAGGACGTATAGTATTATACGTCTTACCTGGTCGTACAATAGCATATGAATTAGAGGACGTATAGTATTATACGTCTTACCTGGTCGTACAATAGCATATGAATTAGAGGACGTATAGTATTATACGTCTTACCTGGTCGTACAATAGCATATGAATTAGAGGACGTATAGTATTATACGTCTTACCTGGTCGTACAATAGCATATGAATTAGAGGACGTATAGTATTATACGTCTTACCTGGTCGTACAATAGCATATGAATTAGAGGACGTATAGTATTATACGTCTTACCTGGTCGTACAATAGCATATGAATTAGAGGACGTATAGTATTATGCGTCTTACCTGGTCGTACAATAGCATATGAATTAGAGGACGTATAGTATTATACGTCTTACCTGGTCGTACAATAGCATATGAATTGGATGATGTAAACTGATCAAACATCTTGGAGGGAGCATGGAATTATAGGTTTTTCTCTGAGACCAGGCTGCTTGTTGCATTGTAACAAAAAATGAGAAATACGCAGAGAATATACATTGGTGGTTAGGAGAACTAATCTGCACTACATTGACTGCCTGTAAAGTATCAGTCTGATTTCAAGATCTCACTCATAACTTTTAAGGCACTGCACGGCCTTGCCCCCTGTTATCTGACAGACATGCTTATTCCATACAACCCAGTGAGGGCCTTCTACTTCCAAGAAGCCGGTCTGCTTACTGTACCTAGATGCAGAAACAACCCAGTGAGGGCATTCCACTCCCAAGGAACCGGTCTGCTTACTGTACCTAGATGCAGAAACAACCCAGTGAGGGCATTCCACTCCCAAGGAACCAGTCTGCGTACTGTACCTAAATAAAGTTTGATTTGATTTGATTAAAACAACAAAGGTGAATTGGTTTAATGTTAGAACAAAAATTCTGTTGGTGTCCCCGACGCGACTCGAACACACAACCTTTTGTTTGCTAGACAGTCACGCCCACACATTCTCCTCGACAAACCTCCTTCCAATAATTTCTTTCTTTAGTAAGCTTCTATCTTTAGTAACCTTGTTATATGCTAATGTGAAGGCTGCATACAACTTCACTGCACTCCCTCCCCGGTAGATCGGTAGATCGGATCACAACCTTGTCCACCTCACCCCACTCTACAGGCCTATGGTCAAACAGCAGCCTGCAACCACTAGGAACATTAGGAGATGGTCCCCGGAGGTGAATGAGGCCCTACAGGACTGTTTTGAAACAACAGACTGGGATGTGCTCTGTGAGGCTCATGGGAAGGACATTGATGGTCTTACAGACTGCATAACAGACTATATCAATTTTTGTGTAGACAACACTGTACCCACCAGGAAGGTACGCTGTTTTCCAAATAATAAACCCTGGGTCACCAGCGACCTGAAGGCTCTGCTGAATGAGAAGAAGAGGGCCTTCAAGGAGGGGGACAGGAACAAATTGAAATGTGTCCAGAGGGAGCTGAAGTTGTGGATTGCTGAGGGGAAGAGAGGGTATAAGGAGAAGATGGAGGACAAGCTGAGGCAGAGCCAGGTGAGAGTGGTGTGGAAGGGTATGAGAAATATCACTGGCTTCAAAAAGTCAAACAGTGGGCAGACGGAGGGGACCCAGGACAGAGCCAATGAGCTGAACCAATTTTTTAACAGGTTCGATACTGGCCCTGTCCACCTCCCCTCTAGCTCTCCAGGCCACACACCCTCACGGCTGTCCCACCCCCACTTTGTCCACAACACCTCTGTTGAGACAATCAGCGACCCCCTCCCCACCTCCGCCCCGCTCCCTCTGGACTGATCCTCAACACCCCCCTTCCCCCCATCTCCCCGCCTGAGCTGGCTTTCACCACCAACCAAGTGAAGAGAGAGATGGAGAGACTACATCAGTGGAAAGCGGCGGGCCCTGATGGCATCATCCCAAGGGTGCTTAGGGTCTGTGCTGACCAACTGTGTGGAATACTCCAGCGACCCTTCAACCTTAGTCTGAGCCTGGAAATGGTCCCTGTGCTGTGGAAAACATCCTGTCTGGTTCCAGTACCCAAGAACGCACACCCCACTGTCTTGACTTCAGACCTTCAGACCTTACTACATGATGGAGTACCTACTACATGATGGAGTACTTACTACATGATGGAGTACTTACTACATGATGGAGTACTTACTACATGATGGAGTACCTACTACATGATGGAGTACTTACTACATGATGGAGTACTTACTACATGATGGAGTACTTACTACATGATGGAGTACTTACTACATGATGGAGTACTTACTACATGATGGGGTACTTACTACATGATGGAGTACTTACTACATGATGGGGTACTTACTACATGATGGAGTACTTACTACATGATGGAGTACTTACTACATGATGGAGTACTTACTACATGATGGGGTACTTACTACATGATGGAGTACTTACTACATGATGGAGTACTTACTACATGATGGAGTACTTACTACATGATGGAGTACTTACTACATGATGGAGTACTTACTACATGATGGAGTACTTACTACATGATGGAGTACTTACTACATGATGGAGTACTTACTACATGATGGGGTACTTACTACATGATGGAGTACTTACTACATGATGGGGTACTTACTACATGATGGAGTACTTACTACATGATGGAGTACTTACTACATGATGGAGTACTTACTACATGATGGGGTACTTACTACATGATGGAGTACTTACTACATGATGGGGTACTTACTACATGATGGAGTACTTACTACATGATGGAGTACTTACTACATGATGGGGTACTTACTACATGATGGAGTACTTACTACATGATGGGGTACTTACTACATGATGGAGTACTTACTACATGATGGAGTACTTACTACATGATGGGGTACTTACTACATGCCCATGCTAACGGAAAGGAATGAGGTGGGTAGATAATTAAGTGTGTCATTGTAGCAAAGTATTTATAAACTAAAAATCTGAACTCTTCATTTTTGTTCTACTATCTATACCAGGGATAGTCAACTCTGACCCTACGAGGTCCGGAGCTGCTGGTTTTATGTTCTACCTGATCATTCATTGCACCCACCTGGTGTCCCAGGTCTAAGTCAGTCCCTGATTTTAACAAACGCTGTGGAACTGGCTTCCAGGTTCAGAGTTGAGTTTGAGGGATCTAACAATAGGCCATAACAGATTTTTTTGGCCAAACAGGCCTGGCATATTCCCACTTTCAAGGAGCTTTCCATTTTGATAGGGTTATTTAGCCTAAAAACCTTTAGGCCAACCTACAGAACTGTTTTTTAACTCAGCATCTCTGCCTGGCCTGGCAAGAGTGGCCAAAAGGGGTTTTTCCATCCCCAGTGGCTCTGCCAGCACGGAGAGGATATTCTCTGCTGCTGGCCTGCTCTCCAGGCACAATCACATGAGCCTGAAGCCACAGACCCACAGAATTTGTGTTTTGAAAAAAATGAATTGAAAGGCAATGTAGACCGAGCCTAATAAGGCATTTTATTTGTATTTTATTTACTGTAATTGTAAGTAAGACAATGTATAGACTGTAATGATTTAATACTACAAAATGTTGTTTAAATGTTGAACACTTACAGTTTTTCTCAATTGTTTACACACAAATACTGGTACTTGAGACACAATGACCACAACATGTAACTCATGCACCAACCCCCTGAACCAATTCTGCTAAACTACAAGCACACTTCCTGCTTTACACTCTAATGGCAGTTCTAAAACACACTTTTTTCAAAACACTACACACAATTCTTTGCATTTGGCACAATTTTCATGCAGAAAATCTCTTGTTTTCGCAATGAACACACTGCCATTCAAATATGCACACTGACTCATCACATGGGCAAACACCCGTCACACAGTTTTACAATTAGCAATCAGAGCTTTAGCATAACAGGGCAACAGGTGAGCTCTTCTGTTTTGGAGCAATGGATGCCAACATTGGAAACAGAGGCAGAGCCAGAGGAGTGAGAGTAAGAGGAGGAGGACGGGGAGGACGAGGACGAGGAAGGCCAAGGACCGTAATCTCTGATGAGATCCGAGCCACTTTGGTTGATCATGTGGTCAACCATGGTCTAACAATGAGGGAGGCTGGGCAAAGAGTACAGCCAAATTTGAGCAGGTACACTGTAGCATCCATCATCCGGACTTTCCGAAATGAGAATAGGTAAGAAATCTACTCTCACTAGAAAATGGCAGTACTGCATATCAATACAGTACTCAATGACTACAGTAGTACAGTATTGCCTGTGGACTGTTCTGTAGGACTGTAAAAATAAAGTATGTTTCAAGTATTTGGGAAATGTATTCCTACTTTGTATTTACAGTATTTTACTATTTGTTTGGCAGAACTGAAAGATTACCAACACAAGGTGGTCGGGAACGTGTTCTGCCTCCTGAACAGGAAACTGAAATCATGAACATGGTCCCAAGAAAATAACGCCATAACATTATGGCAAATACAAAGAAAAATAATAGAAAACAATGAGATATTTCAAAATATTGATAGGGTAAGCTTATCAACACTGGACTGTGTCTTGCGCAGAAATAATCTCAGGATGAAGCAGGTCTACAGGGTGCCATTTGAACGCAATTCAGAAAGAGTCAAAGAATTGCGATATACTGTAACTATGCGCAAGTGAGTCCTATACAATCCCACAATTGATGCATACTCTCAACACTGTATAAATTATACATATTTCAGTATTGTAATCATAATGATTGTGCTTCACAATAGTGACCACTCCATGTCTATTTCTGATATTGTCATGTGTGTTTCAGAGAGTCCTTGAGCTAGAGATGGCTGCAGTGGAGCACCAGTTCATCTTCATTGATGAGGTTGGATTCAACCTCGCAAAAAGACGAAAGAGGGGAAGGAATATCATCGGCCAGCGTGCCATTGTTCAAGTCCCTGGCCAGCGCGGAGGGAACATCACAATGTGTGCAGCGATTACCCACCACGGCGTCATCCATCACCATGCTACCCTTGGCCCCTACAACACCGCCCATCTGATCACATTCCTGGACACCCTACACAACACACTCATTCCACCAGATCAGGTAGATGGCCCAGAGCAGCTCAGGTACGTTGTCATTTGGGACAACGTAAGTTTCCACAGGGCTGCTCTGGTTCGTAACTGGTTCACTGCCCACCCACGCTTTTTAGTTCTTTATCTCCCTCCATATTCTCCATTCCTCAATCCTATTGAGGAATTTTTTTCTGCCTGGAGATGGAAAGTGTATGACCGAAATCCACAAACGCGTATACCTCTTCTCCAAGCTATGGAAGACGCATGTGGAGATATAGCAGCTGATGCTTTTCATGGCTGGAATCGCCATGCTAGGCGATAGTTCCCCCGCTGCTTGGCCAGGGAAAACATTGCTTGTGATGTGGATGAGGTGCTGTGGCCAGACCGCAACAGAAGAGAGGATACGGCATAGTTATTTTCTTTTTTCTTTTCTTTTTTTACTGTAACTGTATACATTAAATTCTTCTGTTTTGTATGTAGACCACTGTATGTGCAACTTTGTGTTGGTTGGGAATGGGATGTACACTGTGTACATTGTTTTTGTGGGAAAAATAAAATATATTTGTTACCGTGTATTTGTTTAACATTGAGCACATCAGTGTTCAACTGGTTCTTATAAATGTCTATTCATGTGATGGTTTGTGTGTGTCATTTGAAAACAAAATACCCTTTTGATAAGAAATAACATTGTTTTGAATGTAAAGTTTCATTTTGCTGGAGAGTTGAGGGGTTTTGCCCATTGTGTGTGTGTTGTTTGATTTGTGTGTAGAGTTCTGAGAATATGAGGCTTTCAGAACATGTGTGTAAACAATAGAGAAAAACTGTAATGTCCCTGACTCCCTGTGTCGTAAATGCTTCACAATGTACTGTATTTCTTCATAGGTTATAGCCTTTAAATAATTAAATAATGTAGTCTAAATAATTAATTTCTGTTCCTTCTTAGGCTCCCTGTATCTGGCTCTACTTCTAACTAACCAAGTCCAGCGCCAGTTTCTAAATCAAACACAGCAGCGGAATACTTCTGTCTCTGCACTTGTGTTGTCTCTGTGTGTGTGTGTGTTGTTTGTGTGTGTGTGTGTGTATGTGTGTGTGTGTGTGTGTGTGTGTGTGTGTGTGTGTGTGTGTGTGTGTGTGTGTGTGTGTGTGTGTGTGTGTGTGTGTGTGTGTGTGTGTGTGTGTTCTCTCCTTTAAGGGAAGGAGACCAAAAACAAAGGACAACAAAATGATAACTTCCCCATAACTACAAGACTGGGAGCAGCCACTTCCCCTTAACCACAGGTCTGGGAGCAGCCACTTCCCCTTAACCACAGGTCTGGGAGCAGCCACTTCCCCTTAACCACAGGTCTGGGAGAAACCACTTTCCCCATAACCACAGGTCTGGGAGCAGCCACTTCCCCATAGGTTCTTGACCTGGAGGTCAACAGCGTTTGTTAGTGTTGGTCCCTAACCTGACTAAACTGCCGTTTAGCAAACTCCAGGCATTTAGATTTGTTGGATGACTTGAAAACAGAGCTCTTTGGCCACGCTATATGAGAATGCTGTCCCAGGATGTTCTACGGGTCTGTAGATGTAGTAGGGGTTAGTGTTCCATTTGGGCCGTAGACTGTAGATGTAGTAGGGGTTAGTGTTCCATTTGGGCCGTAGACTGTAGATGTAGTAGGGGTTAGTGTTCCATTTGGGCCGTAGACTGTAGATGTAGTAGGGGTTAGTGTTCCATTTGGGCCGTAGACTGTAGATGTAGTAGGGGTTAGTGTTCCATTTGGGCCGTAGACTGTAGGTGTAGTTGAGTCAAGTCCCGCCTACATTGAGTCGTGGAATGACCTGGTTTACAGGAAACAGGATGTTTTGGTTTCTTCTTCTTCTAGTCGACCTGTGAACAGATGATTTAATCCTTGGTATTTTACTACAGACAGTTGAATCTGTAACTCGTTTGTATCAGTAAAGGGAATTTCATCAGTGCCATCAAACATAGGAAACCCCCTGTGTGCATGCAGAATAGAAGTGAACCAAGCATATCCCTAAAAAAAAGGTTTTTATTGATAGTGTCTGTCTGTATTATCTACATTGTTACCCAGTGTATTGACCCCCTTACATTACCAGCGTTCCCATTCTAATAGCACACAATAACCCTGAGCCAAGCCTCTTCAAACTACCCTCTGGTTATGATGGGAAGGGATGGCGACCTCAGTCTGAAATGATTCTCCAACAAAGGCCAAGGGAAATTCTCAGCGTCCTCTTTTACAGGAAAAGACAACCATAAACATCCAAAGAAATCACAAGCACACATTTCTGTGAGGAAATCCCCTCGGGTGACAATGAGATCATCTGATTGGTCTTGTGTCTTGGCATCTTGTTGGTATGCCAGACATATAAAATGTTTATGGAAGCAGAGCGTGTGCTCACCCGTGACCATCAACAGACAGAGATGCCAGTCCTGGGTCAAATACAAATGTGAAATCTAGAATTAGAATCCGTCATTCTAATACTATGCCGTTCACTAGCAAGTCTATTTGGACTAGAAATTATTATATTTCACTTTCTGTCTCTCTGTCTCTCTCTCTCTCTTTCTTTCTCTCTCGCTCTCCAGTTGAATTCTGAGATTAGCTTGATGCTAAAATCATAATGTATAAAAACACACTTACTTCTTTGTTTCCTTATGGCTCAATTCAATGGAATAGATATT
Organism: Thymallus thymallus; assembly: GCA_023634145.1. NCBI lineage: Eukaryota > Metazoa > Chordata > Actinopteri > Salmoniformes > Salmonidae > Thymallus > Thymallus thymallus. The sequence continues at coordinate 4,409,040 of CM042402.1, read as the reverse complement.
TAGTGTCTCCAAAGGGAAGTGCCGTTTCGAATGGAACAAATCCTCTTTCAGAGGCAGATATCCCTCCCTCATTGTTTATGTCATCTTTTTTATGGGTACACTTACAGTAATGTGCTGCTCATCATTGCTCAGCCTCTGTGGAATAGCATGTGACGGGAAAGAGAAAGTGCGAAATGGAGCCAACTGGAACCTCATCACAAAGGGTCAAACTATATTTAATTATATTGTGACCCTACTAGGGGCCCTCAGGAAAGGCTGTTCTCATGAGGACAAAACTATTCTAACTAATAATATTGTATTATTATAATAATATTATACACAATAGAAAGCCTGTTTATTCAACAGATGTATTAGTATGATTAATCTTTATTGATTATTTAATGATATTGCTTGCTGCAGGGCAAAGGAGGGAGGGGAAATGTGAGTTTCGTTTTCCTAATGTATAAGTTGTGCCAGCACTTAATATCTTTACCAATGTATAAGTTGTGCCAGCACATAATATCTTTACCAATGTATAAGTTGTGCCAGCACTTAATATCTTTCCTAATGTATAAGTTGTGCCAGCACTTAATATATTTCCTAATGTATAAGCTGTGCCAGCACATAATATCTTTCCTAATGTATAAGCTGTGCCAGCACATAATATCTTTACCAATGTATAAGCTGTGCCAGCACATAATATCTTTCCTAATGTATAAGCTGTGCCAGCACTTAATATCTTTCCTAATGTATAAGTTGTGCCAGCACATAATATCTTTACCAATGTATAAGTTGTGCCAGCACATAATATCTTTACCAATGTATAAGTAGTGCCAGCACATAATATCTTTACCAATGTATAAGTAGTGCCAGCACTTAATATCTTTCCTAATGTATAAGTAGTGCCAGCACTTAATATCTTTACCAATGTATAAGTAGTGCCAGCACTTAATATCTTTCCTAATGTATAAGTTGTGCCAGCACATAATATCTTTCCTAATGTATAAGCTGTGCCAGCACTTAATATCTTTACCAATGTATAAGCTGTGCCAGCACTTAATATATTTCCTAATGTATAAGTTGTGCCAGCACTTAATATCTTTACCAATGTATAAGTTGTGCCAGCACATAATATCTTTACCAATGTATAAGCTGTGCCAGCACATAATATCTTTACCAATGTATAAGCTGTGCCAGCACATAATATCTTTCCTAATGTATAAGTTGTGCCAGCACTTAATATCTTTACCAATGTATAAGTTGTGCCAGCACTTAATATCTTTCCTAATGTATAAGCTGTGCCAGCACATAATATCTTTCCTAATGTATAAGCTGTGCCAGCACATAATATCTTTCCCAATGTATAAGCTGTGCCAGCACTTAATATCTTTCCTAAGCTTGCATGATTTGCAGCTTGCATACTTCAAACATTCTTTGCTGGAAGTGCACACTTTGGTAGAAGGATGGAGGATCGGGATGTAATGGCCCTATAAATTTTTTTTAACATTATTGCAGTACTAGTATATTGGACCAGTGCTGACATCTAGTGGTTAGTACTATAAAAGGAAATGAAAAAGTACCAGTGGTGTACTTAAGTACATATACTTTAAAGTAGGTTTTTGGGGTATCTGTACTTTAATGTACTGTTTATATTTTTGACAACTTTTACTTTTACTTCACTACATTCCTGAAGAAAATAATATTTTGAATGTTTGGCAGCAGAGGGAAATGGTCTAATTCACAAATTTATCAAGAGAGCATCACTGGTCATCCCTACTGCCTCTGATCTGGCGAACTCACTAAACACACATGCCTTGTTTGTAAATGAGTGTTGGAGTGTGATCCTGGCTATCAGTACATTTAAAAAATATATATATAATTGTGTCATGTGGTTTGCTTAATATAAGGAATTTTAAATTATTTATACTTTTACTTTTCATACTTAACTGTATTTAAAACCAAATATTTTTAGACTTTTACTGAAGTAGTCATTTTCTATTTAGGTATCTTTACTTTTACTCAAGTATGACTGAAAAATAGGGGTAGAGTTGAATAGAATCGAAGGACCCTGAATATAATAAGAAACCTTAGGAACTGGTTGAAGGTCGGTAGCAACCACTACAGAATGTCTGTAGTTCAGATAACTGAGAATCATGTCCGGTGAGAACTGACATTAACTATGTGATTAATTAATATTCCTTAAAGAATTACTAAACAGGGAATAATGTATTTCATCAAACACAACAGTTTTTGCTTCGTCATTGCTAGAGGGGAACACTTCCACCCATTTAGAATAGGTGTTTACTACAACTAACATGTATTTCATTTTCTGGCACGTTGGAGACATACGTACAAAATCAATCTGAATATTTACAAATGGGCCCAATAGGGTTGGTAAGGTCGATGGAGTGGTTGGCACAGGTTTTACTGTATTATGCTTTTGGTATATTAAAATATTTTGCACAAATCTGTGCTGCTAATCCCCGTTTTGGACACATGAGTAATTCCATGAAACTTTCGTCCAAGATAGGGCAACAATGTTGGTGGTGCCACCTGGCGGCCGCTCTGGTGACGCCGGAGACCGTTATCATGTAGTTTGCAACCTGCCTCCATCCACCGCCACGGTACACTTTCAGGGGTGTCAGATTACGTGTGAAACTTCATCAGCTGCTTTGGCTGCTGTGTCCATGTGTTACGTAATGAAACAACATCTTGACCACAGGTGTGAGCTTTACATTTGATTCTCGCTAGTTCCCTGGGTAACTGGATACTTTCTAGTAATTGCATAATATACTGTGTGTTTGCTATTTTATTTTACCCTGAACTAGTAAGGAAATCTCTCCCCTTCCAAATCATACCTAAATATTGACAGACTCCCCCAAGCATAGCGGGAGTCCGTAAAAATGTTTGCAATTTTGTCTTGGGAGAGAGTACAGGCTCTTGTGAGAGCAACCACCTCAGCAACTTGTGTATGTCCTAAAAATATGTTCCATGTCCCCCTTGTTACACCTGTAGACTATGTCCCCATTGTTACACCTGTACACTGTGTCTCCCTTGTTACACCTGTATACTGTGTCCCCCTTGTTACACCTGTAGACTGTGTCCCACTTGTTACACCTGTATACTGTGTCCCCATTGTTACACCTGTATACTGTGTCCCCATTGTTACAGCTTAATCTGCTCATTCAAACCATTAGGCAGGTCTGTCACGGAGCAGGGGCATGTTATGTTTAAAACCCATTAACTCAGACAGGACAAATAGATGGTGTACCAGTCTCTCCTGTACTTCATCTATATAAGTTAAATCCGCTTGCCGAACAGCTGTGACAGCTGGTACTATTTACTATGGATGTTGAGACAGTGTTTCCTCATGTGGGGATTGGCTAGATCTAGTATTATATGGTCTGGGTGTCTTTTTGTGCTATCTATTTGTGTCGTAACAGCTCTTCTTTGCGTTGTTCAAATGAGTTGTGAATGTTTGGCTGGGGATATTTGAGTAGATCTAGGTTTGGGTAGACTAATGGGATTTCCTCTCCTTCTGCTGCCTTGTGGGATTGAAGCTGAGCTTGGTGTAGAAACAGATTCCTATTGTAATGAGATCTCTGGCTTGAAATAAGATCATCTGTTGCTGGGGGAGAATAGTCAGGGGGTGCTGTGTGGGGGGGAAGATCCTCTGTTGCTGGGGGAGAATAGTCAGGGGGTGCTGTGTGGGGGGGAAGATCCTCTGTTGCTGGGGGAGAATAGTCAGGGGGTGCTGTGTGGGGGGGAAGATCCTCTGTTGCTGGGGGAGAATAGTCAGGGGGTGCTGTGTGGGGGGGAAGATCCTCTGTTGCTGGGGGAGAATAGTCAGGGGGTGCTGTGTGGGGGGGAAGATCCTCTGTTGCTGGGGGAGAATAGTCAGGGGGTGCTGTGTGGGGGGGAAGATCCTCTGTTGCTGGGGGAGAATAGTCAGGAGGTGCTGTGGGGAAGATCCTCTGTTGCTTGGAGAGAATAGTCAGGAGGTGCTGTGGGGAAGATCCTCTGTTGCTGGGGGAGAATAGTCAGGAGGTGCTGTGGGGAAGATCCTCTGTTGCTGGGGGAGAATAGTCAGGAGGTGCTGTGGGGAAGATCCTCTGTTGCTGGGGGAGAATAGTCAGGAGGTGCTGTGCAGGGAAGATCCTCTGTTGCTGGGGGAGAATAGTCAGGAGGTGCTGTGGGGGGAAGATCCTCTGTTGCTGGGGGAGAATAGTCAGGAGGTTTAGTTCCTGTCTCAGTTTCTTCCCTTCGCTGACATTTATTTTGTTAATTGATCTAGTAATAAGTAGTCCCACGATGTGGAGCCTTTGGTATCTGAATTGTGTTTCTCTGAGGCTTTAATATCTTCCTGTCTTACAGACCCTTCAGCTGTGGGTCTGTAAGTATCTGTGGGTCTGTAAGTATTCATAACTATCAAGTCTAGGAATGGATTATCAGTCCATATGGGAATGTCCCTATTAAATACAGTTATTTTCTGTCTTTCAGAACACAAAAAGTACATTCTTGATTCTATTAACTCTCTGCTATCAGCCTATTTACTCTAACCTTTAAATGTCATACTCAGCAGCTACCCCTGTCAATCCAGTGACTGTCCCCTGGCACACATAGCTGTGTTGACCTGTATTCTTAGCTGGCATGTCCATAGAGCTGTTCAGCCATCACCCACAGGGCACCTTAACACACCCCAGGAGAGATATTATGTCACACAGTCTCTCCGAAGAAGAAGAAGAAGAAGAAGAAGAAGAAGAAGAAGAAGAAGAAGAAGAAGAAGAAGAAGAAGAAGAAGAAGAAGAAGAAGAAGAAGAAGTGGCCCCCTTCCTCCCTGACTGCCAGGTAATGATGCATTTACATTTTACATTTTGGTCATTTAGCAGACGCTGTTATCCAGAGCGACTTACAAACTGGTGCATTCAACTTAGGATAGCCAGTGGGACAACCACATCTCCATCACAGTAAGTACATTTCTTTAACCCGTTAATGTTCTGCTCCACTGTTTGGTAGAGCACATTTTGAGTCACGATATCTCATAGAAAATTGTGTTGAATTTAACTCAACCTGATTAAGCCACTTCTCCCACTCGGTTTAGGTATGCTATGCAAAATAAATCCACTAGATGTCGCTGTGGTTTTGAATAGTATGGCTTTTCAGATCGAAAATAAAATAAAATCACTCCAGATACAACGACTCAGTTTGGTGGAATTTTCAAAGGTAAGCATATTTTTTTGACCTATAATTGTTTCAGAGGTGTTACTTAACATAATTATGTAACTTGATACAACAAAAAAAGTCTAATAAGAGTTGAATAATTTTAGAAAAACATGCTCTACCAAACGGTTTGTTTGACACTTTATGGTAAAGGTAGTGAAGCTAAGCTAATGAATTACACATTGACTATTTGCTACGAAATTACAAACTTCTGATCATTCATTGTTGTAAACATGATACATTTAATGTTATTCCATTATATACATGCTGAAATAAATTCATAAGTATGATTTTGTTATGTTTAAAAACATGCTCAACCAAACGGTTCAGTTGTCATTTACTGATAAAAGTAGTGATGCAAAGATAACAAATGTAAGATTATGAAATAAAACAACATAAAAACTTTCATATGTTGGTATATTAACATATTACCAGCATTATAACAATACATGGTTTGTAACTGTGATTTTTCCTTTATGTTTTACAAATACAGTTTTTACCAACTGCTTACACACAAAATCTTTTCATGTCACACGATTTTTTAAACCTCTCACTCAAAGTGCAAAACTACATGCCAAATCTTCAAAACCATAAGCTATTTCTCAGCCTTTGACTCAGTTTTCAATTGCAACACTTTTTTCAAAACACTACACACAATTCTCTACCTAAAACACAAATTTCTAACAGGAAGTGACTTGCTTTCCTTTTCCAAACACAACCAATCAAAATGCTACACTTATTCACCAGGTCACACACACACACTCCTCACATGTGCAAAAACGAATTGCTTAACTGATCACTAACCAATCACTGCTTTAATCACTGCCTATAAATAGGTCAAAGGTCCGATTACCTGTTTTGAACAATGGATGCTAACAATGGACAGAGAGCAAGAGGAGTAGGAGGGAGAGGCAGGGGACAACAACGAGGACAAACGAAGAGTTGGAAGAGGAGGAGGAGGAAGAGGAGGAAGAAGAGGACGAGGGCAAAGAAGAGAAGGAAGGAGAGCCATCTCTGATGAGATTAGGGCAACACTTGTTGATCATGTGATCAACGACGGTTTGACCATGAGAGAGGCTGGACTGAGAGTCCAGCCCAACTTGAGTCGATTTACAGTGGCGTCCATAGTTGGAACCTTCAGAAATGAGAACAGGTATGCAACTATCTAATGACTATTTTAGCATTACAGTAATGTACTGTAAAATACGTATGACTGCATAGTATTGCATAAACATTTGTAACTCTAAGCCATCCATTTACTGCACTGCATTGAATGAATGAGGTTGGTTATCATGCTGTACTACATTGTTTTGTAAACTGTTTACAGTTCCTATGCTGAACACATATTGTGTTTGAATTCTGTACAGAGTGGAAAGGCAAAGACATCATGGAGGACGAGGACGCTTGTTTACAGATGTACAAGAGACTGCAATTATAAATATGGTTTTGGCCAACAATGCAATTAGGATTCTAGAGATAAGAGAGCATATCTTGAATAATGACACCATATTCAACAACATCAATGCTGTAAGCCTGTCGATGAAACAACTTTACAAGGTGCCATGTGAGAGAAACTCTGACAGAGTCAAGAATCTGCGACATGACTTTGTAGAGGTGTGTATGCAACACTACTTCCAGTACTTCAGACATACCATATTTACTCATCTGTATATCATTTTGTCTGTTACAGAGAGTATTGGAGATGGATGCCCATGTAATTCGCCATGAATTTATTTCTGTGGATGAGGTTGGCTTCAACCTCACCAAAACCAGGCGCTGTGGAAGAAATGTAATAGGGCAGATCACCAATGTCCCTGGACAGTGTGGGGGTAATATAACTATGTGTGCTGCCATCACTCAAAACGGGGTCCTCCATCACAATGCCACACTGGGTCCGTACAACACCGGCCATATACTCACTTTTCTGGATGCAATTTACACAATGCTTGTCCCTGATCCAGATCAGGAGCCTGCTAGATTTGTGGTTATATGGGACAATGTTAGTTTTCACCGGGCTGTTCTGGTCCAAAACTGGTTTGCCACTCATCCACAATTTGTAGTTTTGTACCTACCCCCATATTCACCTTTTCTAAATCCCATAGAGGAATTCTTCTCAGCCTGGCGCTGGAAAGTGTATGATCACCAACCCTATGCCCACATGCCGCTTCTCCAGGCAATGGAGGACCATTGTGGGGACATAGAGGTTGCCTCTGTCCAAGGTTGGATACGCCATGCTAGGAGATACTTCCCTCGATGTTTGGCAAGAGAAAACATATCTTGTGATGTGGACGAAGTATTGTGGCCAGACCCAGCCCGGAGAAGAGATGAAGCGTAGCTTTGCACTGGGGACTGCACCCCCCCCCCCCCCCCCCCCTTCTCCCTCCAATTCCTGGACTGACCCCCCCCCCCCACCCACCCCCCCTTCTCCCTCCAATTCCTGGACTGACCCCCCCCCACCCCCGGGACCCCAGACACACAATTACTGTATTCTAAAGAATATACTTTTGGTTTACATATGTTTATGGTTTTGTTGTATGCTACTGTATACAACAGTAATGTTTGGCCTAATAAATATTTTGTTTCTACATTGCATTGGTGTTTCCAGTGTACTTGTTACCCCTCTCAGCAGATTACTTTCACTGTAGAACATTGTATTGAAATGTAGATATAAGCCTATGAAAGACCAAAGAGCTTTAGATTTAGAACAACAGTGTTTACATGGTATATCCAAAAATGTACTATTATGAAAGAAGTGTTAGCCATTTGATGCAAATGCTGTTTATGGCATTTTGGCATTTTGAATGCAGTGTTACATTTTAAAGGAGATGTGAGGCATTTTGCATTTTGTGTGTGCAGTTTGGGGAATTGTGTGTAGAGTTTTGAAAAAAGGAGGCTTAGTTTTGAAAACGTGTGTAAGCAGTTGGTAAAAACTGTAATAGATGGACCCTAAAACATTTTACAGTGCAAGGTCACGCACTTGTTAGTTTAGACAAAAGACAAGTGTTAGTAAAGTATTTTTTTCAAATGGGGTGGTGGGGGTGGAGAAGTATTACTGTTATACTATTCCAGGTATTGCTTAAAGAGGTAGGGTTTCAAGGTGGTCAGTGACTCCGCTGTCCTGGCGTAGTGGGGGAGCTTGTTCCACCATAGGGGTGCCAAAGCAGCGAATAGCTTTGACTGGGATCAGCCCGAACTGTGCTTCCACAGAGGTAGGGGGCATAGCAGGCCAGAGGTGGATGAATGTAGTGTCCTCGTTTGGGTGTAGGGTCTGATCAGAGCCTGGAGGTAAGGAGGTGCCGTTCCCCTCACAGCTCCGTAGGCAAGCACCATGGTTTTGTAGTAGATGCGAGCTTCAACTGGAAGCCAGTGGAATGTGCGGAGGAGCGGGATGACATGAGAGAACTTGGGAAGGTTGAACACCAGACGGGCTGCAGCGTTCTGGATAAGTTGTAGGGGTTTAATGGTGCAGGCAGTGAGCCCAGCCAACAGGGAGTTGCAGTAATCCAGACGGGAGATGACAAGTGCCTGGATTAGGACCTATGCCACTTTCTGTGTAAGGTAGGGTCGTACTCTGGGAATGTTGTAGAGCATGAACCTGCAGGATCGGGTCACCGCTTTGATGTTAGCAGAGAACGACAGGGTGTTGTCCAGGGTCACACCAAGGTTCTTTGCACTCTGGGAGGAGGACACAATGGAGTTGTCAACCGTGATGGCAAGATCATGGAGCGGGCAGTCCTTCTTGCCGAGGTTCAGCTTGAGGTGGTGATCCGACATCCAAACTGATATGTCTGCCAGGCATGCAGAGATGCGATTCGGCACCTGGTTAGGAGGGGTGCAACTCTCGCCCTCTTGAAGACGGAAGGGACACAGCCAGCGGTGAGGTAAGGGAGAAGGTCTCCGGAAATGGTCTGGAGAAGAGAGGAGGGGATAGGGTCAAGCGGGCAGGTTGTTGGGCGGCCGGCCGCCACAAGTCACAAGATTTCATCTGGAAAGAGAGGGGAGAAAGAAGTCAAAGCATAGGGTAGGGCAGTGTGAGCAGGACCAGTAGTGTCAATAGGCTTAGTAAATGAGGATTGGATGTCGTCAACATTCTTTTCCAAATGGTTGACAAAGTCATCCACAGAGAGGGAGGAGGAGGAGATTTCAGCAGGGAGGAGAGTCATAGAGCTTCCTAGGGTTAGAGGCAGAGGCTTGAAATTTAGAGCGGTAGAAAGTGGCTTTAGCAGCAGAAACAGAGTTTAGTTTTCCTCCATTTCCACTCGGCTGCCCGGAGCCCTGTTCTGTGACCTCGCAATGAGTCGTCTAGCCACGGAGCAGGAGGGGAGGACCGAGCCGGCCGGGAGGATAGGGGACATAGAGAGTCAAAAGATGCAGAGAGGGAGGTCGAGGAGGCAGAATCAGGAGACAGGAGGGAGAAGGATTTAGCAGAGGGAAGAGATGATAGGATGGAATAGGAGAGAGTAGCAGGAGGGAGAGAGCGAAGGTTGTGACAGTGCATTACCATCTGAGTAGGGACAGAGTGAGTAGTGTTGGAGGAGAGCGAGAGAGAAAAATATACAAAGTAGTGGTCGGAGACTTGGAGGGGAGTTGCAGTGAGATTAGTAGAAGAACAGCATCTAGTAAAGATGAGGTCAAGTGTATTGCCTGCCTTGTGAGTAGGGGGGGACAGTGAGAGGGTGAGGACAAAAGAGGAAAGGAGTGGAAAGAAGGAGGCAGAGAGAAATTAGTCAAAGGCAGACGTCGGGAGGTTAAAGTCACCCAGAACTGTGAGGGCTGAGCCATCATCAGGAAATTAACTTATCAAGGCGTCAAGCTCATTGACGAACTCTCCAAGGGAACCTGGAGGGCGATAAATGACAAGGATGTTAAGTTTGCATGGGCTAGTGGAATTCAAATGAGGAGATAGACAGATGGATCAGGGGGAAAAGAGAGTGTGCCACCTCCATGCTGACCAGAAGCTCTCGGGGTATGCGAGAACACATGATCAGACGAGGAAAGAGCAGTAGGAGTAGCAGTGTTTTTTGTGGTAATCCATGTTTCCGTCAGCGCCAAGAAGTCAAGGGACTGGAGGGCAGCATAGGCTGAGATGAACTCTGCCTTGTTGGCCGCAGAACGGCAGTTCCAAAGGCTGCCGGAGACCTGGAACTCCACGTGGGTCGTGCTCACAGGGACCACCAGATTAGAGTGGTTGCAGCCATGCGGTGTGAAGCGTTTGTATGGCCTGTACAGAGAGGAGAGAACAGGGATAGACAGACACATAGTTGACAGACTACAGAAAAGGCTACAATAATGCAAAAGAGATAGGAATAAAATTAACTAAACATATGGGCAAGCAAGTTTGGAGCACCAGTGCTACCAATTAAACATAATTTAGAGCCCATAGAGCACCTTAACTTGCCCATAGAGCACCTTAACTTGCCCATAGAGCACCTTAACTTGCCCATAGAGCACCTTAACTTGCCCATAGAGCACCTTAACTTGCCCATAGAGCACCTTAACTTGCCCCAGGCCAGTTAGGTCACACAGTCTCTCAGAAGAAGTTCTTCAAGACCCACTCAGTCTGTATCTATACAACATGGTTTACATATCAAACTTGGGTCAGTTCTTCAAGACCCACTCAGTCTGTATCTATACAACATGGTTTACATATCATGTTTGGGTCAGTTCTTCAAGACCCACTCAGTCTGTATCTATACAACATGGTTTACATATCAAACTTGGGTCAGTTCTTCAAGACCCACTCAGTCTGTATCTATACAACATGGTTTACATATCAAACTTGGGTCAGTTCTTCAAGACCCACTCAGTCTGTATCTATACAACATGGTTTACATATCATGTTTGGGTCAGTTCTTCAAGACCCACTCAGTCTGTATCTATACAACATGGTTTACATATCATGTTTGGGTCAGTTCTTCAAGACCCACTCAGTCTGTATCTTCTTGCCCATTTCAGAGTCTGGATTCAGGCAGACTGTTCTAGGTGGTATTCATCTTCCTAACTTCACACTGTGGAGGAAAATGGGTATCCATTTATTTTACGCTAATCACATAGAAATGTCATGGTACAATGGTTGTTACCCAATAATAACACATTCACTATTTAAAAGCAACACATCATAAAGTTAATATGCATAGTTAATCAAGTCAATGAATCTAAATGGAGGCTAGAACTCACACCATCTCTACGTGGTTGTTACGAGATGTCGCCAAGCCAATAGATGGCACTGTTGTCATGTGTATCTGAGTGTGATACTATATAGTACCAGTGAGCCAAGTTAGGCATTACTTACTATGAACTGAATGGAGCTGTATGAATGCTACACAGTGATGCTGAAGTAAAGACATTCTAATCAACATTACCTTGGTCTTGTATAGAACAAACACCATACAAAACAGTGGTCACACATAGGGCTTCTCTGATGAATGGTGTGTTGGAGGTGTTCCTGGGAGTCACATGGTGTTCTCAGGCACCGCTGTCTGCCATGCATCAGGAGAGCTGGGGAACATGAGGCAAAATTAGTAATACTTAAATAAGGGTATATACATAGGGACTTCATAGGACTTCATAGAGCATTCATAAGCATTTTGTGAACTGAAACAGAAACATAATGGTCACTATTCAGTTCAAGGAAGCTAAACCATATATGTTGTTCATTCTATGGTTTACGGATACATATTGTACACAACTAATATATTATGTTATATGGCAATTTTATTATGATATGAAATATTGTAGGCTACAACAGTACACCATAATATATTATAATGTCAAACCCTGTTACGCCATGAGATATCATGTTGGTCTTACAGTCAGTTGAAATCATCAGTTTGGCAAAAAAACGATCAATGTCTCATTCTGAAAAGCTGGAGAATCCTGAGGTCTGGAAGACTACTGGTCACTGTGGCTTAGCGTTCTACCAAGAAGACAATGAATAAAGAATGGGTACAGTATGTGAAGGTATTTTATAGCAGCAAAGGGAGGAATACCCAAACTCCTGGGAAACGCCTGGGAAAACCCTTTCATACTAACACGTTGTGCATAGCTTCTATTCTATTCCGACAAAAGATCCTACATGAAAATGAAAGTAAAGAGAACGTGTTCAGCCTACTTACTTACTTACTTACTTACTGTCTGCCGACTTAATTGAATCAAGGTAAGAAACATACAAAATGACTAATATAAAATGTAACTCGATCTTATTTTGTTATGGAATAGTCTATAAGTTATGTAGCGTACTAACTTTGATTAAAAACAAATATTTCCTAAAACGTATTGCATACAGTATGTGCATGACTTATTGGCGTAATGTATGCCTAATGACAAGCCTCGCTGTTGCTGACACAATCTATAATTAACATTGCCTGCTAACTTTGAGGAAAGGTACAAACATTATTTATCTGCTCACCAGGTCTTTCAAACTTCTGGGTTAGAACTAATTTAGTTTATTTAATTAGCATTCCCCAACGCGCTGCTGTCATGTAAATGCGTAGATGTAGGTGCGGTGTCCAGAGCGCAAAAAAGCAAAGCGTCAGAGTAAACCTGCAGCCAATTTTGGGTAGCTTCTGCACTTCAGTGTGATTAGTTGATTTCTGCCAGCACAGGGCACACATTTCAGCTAAATGTTCTGCTTCTAAGTGGCTTGTTGTTCCCTTGTTACAACTCGTATTGAATTAAACCTGATGTATTGTAACCTACCTTATTTTACGCTTTCTGGCCCTGAGTATCCCCTATTACAGACAGACGCATTGATAGTCATTGGGTTACCTACCCCCCCAAATTCACATGGTGTCAATGGTACATGATAAAGTTTCACTCTTTCAACCTGGCCCTTACTCACGCTTTGTAAGTACAGCAGTGATCATTATTATTTTGCCACAGATGAAAAGGGAGTTGGTTATATAGGAATCTGATTCTTGTGTCCATGGCAGTGATCATTAACAATGGAAGAGCTGCTGGTGAACGTTCTGATGGACCTGGACCATCATCAGCTGAACAGATTCCAGTGGTATCTAAGGAAGTATGAGATGAATGGCATTGAGCCCATCAAAATATCTCAGTTGGAAGAGAACGCAAGTAGGGAGAAGACTGGGGATCTGATGGTGGCCAAATACAAAGTGAGGGCTCCGGAGGTCATGCGTATTATCCTGGAGAAAATGGGCCAGAACCTCCTTGCTGAAAAGTTACAGAATATGGAATAAAGTCTCTATTGAGGTAACGGAATAATCAACGTTTTACAGATGATTTTAGGAACCTATTATAAAACATTATACCTGAGCATGACTGACACGTGATCTTTATTTCTACATAGTTGCTGTTCAGACAGAAAAGTGTATATTAACTGCAGCATACGGGTCATCGAATATGTGGCCCAAGGGCCATTTGTGGCCAGCTGTCTTATTTGATGTGGCCCCGACTTGTGTTTATACAGTACAAGCGTTAAGGGGGACAGGTAGCCTAGCGGTTACGATTGTTGGACCAGTAACCGAAAGGCTGCTGGTTCGAATCCCTGAGCCAGCTAGGTGAAAAATAGGACGATGTGCCCTTGAGCAAGGCACTTAACTCTAATTGCTAATGTAAGTCGCTCTGGATAAGAGTGTCCACTAAATGACTAAAACGTAACATGATACAGCTTATTAAAATATACTGGTTATTATAGTAGAGATGCTAACTGTGTTTTCTCCGTGTTTCTAGCCAGAATGGAGCGAGCGCCATGGGGGAGATGACTGCTGCTCCAGCGGTGGAGAAAGTCCCTAAAGTATAAATACCTAGTTCATTATATACTCTATAGTAGGCTAACAACGTATTGAAACTAACACTGATTTTTAGTTACTAGGTATTAAGTAAACACCCTTACATCAATTGACTGCTTTATGCTATACAGCAAGTATAACAGAAGTACCAATGATTGTTATGAATCAAGAATAAACAATTTAACAAAAAGCTGGATTGTTTTACTTGATTGAGACTTGATTAACAGAACAGTCATCATAACCATCTTAATCAGACTACGTAAGATCCTGACCTGGTCCAGACCAGGGGCATGTTCAGTGGGACAAGACGTACCAAAACACTTTGAAACTGAAAACCCAAATTAGTGTTGTTGTTGGACAAGTTGGAGTAAGTAGTATGTGGGTCAAATCAAATCAAATTAAATTATATTGGTCACATACACGTGTTTAGCAGATGTAGCGAAATGCTTGTGCTTCTAGCTCCGACAGTGCAGTAATATCTAACAATTACACAACATATACCCAATACACACCAATCTAAGTAAGGAATGAATTAAGACGTATATAACGTATATGGACGAGCGATGTCACAGCAGCATGGACTAAGATACAGTAGAATAGTATAGAATACAGTATATACAATGAGATGAGTAATGCAAGATATGTAAACATTATTAAAGTGACTAGTGTTCCATTTCTGAATGTGGTCATTCCACCAATAGAGTGCCTTTTGAGTAGTGTAATTATTAAAACATTTTACTATTTATTTCACCTCATTTTAACAGTCTGTCATAAAGAGCACATGTTCAGCTTCATAAAAAAAACATGTTTTCCCATCTCAAGAGGTTAAAATAATTTGAAATGACTATAGTAATTAGCCAAACAAGGTTGACCTTAAAATGGACAGATGTAAATTAATCACTAATCACATGATGTAAATATTAACTTCATAAATAACTTTGTTAAAGCAACAAAATAACTAGGGTTTTACAATGATGGTGAAAACGTGGGGAAATGTTTGGATTAAGTGGGTTAAAACTTGCCCAGAAGTCAGAAGAACCTGAGAAGGGAATGCAGATTTTTGGCACTATATTTGAATTTTCAATTAAAGGGCAATTCATTTAATATGCAGGCTTCTAAAATTCTATATTGGTGCACAATGTGTACTGAATATATCAAAGGGATGCAAAAGGCCCTCTATTTGTGGAATGACCCATGTACATTCTCCATTTTAAAAAGTTGCTTCCATTTTGTGCTCTACTGAACTCCCTGTTAGATTGGGCCATCAGCATGGCCCAGGGAATAGGTGTGGTCTCAGCGAGGCCCAGGGAATAGGTGTGGTCTCAGCATGGCCCAGGGAATAGGTGTGGTCTCAGCGAGGCCCAGAGAATAGGTGTGGTCTCAGCATGGCCCAGAGAATAGGTGTGGTCTCAGCGAGGCCCAGAGAATAGGTGTGGTCTCAGCGAGGCCCAGGGAACAGGTGTGTTCTCAGCGAGGCCCAGGGAATAGGTGTAGTCTCAGCGAGGCCCAGAGAATAGGTGTGTTCTCAGCGAGGCCCAGGGAATAGGTGTAGTCTCAGCGAGGCCCGGGGAATAGGTGTAGTCTCAGCGAGGCCCAGAGAATACGGGTATATTTACCCGTACAGTTAATTTAACCATGCAAAATATTAACTTACCTGTTAATTTAACCAGACTGTATATTAAGTAAACTATTGTTACCCTCACTTATATCATACGCACATTTAGCTATTTAAGTATTTCTCTGACCTGTATAGTATAGTTAACCATGTAAATACTCCTTATTTATCTATATTAACTTGCAATATTGTATCTTTATTTTTTCACCTAACACTCTGTAACAATGTATAGTGTACATATTCAGCCATCCACCCATACTATGCAATGCCTTTTTATAGCTTTTTGCTGCTTGGCGAAGACATTTTCCCACTGGGATCAATAAAGTATCTACCTACCTACCTACCTACCTACCTACCTACCTACCTACCTACCTACCTACCTACCTACCTACCTACCTACCTACCTACCTACCTACCTACCTACCTACCTACCTACCTACCTACCTATCTATCTATCTACTACATGATGGTTTACTAACTACATTATGGTGTACTTACAACATGATGGGGTACTATCCATCCATAGGCGTAGAGAGGCCCATTATCAGAAACCATCACTCCTGTGTTCCAATGGCACGTTGTGTTAGCTAATCCAAGTTTAATATGCAATGATGTTAGCACAGCTGAAAACTGTTGTGCTGATTAAAGAAGCAATAAAACTGGCCTTCTTTAGACTAGTTGAGTATCTGGTGCATCAGCATTTGTGGGTTCGATTACAGGCTCAAAATGGCCAGAAACAAATGACTTTCTTCTGAAACTCGTCAGTATATTCTTGTTCTGAGAAATGAAGGCTATTCCATGCGAGAAATTGCCAAGAAACTGAAGATCTCGTACAACGCTGTGTACTACTCCCTTCACAGAACAGAGCAAACTGTCTCTAACCAGAATAGAAAGAGGAGTGGGAGGCCCCGGTGCACAACTGAGCAAGAGGACAAGTACATTAGAGTGTCTAGTTTGAGAACCAGACGCCTCACGGGCAGCTTCATTAAATAGTACCCCCAAAACATAAATCTCAACGTCAACAGTGAAGTGGCGACTCCGGGATATTGGCCTTCTAGGCAGAGTTGCAAAGAAAAAGCCATATCTCAGACTGGCCAATAAAGAGAAAAGATTAAGATGGGCAAAAAAACACAGTCACTGGACAGAGGAAGATATGGCTTTTTCTTTGCAACTCTGCCTAGAAGGCCAGCATCCCGGAGTCGCCTCTTCACTGTTGACGTTGAGACTGGTGTTTTGCTGGTACTATTTAAGGAAGCTGCCAGTTGAGGACTTGTGAGGCATCTGTTTGCTGATGCTCCAGACACTCAACTAGCCTAAAGGCCAATTTTATTGCTACTTTAATCAGCACAACAGTTTTTAGCTGTGCTAACATAATTGCAAAAGGGTTTTCTAATGATCAGTTAGCCTTTTAAATTGATAAACTTGGATTAGCTAACACTGTGCCATTGGAACACAGGAGTGATGGTTGCTGATAATGGGCCTCTGTACGCCTATGTAGATATTCCATTAAGAATCAGCTGTTTCCAGCTACAATAGTCATTTACAACATGAACAATGTCTACACTGTATTTCTGATCAATTTGATGTTATTTTAATGGACAAAAAAAATAACAAAGTGACCCCAAACTTTTGAACACTAGTGTATATCAGAATCAGAATCAGAATCAGAAAGAGCTTTATTGGTACTGAAGCTTCCAGTGCACAAATACAAATACAACAAGAAACATATTAATACAAATTCTAAGAATAAAATATAAATATAAAAATATGAAACAAATTATAAAAGTCTAAGGTCACAGTTGGGTTTAGTCAGAATAACATTTACAGATTATGAACATATTTACAGTATTTTAAGTGACTAGTATGAATACATATAAATATAAATATCACCTGAGTTTAGAGATATTGCACCAAACAGTGTGAGTATTGCACTTACAGGCATATGCCTTGGGAGGTATGTTAACTGTTCAGAAGGGAAATGGCCTGTGGGAAGAAACTGTTCCTGTGCCTAGATGTTCTTGTGGCCAGTGATCTGAGTCGCCGTCTTGACGGTAACAGTTCAAACAGGTGGTGTCCAGGGTGAGTGGAGTCTGTGATTATTTTACCTGCTCTCTTCCTCACTCTGGAAGAGTACAGGTCCTGGAGGGTTGGCAGGGGGGCACCAATAATCCTCTCCGCAGTCCGGACTGTCCGTTGTAGTCTCCTGATATCTGATTTGGTAGCTGAACCAGACCAGACAGTGATGGAAGTGCATAAAACAGACTCAATGACGGCTGAATAGAACTGAATCAGCAGCTCCTGTGGCAGGTTGAACTTCCTCAGCTGGAGAAGGAAGTACAGTCTGTGCTGGGCCTTTTGTCACAATGGAGTCAATGTGATTGTCCCACTTCAGGTCCTGAGAGATGGTAGTGCCCAGGAACCTGAATGACTCCACTGCTTCCACAGTGCTGTTCATGATGGTGAGTGGGGGGAGTGCAGGGGGGTTTCTCCTGAAGTCCACTATCATCTCCACTGTTTTGAGCATGTTCAGCTCCAGGTTGTTATAACTGCACCAGACAGCCAGCTGTTCAACCTCCAGTCTGTAAGCAGACTCATCACCGTTTTGGATGAGACCGATGACAGTGGTGTCGTCAGCAAATTTCAGGAGCTTGACAGAGGGGTCTTTAGAAGTGCAGTCATTAGTGTACAGGGAGAAGAGCAGTGGGGAGAGAACGCACCCTTGGGGGGCGCCAGTGCTGATTTTGAGAGTCCTGGATGTGAGTTTCCCCAGTCTCACAAGCTGCTGCCGGTCTGTCAGGAAGCTGGAAATCCACTGACAGATTGAGGATGGCATGGAGAGCTGGGTCAGTTTGGCTGTGAGAAGATCAGGCATGATGGTATTGAAGGCCGAACTGAAGTCCACAAATAAGATCCTTGCATAAGTCCCAGGTCTGTCGAGATGTTGCAGGATATAATGCAGTCCCATACTGACTGCATCATCCACAGACCTGTTTGCTCTGTAAGCAAACTGAAAGGGATCCAGCAGGGTTCCAGTGATGTCCTTCAGGTGGGCCAACACCAGTCTTTCAAACGACTTCATGACCACAGACGTGAGTGCAACAGGTCTGTAGTCATTAAGTCCAGTGATTTTGGTTTTTTGGGGGGGTCAGGTAGCCTAGTGGTTACGGTGTTGGGCCACTGTTCCCTGGTAGGCCGTCATTGTAAATAACAATTTGTTCTTAACTGACTTGCCTAGTTAAATAAAGGTTAAATAAATATAGGGCTATATATCAATCTACAGTCGTGGCCAAAAGTTTTGAGAATGACACAAGTATTGGTCTCCACAACGTTCGCTGCTTCAGTGTTCTTAGATCTTTATGTCAGTAGTTACTATGGTACACTGAAGTATAATTACAAGTATTCCATAAGTGTCAAAGGCTTTCATTGACAATGACATACAGTTTATGCAAAGAGTCAATATATGCAGTGTTGACCCTTCTTTTTCAAGACCCCTGCAATCCGCCCTGGCATGCTGTCAATTAACTTCTGGGCCACATCCTGACTGATGGCAGGCCATTCTTGCATAATCAATGCTTGGAGTTTGTCAGAAGTTGTGGGTTTTTGTTTGTCCACCCGCCTCTTGAGGATCGACCACAAGTTCTCAATGGGATTATGGTCTGGGGAGTTTCCTGGCCATGGACCCAAAATGTTGATGTTTTGTTCCCCGAGCCACTTATGGCAAGGTGCTCCATCATGCTGGAAAAGGCATTGGTTGTCACCAAACTGTTCTTGGATGGTTGGGAGAAGTTGCTCTCGGAGGATGTGTTGGTACCATTCTTTATTCATCACTGTGTTCTTAGGCAAAATTGTGAATGAGCCCACTCCCTTGGCTGAGAAGCAACCCCACACATGAATGGTCTTAGGATGCTTTGCTGTTGGCATGACAAAGGACTGATGGTAGCGCTTTCCGGATGGCCCAAACAATCGGAAAGGGGATTCATCAGAGAAAATGACTCTACCTCAGTCCTCAGCAGTCCAATCCCTGTACCTTTTGCAGAATATCAGTCTGTCCCTGATGTTTTTCCTGGAGAGAAGTGGCTTCTTTGCTGCCCTTCTTGACACCAGGCCATCCTCCAAAAGTCTTCGCCTCACTGTGCGTGCAGATGCACTCACACCTGCCTGCTGCCATTCCTGAGCAAGCTCTGCACTGGTGGTTCCCCGATCCCGCAGCTTTTAAAGCTTCCAGTCTGTTATTCTGATTCAATCAGCATGCCAGAGTGATCTCCAGCCTTGTCCTCGTCAACACTCTCACCTGTGTTAACGAGACAATCACTGACATGATGGCAGCTGGTCCTTTTGTGGCAGGGCTGAAATGCAGTGGAAATGTTTTTTGGGGATTAAGTTCATTTTCATGGCAAATAGGGACTTTGCAATTAATTGCAATTCATCTGATCACTCTTCATGACATTCTGGAGTATATACAAATTGCCATCATCAACACTGAGGCAGCAAACTTTGTGGAGACCAATACTTGTGTCATTCTCATAACTTTTGGTCATGACTGTAGAACAGGATGATCAAATTTGAATGGAGTTGATGGAGAGAGAGAAAGACTGCATGCACTAATTTAAAGCAACAATATTTGAGTGATAGGTTGTTTTAAAACTCTGCAGTTGCAATTATAATTATAATCTTTACAATAAAACAATGTGACCCGGAAAGCCAGATGGAGATGGGTAAATTAGACAAGCATTCGATCTTTATATTACTGTTGCATAGACTATGCTGCAGCAAATGCAGGCCTACCTGTACAAGAAAATAAATTACCACGATGGGATGACAGGTCTACATGCATTGTGAACTGCGCTCCATACTGAGATGGGATGTCTGTCCCCATCCTGAGCATTTCACACCATGCTGTTAATATAAAAAAATTATTATAATTTACTGGATTCTCACTGTTATTTATCCCGGGAAAAGGTCCTTCCTGCCGGCAGCTATTAGACTATATAATGCCTCACCGGGGTGCCGTGCCGTCGGCAACATAGATCTGGAACTGTTGGGGTGCTAGGACCTAGTTTAACAATTATGCATCCATCCGTGAGTAACTCTGGTCCATCAGCACTCATCCACTCAGGACCTATCTATTCATACAGGTCTGTATATACATACTCATGTACAGTTGTTATATCATATCACATGCAATATTGTAAGTAATTATTGGACTTAACTTACGTAGGCATTCACTCAGGAATGCATATTAGTATCCTGCCAGTTGCACCTTTTCTCATTGCTTTTAGTATATCGAATGTGCAATACGTGCAGTTGTCTGTAATTAAACCCTGCGCACTATGGACTGTATTTTAAGGGAATTACTATTATTACCCCAAATGATATCATACACACATTTAGCTATTAAAGTATCTCTTCCTGTCATTTACCTGTACAGTTTGTGTAACCACGCAAGTATTCACTTATCTGTAAATATAACTGTATACCTAACTGTACAGCTAATTTAACCATGCAAAATGTTCACTTACCTGTTCATTTACCCAGTCTGTCTATTAAGTAAACTATTATTACCCTCGCTCATATCATACGCATTTTTAGCTACTGAAGTATTTCTCTGCCATCAACCTGTATAGTATAGTTAACCATCCAACATCCACCAATGTATAGTGTACATATTCAGCCAACCACCCATACTATGCAATGTCTCTTTTATAGCTTTTATTTTTTTGCACTCCAGATATCTTGTATGTCTATACTGCCGCTCTATGTATCATGTACCGTGTATCTGTCTTTTGTGTACTTTCGTTGTGGCATTTTGCACCTGCCCTGTGTTTTGTTGTAGCTGCTTGACAATGAAATTTCCCCCCCGGGGGATCAATAAAGTATCTATCTATCTATCTATCTATCTATCTATCTATCTATCTATCTATCTATCTATCTATGTATCTAAAAGGGAGAGGTTTTAGGCGGTACATCTCGGTAAGCGGGGTTCCCGCCATTCAACCCTAATCTTAACTCCTCCACATTTACTGGATTGGTTGAACAGTGCAGAAGAGGCCTGCTATTTTTCTTCTCGTCAAGACCATTGTGTACGTTTCTTTTACGCCTGCTACCTAACAAGAATGACGAAACTTCAATTTCATTAAACTAACAGCAAGGCTCAGTGCAACATGGCAGTGTTGCCATTGTTCATACACTTTGTATTGTCGAAATAAACGTCTCCAATCCCCATACCACACACTTACAAACTGTAAATATAGGTGTGTACATTGTGCTATCAATTGGGCAGCAAGAGCCTGAAATATCACATTAATTTGTACATATCCACTTTATACATGAATCGCGGCAAAGTAGCTTCCTGTTTCAGTCATGTCTTTCAAACAAAAACACTAATTAAAAAAATAATGCCTCCCACAATGTAGGCGACGGCTGGAAGATGCAGCGGGTGAGGAGCATGTCGACTGCAGTCGAAACTGCATGACCTTTGATCACATGGTTGTTGTAAAGTTGATGAATTCGACATTATGCAACACGCTTTGACAAAAGTGATCCGCTCGAACGCGTCCAGTGTGTCGCTTTTTGGAACTGCGAAATCAAGCCGCCCTGTCGCCGCAGTGTATTCTGGGAACCCACAGTAAATTCAAGATGGCGGCGAGCAGGAGACTGCACAAGGTAACTCATGATCACACTATTTTCAAATATCTATCAACATTGAAGCCGAATGGGATTTCAAAGAGCATAGTCATTATTCAGTCCAACTCAGCCACGATATCTTATGTCGTCCTGATGCGTATTCGTCCCTTAACGTTGTGTGTTGAAATAATGTCCCAATAAAAGCGAGAAGTCACTCTCTGTTTCGTTAAC
The DNA here is from genome assembly GCA_023634145.1 of Thymallus thymallus. Classification (NCBI taxonomy): domain Eukaryota; kingdom Metazoa; phylum Chordata; class Actinopteri; order Salmoniformes; family Salmonidae; genus Thymallus; species Thymallus thymallus. The sequence continues at coordinate 4,386,618 of CM042402.1, read as the reverse complement.
TAACGCTAGTTAGGTTAGCTAGCTCAAAATAGGGGTGTATTCATTACCTCTTATATCGGAAAACGTTTACCGTTTAAGAACCAAACTGAACCAACGGTGAAGGCCCTACCTGAATTTGTCCAATAGAAACTCGTTTTCGTTGCGAAACGTTTTTCGTTTAGAGTAAACAGTTTCGGTTGCAAAACGTTTTGTAACAACCCGTCAGACGGAACGTTTTGCAGCATAATCAGCGTAATTGATACACTCCTGTTTATTGAATTTACCGGCAAATTAAACCAGATACAGGATCACAGCAGGAAAACCAGTATACCATGTTAACACTTAGAACTGACATCAATCTCCGGTACACCAGGAAAAGATTGACACAGATCAAAGTATCACAACCTTGCGATGGCTGAACAATTTCCGTTATTGAACAAGGCTAGTTGGAGAGAGATAAACACGCCAACTGTCTGAGCTGTTCTGTTTGATGACTAGATAAGTGAACTAACGTTACTTTGCCTAACTAGCTAGCTCCCCATATCACCCAACTAGCGTTAAGTAAACCACGAAAGGCCGTTTAATTAACAATGTGACTCAGGTAACACAATCTCACCGTTTTAGAGAACCAGCAAGTCGCAACTGTTTTAGTTAACGTTTCAAGTGTCCCCTGTTTATCAGTGCGACATAGCTATAGACAAGTTAACTACTGAACCTAGCTAGCTAACGACTTTAGGAAACTGTGCTTTCATTTCAGAAATGGAACCGCAAGTGTTTAGCTAGCCATAGCATTAACCATCACCGCAAATATGGTTGTGGAAGTACATTTACAAGTGTCATATTTGATAGTTTCACTAACGGTAACGTTAGATAACTAGCCATATATCTAGGTCTAGAGGTGTATACTACCAGATAGCCAGCCAGCTATGGCTCTCATCAACACGACGGCATCGTAGAAACCTGCACCATGACTTAATTATCTCAAGAGGTCATCATGAAGGTCTGCAGCAGTAAACAAAACCTACCTAATAATAAACACTCAGCAAACTTAATTGTGTGGACCAAACAAAACATTAATTAGTAAGCTGACTGTCCAAACAGAAACCAGAGAAGCACGGGATAGTCTTATTGGTTTTTAGGTTTGCCATATTTGCTGTCATTGACTGACATTGATGCCTCACAAGCAGATACCTCTGTTTATGCATAATGACTTGATTAACATCTGACTTATTGTAGTGGATTCGGAGCCGCAATCCTTGGAAGTTCTCCTAACCCCTTCCTACGAGTAGGATCGTACATTACGCCTATGTTCCATTTCCTCGTTGGAGGGGCCGCTTAACATGTCATAATGTCGTATGTCTCTCTCTTTCAGGAACTTGAAGAGATTCGCAAGTCTGGAATGAAAAACTTCCGAAACATTCAAGTGGATGAATCCAACATACTCACCTGGCAAGGTCTCATTGTCCCAGTAAGTGGTTTTATTCCCCATCATTGAATCATGGCTTCTCTATTCGCTCATGAAGGCTATTAAGTTCACAGAAGCCTCAGTTGTGGTTCTAGAACTATTACATGTATGGAATGTCATTACACAGTCATACGGGTTGCTCCTTTGATATGGTTATTGTCAGACTAACTAACCATGGTTTATTTCTACACATTGCTCCTCTATAGGACAACGCTCCTTATGACAAGGGAGCTTTCAGGATCGAATTAATCTTCCCTGCCGAGTACCCCTTCAAGCCCCCCAAGATCACTTTCAAGACCAAGATCTACCACCCAAACATCGACGAGAAGGGACAGGTGTGTCTGCCTGTCATCAGCGCAGAGAACTGGAAGCCAGCCACCAAAACTGACCAAGGTGTGTGAGCTTCAGCTCTCTGGTGGGAGCACTGTCACTCTCTGGTGGGAGCACTGAATATTAGCTTGAACTTTTACACACGTATAACAGTGCTGAATTTTCCTGAAAGTTGATTTGCGCATACACGTCAGGACTTAAAAACCTAATTTGCCTAGAATGTAAATTCTGCTTACATGGTACACTGACACTGGACAGTAGAACATGAGCAGACGACTGAAAAATGAAACCTTGCACTAGACGAGTCAGTTTAGGTTGTCTTTGTAGTAATGAGTTTGTTTTCCCTGTCTATTCTGCAGTAATTCAGTCCCTGATTGCGTTGGTGAACGACCCCCAGCCAGAGCACCCCCTGAGGGCGGACCTAGCAGAAGAATACTCAAAGGACCGTAAAAAATTCTTTAAGAACGCAGAGGAGTTTACAAAGAAACACGGAGAAAAGAGACCAATGGACTGATTACCTGACCAGTGTGTAGCCCTTTCCATTTCTCACCTCCCCAACCAACCTGTACCTTCACCCACTCTCACCTCCCCAACCAACCTGTACCTTCACCCACTCTCACCTCCCCAACCAACCTGTACCTTCACCCACTCTCACCTCCCCAACCAACCTGTACCTTCACCCACTCTCACCTCCCCAACCAACCTGTACCTTCACCCACTCTCACCTCCCCAACCAACCTGTACCTTCACCCACTCTCACCTCCCCAACCAACCTGTACCTTCACCCACTCTCACCTCCCCAACCAACCTGTACCTTCACCCACTCTCACCTCCCCAACCAACCTGTACCTTCACCCACTCTCACCTTCCCATCTCAACCTGTACCTTGCCCCACTCTCACCTTCCCATCTCAACCTGTACTTTGCCCCACTCTCACCTCCCCAACCAACCTGTACCTTCACCTTCACCCACTCTCACCTCCACATCTCAACCCTCTCCTCCATTCTTCCCTCACACATACATGTTATCCTAGCCGCCCAGGAGCAGCCTCACCTCAGCGCCAGTGCATGGCTGCAGCCACAGCTGACCCTCTACACACGACCCTGGATCAGACAGGTTTCTCCTCCTACTCCTGGTGATAGCTCAAGGCCGTTACTAACTTTCTACTATTTTCTTAAATTAAAAAAAAAAAGGAAAAATGAAAAAGACCGGGAAAAAAGAACTGGTTAGAGAACTTCCATGTTAAAGATGGTGAACTAATGAGGGAACAAAGTAGAAGGAAATGTAAAAAAAAAAAAAAAAAAAATACAATGTTTTAAGTTTTGCTGTTTGTTTAGAGGAAAAACAAGAAGTCACGGCTTGAGTACCATATGCCTCTTGTGGCAGCACTCATTTGTGGAAGGAGATGTTTCTCAGAGAATGAAAAGTTGTGGTTCTCCTTTTATTTTTTCTGTTCTCTAGTCTCATCTTGTTCTGTCACGCCCCAAAATGAAATGTTATTGGCCCTGGAAATGTGTGCTGAAATGTTTTCCTTTTGACTTCTTCTCTACTTCTGGAGTTGCACCGTATTCTGTGGAACAAGCCCCCTCTGTTGTACATCCCCTCAGTTTGGAGCCAGCCCACTGAGCAGACGGAGACAAAATGTTGACCGATTAATTAGCCAATATTGTAATCAATTACAAGTGTTATTGACTGGAGATAATTGTCTCTGTTTTATACTCCCCACTGGTCTAAAATGCCTTTTTCTGATTGGAGAACCGAAGAATACTCAATGTACTAAAGTTTACATTACTTTCTTTTTGAGGATGCTCTCTTTGTATTGGACACTTTCTCCGTTTGCATTCTGAGACTTCTCTCTGAATAGTTCTTGGTTACAGGCAGAAGTTCCATTCAGTAGAGAAATCTCCCTCTTGTGTTTATAAGGCGTCTCTATATACCACTTCCTACCGTTCTCCGTTTCCTGAGCGTTTCCCAAGTTCTATCTCCCCTCCTATACACATTCGATACCACCTGCAGTCTGCTCAAGACAGTGGGAAGAAAAAAACAGCAGTTCTGACGCCTCACATTCTGTTGGCTGTAAGTCTACTATCCAGTCTGTTGGCTGTAAGTCTACTATCCAGTCTGTTGGCTGTAAGTCTACTATCCAGTCTGTTGGCTGTAAGTCTACTATCCAGTCTGTTGGCTGTAGGTCTACTATCCAGTCTGTTGGCTGTAGGTCTACTATCCAGTCTGTTGGCTGTAGGTCTACTATCCAGTCTGTTGGCTGTAGGTCTACTATCCAGTCTGTTGGCTGTAGGTCTACTATCCAGTCTGTTGGCTGTAGGTCTACTATCCAGTCTGTTGGCTGTAGGTCTACCATCCAGTCTGTTGGCTGTAAGTCTACCATCCAGTCTGTTGGCTGTAAGTCTACTATCCAGTCTGTTGGCTGTAAGTCTACCATCCAGTCTGTTGGCTGTAGGTCTACCATCCAGTCTGTTGGCTGTAGGTCTACTATCCAGTCTGTTGGCTGTAGGTCTACCATCCAGTCTGTTGGCTGTAGGTCTACCATCCAGTCTGTTGGCTGTAGGTCTACCATCCAGTCTGTTGGCTGTAGGTCTACCATCCAGTCTGTTGGCTGTAGGTCTACCATCCAGTCTGTTGGCTGTAGGTCTACCATCCAGTCTGTTGGCTGTAGGTCTACTATCCAGTCTGTTGGCTGTAGGTCTACTATCCAGTCTGTTGGCTGTAGGTCTACTATCCAGTCTGTTGGCTGTAGGTCTACCATCCAGTCTGTTGGCTGTAGGTCTACCATCCAGTCTGTTGGCTGTAAGTCTACCATCCAGTCTGTTGGCTGTAAGTCTACTATCCAGTCTGTTGGCTGTAAGTCTACCATCCAGTCTGTTGGCTGTAGGTCTACCATCCAGTCTGTTGGCTGTAGGTCTACCATCCAGTCTGTTGGCTGTAGGTCTACCATCCAGTCTGTTGGCTGTAGGTCTACCATCCAGTCTGTTGGCTGTAGGTCTACCATCCAGTCTGTTGGCTGTAGGTCTACCATCCAGTCTGTTGGCTGTAGGTCTACCATCCAGTCTGTTGGCTGTAAGTCTACCATCCAGTCTGTTGGCTGTAAGTCTACTATCCAGTCCGCTCATCGTTACACCCACCTGTATTGTCAAACGACACATACACATTTCAAAATTGGAACCCCAACGCCTTTCTCTCGCTACATAGATATCATCTTGGCACCGTGAACCAAAACTCATTTGTCATCACGAGAGACTAACACACACACACACACACACATATATATCCCAGTGTCCGATATAGCCACTGGAACAGAATAGCCCCCCCCCCCCCCCCAGAAGATCTTAGTGAAGTGTCAGGTCTGATTGGGGAAACACCAAGGGGAGTCTAAACACAGGTTGAGTCCAAAATGGTACCATATTCCCTACATAGAGTTCTGGTCAAAAGTACCACACTTATGTGCCGTGGTCATAAGTAGTGCGCAATATAGGGAATAGGGTGTCATTTTAAACACTGACTGAGCTGGGAGAGGTCTGGTCCAGTAGGGTGAAACAGCACAGGGACTGGAGCAGAGTGTAACAGCTGTGATTCGGTGCAATGTTTCATAATAAAGATGGCTAACCATTTGGTCCCATTGTCTGACTGCTGTGAGCTTGTCCCTGTGGCTGGGTGAATGACTGCTGTGAGCTTGTCCCTGTGGCTGGGTGAATGACTGCTGTGAGCTTGTCCCTGTGACTGGGTGAATGACTGCTGTGAGCTTGTCCCTGTGACTGGGTGAATGACTGCTGTGAGCTTGTCCCTGTGGCTGGGTGAATGACTGCTGTGAGCTTGTCCCTGTGACTGGGTGAATGGCTGCTGTGAGCTTGTCCCTGTGACTGGGTGAATGACTGCTGTGAGCTTGTCCCTGTGACTGGGTGAATGACTGCTGTGAGCTTGTCCCTGTGACTGGGTGAATGACTGCTGTGAGCTTGTCCCTGTGACTGGGTGAATGACTGCTGTGAGCTTGTCCCTGTGACTGGGTGAATGACTGCTGTGAGCTTGTCCCTGTGACTGGGTGAATGACTGCTGTGAGCTTGTCCCTGTGACTGGGTGAATGACTGCTGTGAGCTTGTCCCTGTGACTGGGTGAATGACTGCTGTGAGCTTGTCCCTGTGACTGGGTGAATGACTGCTGTGAGCCTGTGACTGGGTGAATGACTGCTGTGAGCTTGTCCCTGTGACTGGGTGAATGGCTGCTGTGAGCTTGTCCCTGTGACTGGGTGAATGACTGCTGTGAGCTTGTCCCTGTGACTGGGTGAATGACTGCTGTGAGCTTGTCCCTGTGACTGGGTGAATGACTGCTGTGAGCTTGTCCCTGTGACTGGGTGAATGACTGCTGTGAGCTTGTCTCTGTGACTGGGTGAATGACTGCTGTGAGCTTGTCCCTGTGACTGGGTGAATGACTGCTGTGAGCCTGTCCCTGTGACTGGGTGAATGACTGCTGTGAGCTTGTCCCTGTGACTGGGTGAATGACTGCTGTGAGCTTGTCCCTGTGACTGGGTGAATGACTGCTGTGAGCTTGTCCCTGTGACTGGGTGAATGACTGCTGTGAGCTTGTCCCTGTGACTGGGTGAATAATAAGTGCCTGTTTTAAATCCTTTTCAACTGCAGTCTCCAGGCAGGATTCAACAACAGGGAAGTGAATATGTAGCGATTCGGGATCGTCTAAAACAGTGTTACTCACTATTTTTTTTAAGTGGGCCGCTTTGGGTTGAGACAAAATTTCAGGGCCGCACAGATCTTACATTTGTTGTACTTTATCTTTCAAAATGATCAATTATCAATAGAAAGCAAATTCAAAGCAATAGAACACATGCAATTAATTTAATATACATCACAAATATATACATGAACACAACAAGTACATCACATGTATGACCCATATTAAGGGTTAGGCTACATCACATGTATGACCCATATTAAGGGTTAGGCTACATCACATGTATGACCCATATTAAGGGTTAGGCTACATCACATGGATGACCCATATTAAGGGTTAGGCTACATCACATGTATGACCCATATTAAGGGTTAGGCTACATCACATGTATGACCCATATTAAGGGTTAGGCTACATCACATGGATGACCCATATTAAGGGTTAGGCTACATCACATGTATGACCCATATTAAGGGTTAGGCTACATCACATGGATGACCCATATTAAGGGTTAGGCTACATCACATGTATGACCCATATTAAGGGCTAGGCTACATCACATGGATGACCCATATTAAGGGTTAGGCTACATCACATGTATGACCCATATTAAGGGTTAGGCTACATCACATGGATGACCCATATTAAGGGTTAGGCTACATCACATGTATGACCCATATTAAGGGTTAGGCTACATCACATGGATGACCCATATTAAGGGTTAGGCTACATCACATGTATGACCCATATTAAGGGCTACATCAGTAGTTGGAACAGCGAAAATGTCCCTTCTGCTTTTTGACTGAATTTATTCGAAAATTGTAGTCTGTTGTTGCAATCCAGGTGTCCATTGGTCAGTCTGTTTCTCTGTTTTTGTTTCACAATGTTCATTGTTGAAAATGTTGCTTCACATGAATAAGTGCTGACAAAAAATGTCACCTTTTGCTGCACTGCTTCAGAAGTGGATCCTCTCTGTGTGACACAAGGTTCCAGAAATCAGCAGCACCTGATCTTAGTTCACCTGGCAATGTGTCATTTACCTGCAGCTCCACTATCTGGCTCTCTATTCCAGCACGGTCAGGACAGAGAGCGGCGATGACTGAGGTCACTCTCTATTCCAGCACGGTCAGGACAGAGAGCGGCGATGACTGGGGTCACTCTCTATTCCAGCACGGTCAGGACAGAGAGCGGTGATGACTGGGGTCACTCTCTATTCCAGCACGGTCAGGACAGAGAGCGGTGATGACTGAGGTCACTCTCTATTCCAGCACGGTCAGGACAGAGAGCGGTGATGACTGGGGTCACTCTCTATTCCAGCACGGTCAGGACAGAGAGCGGTGATGACTGAGGTCACTCTCTATTCCAGCACGGTCAGGACAGAGAGCGGTGATGACTGGGGTCACTCTCTATTCCAGCACGGTCAGGACAGAGAGCGGTGATGACTGGGGTCACTCTCTATTCCAGCACGGTCAGGACAGAGAGCGGCGATGACTGGGGTCACTCTCTATTCCAGCACGGTCAGGACAGAGAGCGGTGATGACTGGGGTCACTCTCTATTCCAGCACGGTCAGGACAGAGAGCGGTGATGACTGAGGTCACTCTCTATTCCAGCACGGTCAGGACAGAGAGCGGTGATGACTGAGGTCACTCTCTATTCCAGCACGGTCAGGACCGAGAGCGGTGATGACTGAGGTCACTCTCTATTCCAGCACGGTCAGGACCGAGAGCGGTGATGACTGAGGTCACTCTCTATTCCAGCACGGTCAGGACAGAGAGTGGTGATGACTGAGGTCACTCTCTATTCCAGCACGGTCAGGACAGAGAGCGGTGATGACTGAGGTCACTCTCTATTCCAGCACGGTCAGGACAGAGAGCGGTGATGACTGGGGTCAGAGATGACACTGGCACATGAGGGTTTCAAGGGTTTCTATTCCAGCACGGTCAGGACAGAGAGCGGTGATGACTGGGGTCAGAGATGACACTGGCACATGAGGGTTTCAAGGGTTTCTCAAGGAAGTTGAAAAAGTCATTGTACTCCATGATGTCATTGAATCTTGATTCAAACTCCAACTTCAACTGTTCCAACACATCCACAAATTCATCATAGCTAAAATGTTGCAGTAGGTCTGTGTTGGATGTGGTGACTGCTTTGAGCTTTGGGAAATGAACAAAATCTCTGTCAGGTATGAACAGCGTGGTGATTTTGTCTTGAAATGCTGTGACCACATGTAGCATTTTGCCCGGAGTTTTAACCTTCCCTTGGAGCTGGAGATGAACTGTGTTCGGGTGGCAGGTGATGTCCGTTAAAAAAGCCAGCTTTAATATCCACTGTGGATCATCCAGCTCTGGCTCTTATTTGCTTTTAACAAATTCACGGATTTGAGGGAGGAGAGAGAAATCTTTCTAAAACTGCCACACGAAAGCCATCTCACTTCATAGTGAAATATCAAGTCAGTATTCTGTCCTCCTCCAGCAACTCCCGGAATGGTCGGTGATTCAGTGCCCTTGCAATAATCATGTTCACTACGCGCACGACGTCCTGCATCACATTCTGTAATTCACAGTCTGGGTTTAGCCACAAGTGCTTCCTGATGAATGATACAATGAAATGTAACAAACTTGGGAATATCCTCTCTCTTTCTCATCAGGCCTACGAGTCCCTTCTTCCCTGGCATGTTTGGTGCACCGTCAGGTCACACAGACGCAAGACGTGACCAGTCAATGTTATTAGCAGCAAAAAAAATGTAACAAGGGCTTTCAGAATATCGTCTTCTCGTGTTTGTCCCTGAAGAGGCAGTAAACATAAAAGAAGCGGACCCACACACATAATTGGGCAATGTCACTTATATCAGTACTTTCGTCAAGTGGAAGACTATAACACGGCGCCATAGATATGTCAGCAATCAATTGCTTACCGATGTCCTCGCCGATGTCTTCTATGCGTCTTGTTATGTCCGAGTCAGAGTTGCAGTCCCTTAATTTGCTTTAAAATAGCTTCCTTCTTTGTGAAATCAGCATACAATATTTGGGCTGAGGTCCCAAAACATTATTTGACCATTTCTGCGTCTGTGAAGGCCTTCTTGTTTCTTGCGAGTATCCAAGCAATCTCATATGCTGCCTCTGTCGTTTTCTCTACAACAGTGCTAGATATGTTCATCCTTTGTTGTTGTCCTTTGGGTTGTGATATTTTGTTGTTTCTGATGTTTTGTCAAAATGGACATGGTGTGATTGGAAATGTCGCTCTAAATGTCCTTGTTTAAAACAATTGACTGTCTTTTGGCAAATAAGAGTGAGCTGGTCGCATCATGCAGTACAACAAAAAACATGTTAGTCCGTTTCTCTTGGAACTTTCTGGGTTATTCTTCAATCGACCGTATCCTTCTCGTAACCACCGGAGTCACATTAGCCAGCAGCACTTTCCTGCCACTATCTTCCTGATCTTCCCGGTTCCCCGGTGGTTGCTCGTTCACAGCTGTCACGCTGTTCTCCGGCTCTTCCCCCTTATTTTTATTGTCAGCAGATTTACGTTTCGTTTTAATAATAAACCTATCCATGTCCACCAGACTGCAAAAGTAGGCCGTAGTAGCATTAGGAAACTGTGGATCGCTCTCTGGCTGAGCACTCACGTTAAGCGCTTAATTGCCTTTCTGTTCAACAACTGCTATACTGCCATCTATCTGCCGTCCAGGGAATAATAGATATAATGTGACTCAGGCCTGCATTAAACTGCTTTGAAATTCTGTCATTGTCATGTATAATTATTGAGTGTAGGGATCAGTTGAACACCAATCTTCAATACGTAGGCTACAGAGCTGGTTCAACTTTGCTCTTTTGTTTCCAAAGTCACCAAATGTATACAGAACAGCACAGCTACAGAACACAGCTAGTAGGTGTTGTGGGAGTCTTGGTTTACAGGAATGTCTATGGCAGATTACTTCCTGAAACACCTGCTAGGGCACCGTGATTGGACATGGCCCTGTAACCTAGGAGGTTACAGCCATACTATAGCCCTACATGCTTATTAATGTAGCTTATTTTCCCACCCACAGACAGAATATGCGTCCCTAATGGCACCCTATTCCCTATGTAGTGCACTACTCAAGATCAGAGCCATATGGGCACTCACTAAGGAATACTAGTCCGAATAGGGTGCCATTTGAGGTGCAAAATGTCTCATGTCCACCAGCTGCTTCTGCGCAATCCCAAAGTCTCTGACATGTCTTGAATGTGTGTAGCTCAATGACTCGGTTTGAAGTTACTTTGAGTTTATTAATATTGGGTGCATTGACTTGACTTACATTGGTTTTTGGTTGGAAAAACAGTTTTATGTGCTGTGAATCAAAGCTATTGGAGGTTTCTTGTGACAAACCAAGTAAATGGAAACATTGTCAGTTGACTCAAATGGAATCAGCCACGTGCTACCACTGAATCCCGACGTACCTTTTGGGAAGCACCTTTCCACAGTGGCAAAACGGAGAACACCATTGTGTAAGCCAAACCGTTCTGACGCTACAGACGTTTTCTTAGAAGACCGATTTTATTAAACCAAGTATTACGCCTAGTAAACCTATCAGATTGAGAAAGGCATGACACAATCTATATTTAGGCTAGTTACATTAACAGTAAACAAACGCAGTAAACAAACGGTGAATGGAGATCCTGGGCTGGCTCCTCTGTTCTTAGCCCCCTTGTCGAGCCGGATCTGCCTAAATGCCCTGTTTTTTCCAGGAATTCCAGTTGGAGTATTCTGGGAATCAGCAGGGAATAAGCAGGGAGGGAATCCTCAAACCTGGAATTCTTTAAATTAGATGTCTGAACCCTCTCCTGGGTGTAGAAGGCCAGCAGGGCCGGGTTCTTCAGGGTGGTTAGCTCCTGCTGTCGTTCAGCCGACTGGGAGAAGTCATTCAGACCATCACCACACCCGCCCTCCTGAGGGTGGCTGGGGTACCCAGGGTGCACCATGGTCGTCCTGTTTTTACTTCCACCCTCAGGAGCCGGCAGTGAGGCCCCTAGGTCTAGTTCCAGGGCGTGGCTGAAGGCACGTCTGAGGTTGGGGACGGAGGTCAGGCCATCTGGGAGAGAGAGTGGGGATGGATAGAAGAATAATTTGCCTATTTTCAGTTCATGGAAAATCTTTCTTTCAACCCCACCCCCAGAGAAACACACAAACACCACCTTCTCTCATTGAAATGCCCCAGGTCAATTGAGATGAACAGGAAAATAATATCACTTTTTACGCCTTCAGATCATTTTCAACTCTTTTGTCTTCAGAAAACATCTCTATAATACTGTACCACAAAGCCTGACTGGTCTAGTGAAAACCAAATGCAAGAGCCTGAAAGGATTGTCATGATATTCACTACTACAATGATTTCAGTGTGTAACTGAATGTCTCCTACCTGATGCTGTGTTGTCTGACTCCAGCGCGTCCTTCTCTACCTGAGTGTAGAAGTCTCTGAGGACAGGGGACAGACAGGGACATGCTTGTAGACCACCGTAACACACACACACAGGAGATCCCAGTCAGACAGCACCTGTGCAAACACCTCACACACACACACACTGACACACCTCACACACACACACACACACACACTGACACACCTCACACACACACACACACTGACACACTAACATAGATACCAGAGCCACCACATTAGATTTGTCAAGCATCAAACAGACATTATTATTACTGATCTGTTAACAGACTTATAACTATTTATAAACCCTTTATAAATAAATGTATATAAAGTGTCACCAATGGCAACCACATGGTAAAAAGCACTAGATGTATAAACGAAAAGCAGTTCCAATTACTACGGAGTGGACTAACCTGCTTTAATAAATACAATAACAGAGTGGACTAACCTGCTTTAATAAATACAATAACATGAATTAATTAGTTGGATTAAGTAAACATGGTGGACATGGAAGATTTCTTCATCTAGATTAGATCACCTAGCAACCATATAAACAAACCACATGTATCATGACATCATCAGTGGTGTAAACCCCAGGTTCATGTGCATCATGACATCATCAGTGGTGTAAACCCTAGGGTCATGTGCATCATGACATCATCAGTGGTGTAAACCCCAGGTTCATGTGCATCATGACATCATCAGTGGTGTAAACCCCAGGTTCATGTGCATCATGACATCATCAGTGGTGTAAACCCTAGGGTCATGTGCTTCATGACATCATAAGTGGTGTAAAGATTTTGGGCTCTCCAGTTGGTTTACAGTCTCTCTAATGGGTTCTGGGTCTACACTCGACTAACTCTATTTAAGGCACGTTCGTAAATTCGCTCTGGCTATCTACTCCGATTTCAGAGCACTCGTCTGAGTGTGCCAGAGCACATAACTGATTAATTTACGAACGCTCAAAACCTATTGAATATGGCTGATGTCAGTAAATGACGGCAAAAAAAGCATAATTAAATTGTAGCCAGCAGCACAGTTACAGTCACCAACGCTCTAGATAACATGAAAACAGCATAACCAGCTCTGCTGGGGCAAGTAAAATGGTCAGAGTGAGGTGTTCTCTCATTTGTGTCTGAAAGTAGCTAGCAAGCTAGCTAACCTTAACCAGTTATCTTGGGTGCTTGACTGCAGTTGTGAGGTCAGAACGGTCGGATCAGACCTGCTCCTCCGCCATAGTGCGCGCTCTGAGTGTGCACTCTGACACTCCATATTGAATTTACGAACACACCCTTAACGTCACGAATGAGCTATGCAAGTAAACACTGTAGCCTACTTTACTACATCTACTTTTGGCCAGCTCTGTAGCTTCTTTCGCCAAGGAGGCGTTAACCAGAAGGGACACCTTAGAAATGCTCTGGCCTTGGAAACAATCCACTATCCCCTGATTACTCTTCGGACAGTACCCCAAATCATCTCCCGTGTTGAGGTATTATCGCTGGACGCTGGTGGAAAAAGTGACACAGCACAGGAGGCAGACAGACAGAGCGATTCAGACCAGATGGCTACTTTGTTCCCAAATGCGCAGCACTGAGCTGAGCCGCAACAATGTGTCGATGTTCAATTCACCTGCTTGCGACACATCAACAGTGGACTCTACGTACAGTATTTATAGAAACATTAGACAATTACTAATTTACAGCAATCACGAGAACACAATATACTTGTTCTTGTTGTCCCCTGTAGCCTTACTTCGTGGTAATAGAATGTCGAAGTAATAAACTATAATCTCGAATAGAACTATAAAATTCCACCTATATGATTTGAGTCAGCGAATCAGGTCATTTGCATACCCTCATTAGAAAAAAATATGTTGCTTGCCCCATTGATCGATCATTTTATAGATCCATAAAAGCCTGTCCTGATGATAGCCGATTGCCTCTATAAACTGCAGGTTGGCAGCAATGAAGGCAACTGAACTTATTCCACTATGGTCACTTTCACAGCCTAGAGGCAATGGCCCTAGCATACCTCAAAATGTATGAACATATAATAGGCATTCAATTTACACTTATTGCATCGAATGGCAAGTGAGCACTCTATATTTAGAAACGCAATGAGGTTTTCTGCCTCTCTAGCATACAAATCATATACAATAATATATCATGAAATCAAATCGAATTGATCCACAGCCTTTTGTCATATAAACTCTAAGGAGTGAAAATACTAGTTTTACCCTTTTATTTATTTAACTAGGCAAGTCAGTTAAGAACAAATTATTATTTACAATGACGGCCTACACCGGTCAAACTCCGACGACACTTAGCCAATTGTGCGCCGCCCTACGGGACTCCCAATCACGGCCGGTTGTGATACAGTCTGGATTCGAACCAGGTTATCTGTAGTGACGCCTCTAGCACTGAGATGCAGAGTCTTAGACCACTGCGCCACTTATGTCCGAAGAGGGAGAGGCAAAATTAGAAAAAGTACCCAGCTCGTCCGACTGACTCAAGGCTGCAATGAAATCCGTAACCTAATTTTATGGATTCACGTGACCTCTATTGGATCTAAATGGCGCTTTTATGTGACGTGTCTTAGTATTATTTATGTTTTTCATTTGGTCAGAGGTGAAATATTTGAGTAAATAATTATGTGTAATTTATGCTATATTCAAGACATACACTACAATGCGACATGGTTGTTAGCCCATCCCTACGGCCAAAGCCTACACCTATTTCCTACTCATAAAACAAAGACCGATCATCACAGAAATAAAACATTTAGAAATATTAATATTTTTTTGTTTGTTTCTATGTTCTGTGAACGACTTAATTTATTCTCAATGACGTAATGGATGATGCAATAATTGGCCAACACTTTAATCATTTAATTCTATTCCATTATGCATTTGTCCAATCACTGTGATTGGACAAGTAGGCTGGTGTGCTTGACACAGAGTTCATAATTTGCGATAGTAGGCCTAGCCGTTTTCGTTTACAAAAAATGACTAGGCCTACATAGCCTACATTTAAAGAACAGTAGGCAGTAGTCTGGATTCTGCACATCTATTCTGAAGAGAATGGATGTGGTGGGAAGCTCAGACCCTGACAACAGTATGAAGAGAATGGATGTGGTGGGAAGCTCAGACCCTGACAACAGTATGAAGAGAATGGATGTGGTGGGAAGCTCAGACCCTGACAACAGTATGAAGAGAATGGATGTGGTGGGAAGCTCAGACCCTGACAACAGTATGAAGAGAATGGATGTGGTGGGAAGCTCAGACCCTGACAACAGTATGAAGAGAATGGATGTGGTGGGAAGCTCAGACCCTGACAACAGTATGAAGAGAATGGATGTGGTGGGAAGCTCAGACCCTGACAACAGTATGAAGAGAATGGATGTGGTGGGAAGCTCAGACCCTGACAACAGTATGAAGAGAATGGATGTGGTGGGAAGCTCAGACCCTGACAACAGTATGAAGAGAATGGATGTGGTGGGAAGCTCAGACCCTGACAACAGTATGAAGAGAATGGATGTGGTGGGAAGCTCAGACCCTGACAACAGTATGAAGAGAATGGATGTGGTGGGAAGCTCAGACCCTGACAACAGTATGAAGAGAATGGATGTGGTGGGAAGCTCAGACCCTGACAACAGTATGAAGAGAATGGATGTGGTGGGAAGCTCAGACCCTGACAACAGTATGAAGAGAATGGATGTGGTGGGAAGCTCAGACCCTGACAACAGTATGAAGAGAATTGATGCAGGGAGAAGCTCAGACCCTGACAACAGTCTGAAGAGAATTGATGCAGGGAGAAGCTCAGACCCTGACAACAGTCTGAAGAGAATTGATGTGGTGGGAAACTTAGACCCTGACAACAGTCAAGGTCATTCTCTCATATTTGACTTGACCGAATCGGAATGTAACCTCTTCAGAAAACTAAAACTGTTTGACCAGGACCAGGAATGGATGTCGGATGAAGACATGGTTCTGTTCAGCAGAACCTTAGGCTCCTCTTCCCAAGCCCTGTCATCCAATGTCGGTCTCTGCAACCCCATAGCTCAGTACCTGAATGAGGAATTCAAAGCTTTCCTTGAGAAAAGAGGGACCTACAAGGAGCTAGAGAGGGTTGTTTCCAAAGTCCTGCTGAAACTTCTCCTGGTCAGAAAAGCAGATGGGAGCCCACTGTTTATCAGTCCTAAACCTGATAACTCTGTCCTCCCTGATCAGAAGAAGACATCAACATTAGACAAGGAGACGAATGTATCTCGACTGAATGTAACTGCTGCTGGTCCTTTGGCAGTTGACGCCTCTCCATCACCCACACCCAAATATGATGTGATCTCTTTGGTCGAAGGACTTGACCTGGCCCTCTCGACCAATCAGTGCACAGGAAACACGAAAGAGATACCAGAGGAGCAGCCGTCACACATTCTGAGGATGGAGCAACAGGAGAGTCTGAATAAGACTGCCTTTGACACCCATGCCGATGCAAAGGCAGAATACATGAACCCAGAGCTTGTCAAAAAAAAGGTAAGTGTGTGCATGTGTGTGTGTGTAGGGATTGACATTAAAACTAGAATTATTAATTGAAACAATATCCCCTGTATATGCTTTGGTTTTAAAAAAGCTGAGGGATGGGCCTGGAGAAATGTAACCACTATCAATTTCATAGACAGAGCTATGGATGCAAGGACTGGCCATCTATGATATCCACATTATACGACTATATAATGTTTGTTTACATTGTTTGCAAACATTGGAGTAAAACAAACTTATTTTGGGTTCTGATGGGGACAGTTGAACTAAGCTCATGAGACATTTATAAGTTATATTCTTCAAGAGTATATGGGTCATTCCATATCCACGAATTGAGTCCCTTTGATATTTTAATTAAAAATTGTGCAAATATATTGCATTTTAAACACCTGCTAAATTAAATGAAGTGCCATTTAATATAGACCAGATGGAAAATTCAATAAATTCAGTACATTTATATGAATAAAGCCAAAATTCAGCATTTTAAAAAGTTCATCCTCTGTGACTTTTAAGATTTTAACACACTTAACGCCATACTTTATTGAAGTTTTCACTATGTTGCTTTGACCAAGTCATTTCTGAAAAATATTATTTATTGCATGTGATTAGTGTTTCATTTTAAGTAAAAAAACAAAACAAATAACTGTCCCTCATTTTTAGGTTAACCTTGTTACGTGAACTGGACTCTTGTTTTAATATTGTGAAACTATTCCTTTTTTTTTATTCTAAAGAAACATTGAACAGCTAATAGTCAGATCATAAAATCAGGTGTGCTGAATGTCCTGTACTTGAAGAAAATTAAAATTAGGTGAAGTAAAACGTTTTTTCACAAGTTACACTATCAAAAGGCACCTAATTAATTGAACGACCCATAATTCAATGTAAATGTAGTGAAATGTATGTAGAAACTAAGGTTTCTAGCTTTAAGGGTTAATGCCGGGCAAGTTGAGCTCTGAGCCCCAAACGGCAAAGAACTCCAGTAGCTTCAAACTGATCTTTCTGGTTTCTCCCCATTGTTTAAGTGAAAGACAGACAATGTATGGCATTTATGGCAGTTAGGCAAGTTGAGTCTAACCTGAATTATTTTGAAACTGATAACAAGCTAAATACAAATAGTTCCAGTATGTTTCTGGTTCCTCCCCTATGTACAGGTGAAAGGCAGGCCATACTGTGTGTGGCATCTGTGTGTTAAAAGATCATTTACATTTTCGTACAAGCAATCATTTTTATTTTTTATTTTTTATAAAGCACGTGCTTTTCAGACCTTAATGTCAATCTCTGGTGTGTGTGTGTGTGTGCATTCCAGCCCTAATCTAACACACCTAATTCTAACTAATCAGCTGCTCCTTAGAACCGGCATTGGTGCTTGTTTATGGCTGAAGGAAAAGACGGCACACAGTAGCTCTCCAGGAGGACGGTTGGTGACTCCTGATTTAAACCAGACTGTGTAGTTAGGCTACCTAATAGATCATGGATTCATCCTATTTTCACAGAAGCTTGGCCAGACCCCTCATCACAGGTACACAGGCCGTCTCCCTCCAGTGAGCAGCGGCTCCCGGGGTTCGGACTCCACCACTACGTCTCTGAGGGGGATCCTCCAGGCCGCCCTGTCCAGCCTCAACAGACAAACCAGGAGGGAGATATACCTCTCCCAGAAACTGGGTGTGATCGTCATCCCTCTCTCTGGGACACGATAGGTCAGCCCGGAATGAAACGTCCCATGAAGACATTGTACTTAAGGACAGATTCTGGGACATTAAATGAATAGTATATTGAAGAACCTGACTCCAAATAGTGTTTTTTAATTAATAGGTTTGCAGAAATGACTGTGTGTGTGTGTGCATTGTATAAGGACCATATGTTGATCAATTGGAGATCACTAAGGTGCATCACAATTGTCTAAAGTCGGTTTCTCTCCTTAATTCCTTTTCTTGTCTACTCCTCTCCTTTGTATCATGGACCTGAAAGCCCAGCGCAGGTGAAAGTCAAATAGAATATGGCTACAAGGAATTATATGTCCAGCTCTATATAGTGCATTATCTTTTACATGTCCAGCTCTATATAGTGCATTATCTTTTACATGTCCAGCTCTATATAGTGCATTATCTTTTACATGTACAGCGCTATATAGTGCATTATCTTTTACATGTCCAGCTCTATATAGTGCATTATCTTTTACATGTCCAGCTCTATATAGTGCATTATCTTTTACATGTACAGCGCTATATAGTGCATTATCTTTTACATGTCCAGCTCTATATAGTGAATTATCTTTTACATGTCCAGCTCTATATAGTGAATTATCTTTTACATGTCCAGCTCTATATAGTGCAGATGGAGAAAAGATAAGTAATTTAATGATATGGTGATTGGCCAATGGGGTCAGTAAAATACTACTAAAATAAATAAAAAATGGCCACATTAAAATACTCAAATAAAAAAATACATATCAACACAAGCAATATCAAGGGGTCTTTGATAGCCTATTAAATAAACCATTAAAATAAATACATTTGATTTGTCACATGCTTTGTAAACAGGTGTAGACTAAACGCTTACATACAGGTCATTTTCCAACAATGCAGAGTGAAAGATAAAAAATAGAAATTGTGACACGAGGAATAAATACAGACTGAATAACGAATAACACGGCTATATACAGGGAGTAGCAGTACCGAGTCGATGTGCAGGGGTACGAGGTAACTGAGGTAGCTATGTACAGTACATATAGGTAGCAGTCCAGTGTTTGTGCACAGAGTCAGTGAAAGCAGCCTTGTTTAGTTGTCTCATGGCTTGGGGGTAGATGTTCAGGGTCCTGTTGGTTCCAAACTTCTTGCCGTTCGGTAGCAGAGAGAACCATCTATGGCCTGTGTGGCTAACATGGTTTTGGGGGGGGGCCTTCCTCTGACGAAAGGCAATATTGTGTTGCAACAACGTATCAATCTTGTATCCTCAGTAGATTTCTGGCAATCTTTTCCCATTTCCTTCTTCTTCGTCTATGAGGTTTAACGGCCGTTGGCATACAATGTCTTGCATTACCGCCCCCTACTGGACTGGAGTACAACTCCCTTATACTTTGTTTGAAAATGTAACTTTAATAAAGAAATAACCCTACCATCTAACACTACACTCACTCATTTCTAAATTAAATTAAATAAACTTAACACCACCATACTGCACTAATTAGATGTATTTATTCCTACCTCATGCCATCATCCTGAAAGGATGGGACATCACCAATTTACACACCCTGTAGCTCTTCTGATGTCAAGTCTCACACCCAAACACCTCTCTGCAGCTCCACCACAACCTCAATTTTCCTGTAACAGCGTAATGTATTCGGCACATAAGCTCGTACAGGGTAACTTACAGTTGAAGTCGGAAGTTTACACACACCTTAGCCAAGTACATCTTGGTTTCGACTCTGTCAATCACCGCATTCTCATTCTCGTTGGCTGGCCCTCACTACATATTCGTCGACAAACCCACTGGCTCCAGGTCATCTATAAGTCTTTGCTAGGTAAATCCCGCCTTATCTCAGCTTGTCACTCGTCACCATAGCAACACCCACCCGTAGCATGCGCTCCATCAGGTATATCTCACTGGCCACCCCCAAAGCCAACACCTACTTTGGCCGCCATTCCTTCCAGTTCTCTGCTGCCAATGACTGGAACAAATTGCAAAAATCACTGAAGCTGGAGACTACCATCTCCCTCAATAACTTTAAGCATCAATTGTCAGAGCAGCTTATCGATCACTGCACCTGTATACAGCCAATCTGTAAATAGCCCACCCTACTACCTCATCCCCATATTGTTATTTTTGCTAATTTGCACATCATCATCTACACATCTATCACTCCAATGTTAATGCTAATTTGTAATTATCTCGCCACTATGGCCTATTTATTGTCCTACCTTCCTAATCTTACTACATTTGCGCACTCTGTACATATATTTTCTATTGTGTTATTGACTGTACGTTTGTTTATTCCCATGTGTAACTGTGTTTTTGTTTTTGTCGCATTGCTTTGCTTTGTCTTGGCCAGGTCGCAGTTGTGAATGAGAACTTGTTCTCAACTGGCCTACCTGGTTAAATAAAGGTGAAATAAATTAAAAATAAAAATAAAAAAAACATTTAAACTCAGTTTTTCACAATTGCTGACATTTAATCCTAATAAAAATTCCCTGTCTTAGTTCAGCACTTTATTTTAAGAATGTGAATTGTCAGAATAATAGTAGAGAGAATGATTTATTTCAGCTTTTATTTTATCACATTCCCAGTGGGTTTTATCACTTTCCCATATTGGCCAATTCCTCCTGACAGAACTGGTGTAACTGAGTCAGGTTTGTAGGCTTCCTTGCTCGCACACACTTTTTCTGTTCTGCCCACACAATTTCTATAGGATTGAGGTCAGAGCTTTGTGATGGCCACTCCAATACCTTGACTTTGTTGTACTTAAGCAATTTTGCCACAACTTTGGAAGTATGCTTAGGGTCGTTGTCCATTTGTAAGACCCATTTGCGACCAAGCTTTAACTTCCTGACTGATGTCTTAAGATGTTGCTTCAATATATCCACATCATTTTCCTTCCTCATGATGCCATCTATTTTGTGAAGTGCACCAGTCCCTCCTGCAGCAAAGCACCCACACAACATGATGCTGCCACCCCCTGTGCTTCACGGTTGGGATGGTGTTCTTCGGCTTGAAAGCCTCCCCCTTTTTCCTCCAAACGTAACGATGGTCATTATGGCCAAACAGTTCTATTTTTGTTTCATCAGACCAGAGGACATTTCTCCAAATAGTACAATCTTTGTCCCCATGTGCAGTTGCAAACCGTAGTCTGGCTTTTTTATGGCGGTTTTGGAGCAGTGGCTTCTTCCTTGCTGAGCGCCCTTTCAGGTTATGTCGATATAGGACTTGTTTTACTGTGGATATAGATACATTTAGTACCTGTTTTCTCCAGCATCTTCACAAGGCCCTTTGCTGTTGTTCTGGGATTGATTTGCACTTTTCTCACCAAAGCACGTTCATCTCTAGGAGACAGAACATGTCTCCTTCCTGAGCGCTATGATGGCTGCGTGGTCCCATGGTGTTTATACTTGCGTACTATTGTTTGTACAGATGAATGTGGTACCTAAATTGCTCCCAAGGATAAACCAGGCTTGTGACCACCTCCGATACTTCACCACACCTACCACCTCCGATACTTCACCACAACTACCACCTCCGATACTTCACCACATCTACCACCTCCGATACTTCACCACATCTACCACCTCCGATACTTCACCACAAATACCACCTCCGATACTTCACCACATCTACCACCTCTGATACTTCACCACAACTACCACCTCCGATACTTCACTACATCTACCACCTCTGATACTTCACCACACCTACCACCTCTGATACTTCACCACACCTACCACTTCTGATACTTCACCACACCTACCACCTCTGATACTTCACCACACCTACCACCTCTGATACTTCACCACATCTACCACTTCTGATACTTCACCACACCTACCACCTCTGATACTTCACCACACCTACCACCTCTGATACTTCACCACACCTACCACCTCTGATACTTCACCACACCTACCACCTCTGATACTTCACCACACCTACCACCTCTGATACTTCACCACACCTACCACCTCTGATACTTCACCACACCTACCACCTCTGATACTTCACCACACCTACCACCTCTGATACTTCACCACACCTACCACCTCTGATACTTCACTACATCTACCACCTCTGATACTTCACCACACCTACCACCTCTGATACTTCACTACATCTACCACCTCTGATACTTCACCACACCTACCACCTCTGATACTTCACTACATCTACCACCTCTGATACTTCACCCTCATTCACTTCCATTTCTCCTCCTGTTTTCAGCTCCCTCTGTTTACACTTTCTACCGTTCTTCTTTAACAAACCATCTCCCTTTTTTCCACCATTTTTTACCGACTCAAGTTTACCATCTTCTTCCCCCTCTCTCTTAAACCTACTCTCCCTCTCTTTTTCCCTCCATTAATCCTGAACTTCTCCTGATAACCATCTTGTTCTTGCGTTCTCTAGGGACTCCATTTTTCCTCTCGTCAAGCAGCCAATGGCGTGCCGTGACTCTGTCCGTCTGACCCTCCAAGTTTTCAAAGCACTACTGATCCGACATAATGGCTGCGTTCCAAACACTTAAAAGACACAGCCTCGTACACTTACCCTCGCCTTATGCCCTTGGGGGAATCCCCGTCACCATCTTGGAGGGCGGTCCAAATGATTAGCCAAGCAAGGGAAGTTTGCAACATAAGCCCCTCAGCCCTCGTTTTTAGTCGAGTTTGCGAGTGTTCAATTATGTTCACTCCAAGATCTGAAACTCCCCATAATTTCTATTCGCAACGATTATATATCCGCTAAGAAAAGTCAGCGAAAACTTAAAAACAACATCAATGGAGAAGTCAACATACAAGTGTAAGTAAAAACTAATGCAAAGTTAGAAATTGTGCTACTAATGCATATGGCGGCACAAACACGTCTCATACAAGTAATGATGTTTTGTTTGGTTAGTTCTTGGAAAGTTTAGAAGTAAAATATTTTCCTTCTTCTGCATAGCTTTAGCAGGCTAACGCTAGTTAGGTAGCGATTGAATTAACTATCACACAGTAGGTGTATATTAATAATGATATAGTTCATGCAAATAAATATGCAATCATAATTTACTGTAGAGCATAGAAAGCACACACAAATTACTGTTGGCTGAAAACACAATCTTTGCGGGATGAAAGAGTGACGAATTTCCGGGCAAATTTGGTCCATTTAAAAACCATTCCTTGCTCCCTCGCACCTTGCCCTGCAAGTGTACACTCGTCAGACGTCACCACACGTCATCAGAAGTGTCCACTTAATTTGAGGGCTGAGGGGTTAGGGTTTGTCTTTTAAGTGTTTGGACCGCAAGCTATGTCTCTTTTCATTTATGCTTTCCGAATGAATTTATAAATGCATGACGTCATAAGTGATTCAACCTATCACAGAACAGCGTGTGTTATCCTCTACTTCCGTGTTCAGGGACTTGGCAAACTCTGATTGGTTTACATCAGCATTGAGGTTTGAAAGTGCCTGTCCTCGAGCTTTACATCCTCTCGCCCTCGATTATGTCCAAATAGACACAACAATGGGATTAATTCACGCTCTCCGCGGCTTCATCAAATCATTTTTGATCGTTCTTTTGTGGACCAAATGCGAGGGTCGGGAGTCCGAGTTCAACTATGTCACCTGCGGTTCGCTTGTGAAATTGCTGAACACGAGACACAACGTTCGGCTGCACTCCCATGATGTCAAATACGGCTCAGGTAACCCATCATCATCATCATCAACCTTCATCACTAGAGAACTTAATAATCAATGTCGTTCAATCATAACATTGGTGTGCTTCAATCAATAAACAAATACAGCAAGGCTAATCTATAGAAAGCAAAAAAAAACATTTGGTTCTCATATCAAAGGTACAAGTCAGGAGAGGTTTAAGCTAAATGTTTAACGCGTTTGAATGAGTATATAACAACCATAACCTCTCGGTTAGTCTATGGCTGTTATTTATGTGCACTCGACCAAGACTAGTCGAGAATCGAGCTCGTTACAATGTATCAATCGATGAGTGGAACACTGTTGCAACAATGTATCTCATCAATCCTTAGTGAAACATTTATGGCAACAAAATAAGCAGGTGGTCACATTAAAGTGTGGCTATTGGATACATTTCTTCTCTTTTAACCACTGATCGAGACATAGGAGGTAGTAGGCCTAGCCTAGTATAGCTTACAGCAAAATGTAAGTTTAGATGTTCATGCAAATCTTGCCATTACCATCCCCAGAGAGATGTCAGTTGCACCGGACGTGGGGCAAAGCACAACAGGATTTAACTGTAACACATGCTGTACTCTATTGCAGGTGTAGCCAGTCATTAGTTGTCATGAGTGGAATTAAAACTGACCTCAATTATTCAAACCAAGCTTTACTTTTGTGTCCCTGAGGCTAAACCTATAGGCTTAGAGCTCAACTTGACTGTTCCATACACAGATAGACTAGATGGAAGGTCTATACAATATACGACACCCAACACTACCATGTAGTCTTCTATTTGAACTGACACCACTCTGGCTAGGAAGAGGAGCATGAAGATGGTGGTTGAGGTAAAGCTGTTGTCTCTTTGTAAACTGTGGTTGAGGTAAAGCTGTTGTCTCTTTGTAAACTGTGGTTGAGGTAAAGCTGTTGTCTCTTTGTAAACTCTGGTTGAGGTAAAGCTGTTGGCTCTTTGTAAACTCTAGGCAGTGGGCAGCAGTCTGTGACAGGGGTTGAGAGTGCAGATGATGCCAACAGTTACTGGAGGATTCGTGGGAAGCCCAACGGGACCTGCCAACGCGGCGTGCCCATTCAGTGTGGGCAGGCCATCCGCATCACGCACATGACCACGGGACGTAACCTCCACACACACCACTTCAGCTCGCCGCTGTCCAACAACCAGGTAAGAGAGGCAGTGGGAATGCGCGCACACACACACACACAAACACACACACTTTTAGCTAGTCACTGTCCTGCAACCAGGTAACAAACACAAATACACACAGCACTAACCCTCGATGCTGTCCATCAACCTCCAGGAGGTGAGTGCGTTCGGAGTCTATCAACCTGACATTGTCCCGTTCTCTCTCCAGGAGGTGAGTGCGTTTGGTGAAAACGGTGAGGGGGATGACCTAGACGTGTGGAGGGTTCAGTGTGATGGCTCCATCTGGGAGAGGGACGAGGCGGTGCGCTTCAAACACGTTGGCACAGAGGCCTTCCTGACCGTGACGGGCGAGCAGTACGGCCACCCCATCCGCGGGCAGAGGGAGGTGCACGGCATGGGCACTGCCAACCAGAACAACTACTGGAAGGCTATGGAGGGTGTTTTCATTCAGCCCAGCCAGGAGCCGCTGAGACGCCATCATGAAGAGCTCTGATGACATCATCAACACTGCGCCACGACAAGCTCTGATGACGTCATCAGACATCACATAATGCGCACCTAGGCTACATCTGAAATGAACCCTATTCCCTATTATATAATATAATATACACTGAGTGTACGAAACATTAACACCATCCTAATATTAAGAACACCTCTCCCCTTTTGTTGAAAACGTTCCAGAGGGATGCTGGCCCATGTTGACTGCAATGCTTCCCACAGTTGTGTCAAGTTGCCTGGATGTCCTTTGGGTGGTGGACCATTCTTGATACACACGGGAAACTGTTGAGCGTGAAAAACCCAGCAGTGTTGCAGTGCTTGACACACTGAAACCTGTGGGTCTGAGCAGGTTTGATGTCATTGATGTTTGTTGATATGTCCATGTCTCAAGGCATAAAAATCCTTCTTTAACCTGTCTCCTCCCCTTCATCGACACTGACTGAAGTGGATTTAACAAGAGACATCAATAAGGGATCATAGCTTTCACCTGGATTCACCTGGTCAGTCTGTCATGGAAAGGGCATGTGTTCCTAAGGGTTTGGACACTCAGTGTTTACCCACATGGCTCTGATCAAAAGTAGTGCACCAAATAGGAAATAGGGGGCTGTTTCAGATACAGCCGTAGTCTGCTGCAGGAGGACACTGACGCATACTCATTACCCAACCAGGACCAATGGGGTTGACTACTGAATACAGGCTCACATTAGGAACGTTAGTCGATGAGAGATTAGTCTGACAGTTAGAATCAGTTAATGTATTGGATTTGACAACTTTGAACAAGGTGGATGTGAAGAATTTGGCTATGATTAGTTTGAGGGAAATGTTTAGATGGTCATTCACCTGTGTACTCCATTCACCTGTGCTAATAAAAACAGATCCCGATGCTAATAAAAACACATCCCGATGCTAATAAAAACACATCCTGATGCTAATAAAAACACATCCTGATGCTAATAAAAAAAGATCCTGATGCTAAAAACCAAACATTCCCTGGGTTAGTATTCCCTTGATCACGTCCATCCCACTAGTTAGTGAAGGTAGTATCTATTGGTGAACGCCTTGGCTATGAAGAGCTCCCATTTAGACACCACAGTGTGCTGTAAGACCTTTTCCCCTCCAACATGACCCACCTTATTGCTCTGCTGTGTTTTCGGTAGTATTTTCTTCTCTTTAGACTTTTATGTATAAGATCATTTGTATAAAAAAAAAACTTATTTTACTCATCTGTCTGTGTGCCATCCAGGTGGATATTTTATACTGTAAATACACAGCTTCAACTCTAAAGAATGAAAAGACACCTTAGTTTGGGTTATAGGAAGCTGTGTCCTTCAATGATAAATACATAAACAATGAAATGTCCAATATTGTCTAGTGGTGTGTTACTGTACCTGCTGCAAGTCATTAGTAAATCAATAACTGGCTTGAAAAACAGAAATTAGACAGACTAGAGAAACAGATGACTTCTCCAATTCACAGAAACTATGTTCCAAAGACTGTGATCAGCTGTTGAATCTCAGTGGAGCTGCTTTTATAAACAGGTTCCATTAGGACTCAGAAATGATAAGACATATACTATATTCAGGTTAGTTATCAAACTCAATAACAGTGTTATGATACAAATCAGTTATATATATATATAATACAATTTAAAAAAAAAACACCCATCCAACTAACCCTACACTCATTAAAACCCAATACCTCATTCCTCAGCATTGACCCAATATCCTCCTGCACCATGCCACTGGCCTGGGAGGACGGGACACCACCACTCAACACACCCTGCCACTCTACTGACAATGTTTTGTCTATGGAGATTGCATGGCTGTGAGCATGATTTTATACACCTGTCATCAACGGGTGTGGCTGAAATAGCCAAATCCATTAATGTGAAGGGGTGTCCCCATACTTTCGAAACAGTTCATTCAGCCTCATTTACTGTCTTAAAAAAAAACATAACTGATATAGCTGACTTGCTTAAACAAATGTGGTCCTCCAGTCCTCAGAAATCCACCTTTCTGTTTCCCTGTCCCAATATTCCTCTTCTCCCGACCTGCGGCCTGCTGGCATCCCGACATAACTCCATTGGTGATTTACCACCTCCTACAGTGCTGGAGTCCTGAACCAAATCTTGTGTTGCCAAGTTAAATAAAGGTTGAATAAAATAACATAAATAAAAACCAAATATTGTGTGTCATTAATCTATTCTGGCCACTAGATGGCAGTGATATAGTTTAAACCCAATTACTAACCATAGCCAGGCAACCCAATTTGATGAAGACAATGCTCAGATCATTGGCTAATTGCTCCCAACTCATAGGAATCCAGTTGAATCATAGGTATCTACTAGCTTCCACTGGGGTTCTCTCTGGTAGCTGTGGTGCCTGGGTCAGCTGTAACATTATCATAGGTATCTACTAGCTTCCACTGGGGTTCTCTCTGGTAGCTGTGGTGCCTGGGTCAGCTGTAACATTATCATAGGTATCTACTAGCTTCCTCTGGGGTTCTCTCTGGTATCTGCAGCTACAGCGCCTGGCGGAAGAGTCGTGTAAATGGGATTCCCCTGAGGTTGGGATGAGGGCTGGAAAAACTTCTACCTGTAGTAGAGAGCGAGTGCTGTTGTAGTGATGGAGTAGAGGAGCAGCACTCCAATCAGGCTGTAGCAGAGGATCAGGCTGTAGCAGAGGATCCGGCTGTAGCAGAGGATGAGGCTGTAGCAGAGGATCAGGCTGTAGCAGAGGATCAGGCTGTAGCAGAGGATCTGTTCCAACGCTGGAGTAGTCGTGTCACACAAACACAGTCCCGACTACAGGACTAGGGGATTGGGGTGTGATTGCAGGAGTATGGGATGGGTGTGTGGTTCTCCATGATGCTCATCCAGCCCCCCACCGGATCAGGTGTCCAACTCCCTCATCAACTTCCGTCACCTTGGAAACCACCAATCCCAATCCAAACATTCAGTTTCCACGGTGGATCAACCCTCTATCCTGAAGCACTGAGCTGAGCTCGGTCACATTTATACCCATGTTCGGTCCCAAGGTGAAGAGCTCCTTCAATGGGGCGTCTTCTCAGCACCCAGCTGATGGACAGGTCGGTGGACACGGGGAAGTGGAGTGAAAGATGGACAGGTTGGTGGAGCCGACTGCTGACATTGCAGGTGAGAGTGATGTCACCACCCTCTGGAACTACAGGTGTCTGCAATCATTTGAAGCGTCATGTCTGCCTGGGAGGTTCCATAGTATGTAACGCGAGTGCTGGGAACGGCATGGCATTGGTGCCGCTGTCTGGTAATCTCACTGACTATTCTCAGCTCTACTGCACTGTTCGACAGCAACTCCACTCTGATGGCACCTAAGTGACTTTTCTGGGGTGTGGAAATGATCTCTACTGTGGAGAGGGTGGAGATGATCTCTACTGTGGAGAGGGTGGAGATGATCTGCCCCAGACAGTAGCAGATTTAGGTATGGGCGACATGGGCAGACGCCCAGGGCGGCATCTTGCCGGGGGGCGGAACGGGGCACCTGCACAACAGTTTTGGGAATGGTGACATTTGCGCGATTGGTTTTCTATCACTCATTTGCACGTCACGTCAATGATATCATGTCACCGTGTGGGACTGTGGGTCAAATAACCTTGTCGGAGTGGGTGAGCTGATTGTAGTTTGTGAGCGAGGCAGGCTACTGCCTGGGAAGGTCTCCCACTCAGAAGTATGAGATGGGGAGGGGAGCGGGGGTAGGTTGACCTCAGGTCTCCCCACTGGAAGCCCGAGGTAGTGGGAGTGGGGGAATCTATCAAATAGCACACCTCTAACTTTGTACAGTACTAATGCAATTAGTAAAATCAGTCACACTACAAAATGCTACCAAATAAACCACAATTCATTCATAATACTGTGAATATATTGTGAAAGTTTGATAAATTGTGCATAATGACATGTATATTTACTTGTGCAACAAATGTATTTAGGGTGTCAGACTCATATACTGTATTTCAATGCAAATTCAGGGGCACTTCTGAAATATTTTGAAGGACCCTCTGGCACTGGCCAGGATGAGGAGCCATCTACCTCCTCAGCCACACAGGCCTCTTTCAGAAATTATCTCGGAGCCTCAGGATGAGGAGCCATCCACCTCCTCAGCCACACAGGCCTCTTTCAGAAATTATCTCGGAGCCTCAGGATGAGGAGCCATCCACCTCCTCAGCCACACAGGCCTCTTTCAGAAATTATCTCGGAGCCTCAGGATGAGGAGCCATCCACCTCCTCAGCCACACAGGTGTCTTCACAAATGTTGTCTGAGCCTGAGGATGAGGATGAAGATCCATTTGCTTCCACTTCTCCCCAGCAGGATTCCTCAGGTGTGTTTGTGGGTGGGTACACGTGTTTATGTGTTTATATGTGCATCCCTGCATAACATAAACAAAATAAATAATTTCCCTTTTGGCAAGTTTCCATACTGTAGGTAACAATGATGATGTTATTATTACTGGGTATGTACAGTATGTGGGATGTTCCACCACTATGAATGCTGTGAATAACGTGTGTAAACTAATGCCCATGTGTTCTCCATTAGAAATGCCTGTAGCAGCATCCCCACCAAATCCTGCTGCTGAGGATGAACCACTGTCTACAGACCCTGCTGACTGGCCTTCAGTTCTGACTGACAGAATTCAGACACAACTAGTTTGTAGAGGACCAAGTTGAGGTACAACATAACTTTGTTTTTCCAAGGATTGAGAGTGATGGAAGAAGTTGCCACCACCAGTGTTTCAGGAAGACCTTGGTGAGTGGTGAACAAATCCCTAGAAGTTGGTTGGTGTTTTCTGAAAGAAATAACAGCCTTTCTGCAAACTCTTTTCTAAGAAGACAATGTATTGAGCAAACTCAGGACTGACAGACTGGAAACATGCAAGTTCTTGGCTGACTTCACACAGCAGCAGTCCAGAACACCAAACCTGCATGAAAACATGGAAAGAACTGGCAATGAGGATCAAAGAAGGGGAAACAATTGATTAGCATGAGATGGCACTTATAGAGTCTGAGAGGATGAGATGGAAAGAGGTGTCGACACGTCTGACTGCTATTGTCTCTGGCAATTAGAAATCTGGCACTAAGGGGACACACAGAAACACTGTACTCTCCATCAAACAGGTTGAACTGGTGGCACAATTTGATCCAGTCACGAAAGAGTACCTTACCTTGGCCAGCAAATACAGAATGAACTCGTTGATTTGTTGAGCAGCAAGGTCATTTCAATAATGGTGAGTGACATCAAGCTGGCCAAATTATTCTCTATCATTCTAGATGTTACCTCAGATGTCGGCCACACTGAACAGTTGTCAGTTGTGATTAGAATTGTGTCACTGAAGGAGGAGCCCCACATTAAAATAACATTTTATGGGGGTTTTGGAGACAGAGGAGTCCACAGGCCAACATTTGGCATCCCTGATTCTCAAAATATTACAGGAGCTAAAAATTCATATTGAGGATTGCAGAGGACAGTCATGATAATGGGGCCAACATGAGAGGAAAAAACAAAGGTGTCCAAGCCAGACTCCAGGAAATGAATCCAAGAGCTCTATTTGTGCCATGTGGGGCTCACACATTGAACCTGGTTGTGGCTGATGCTGCTAAAAGTTCTGTCAATGCCACAGGTTACTTTGGCATCTTACACAAACTGTACACCTTGTTCTCAGCCTCCACACAGCGATAGGCCACTTTGAAGATGTGGACTGAGACAAGGTGGGAGAATAAAGTTAAGAGTGTCGAGCCACTGAGGTATCAGGCAGCAGCGGTGAGAGAGGCACTGATTGAGGTGAGGTATCAAACCAAAGACCCTGTGATAAAGATTGAGGCCCAGTCCTTGTCAGGGGAGGTGGGATCATACCGCTTCAGCATCTGTACAGTGGTGTGGTATGACATCTTGAGCCAGATCCAACATGTGAGCAAGCTGATGCAGTCTCCCAGCATGCATGTGGATGTTGCAGTCAGTCTTCTCAGAAAGACAGAGAGTCTTATTTTTTTTATATATTTCTATTTTTATATAGTTTTAAATGTTATGATGATTTATTTGTGTTGTTTCAAATGTCTTAATAAAAATTACAGTTCGTGCAGAATGGGGGGGGCGCTGACCCCGGCACATTGACTCAGTACCGGTACCACCTGAATATAGCCTCCTCACATTGACTCAGTACCGGTACCACCTGAATATAGCCTCCTCACATTGACTCAGTACCGGTACCACCTGAATATAGCCTCCTCACATTGACTCAGTACCGGTACCACCTGAATATAGCCTCCTCACATTGACTCAGTACCGGTACCCATGAATATAGCCTCCTCACATTGACTCAGTACCGGTACCCATGAATATAGCCTCCTCACAATGACTCAGTACCGGTACCACCTGAATATAGCCTCCTCACATTGACTCAGTACCGGTACCACATGAATATAGCCTCCTCACATTGACTCAGTACCGGTACCACATGAATATAGCCTCCTCACATTGACTCAGTACCGGTACCACCTGAATATAGCCTCCTCACATTGACTCAGTACCGGTACCACCTGAATATAGCCTCCTCACATTGATTCAGTACCGGTACCCCATGAATATAGCCTCCTCACATTGACTCAGTACCGGTACCACCTGAATATAGCCTCCTCACATTGACTCAGTACCGGTACCACCTGAATATAGCCTCCTCACATTGACTCAGTACCGGTACCACCTGAATATAGCCTCCTCACATTGACTCAGTACCGGTACCACATGAATATAGCCTCCTCACAATGACTCAGTACCGGTACCACCTGAATATAGCATCCTCACATTGACTCAGTACCGGTACCACATGAATATAGCCTCCTCACATTGACTCAGTACCGGTACTCATGAATATAGCCTCCTCACATTGACTCAGTACCGGTACCCATGAATATAGCCTCCTCACATTGACTCAGTACCGGTACTCATGAATATAGCCTCCTCACATTGACTCAGTACCGGTACCCATGAATATAGCCTCCTCACATTGACTCAGTACCGGTACCCATGAATATAGCCTCCTCACATTGACTCAGTACCGGTACTTCCTGTATATAGCCTCCTCACATTGACTCAGTACTGGTACTTCCTGTATATAGCCTCCTCACATTGACTCAGTACTGGTACCACCTGAATATAGCCTCCTCACATTGACTCAGTACCGGTACCACCTGAATATAGCCTCCTCACATTGACTCAGTACCGGTACCACCTGAATATAGCCTCCTCACATTGACTCAGTACCGGTACCCATGAATATAGCCTCCTCACATTGACTCAGTACCGGTACCCATGAATATAGCCTCCTCACAATGACTCAGTACCGGTACCACCTGAATATAGCCTCCTCACATTGACTCAGTACCGGTACCACATGAATATAGCCTCCTCACATTGACTCAGTACCGGTACCACATGAATATAGCCTCCTCACATTGACTCAGTACCGGTACCACCTGAATATAGCCTCCTCACATTGATTCAGTACCGGTACCCCATGAATATAGCCTCCTCACATTGACTCAGTACCGGTACCACCTGAATATAGCCTCCTCACATTGACTCAGTACCGGTACCACCTGAATATAGCCTCCTCACATTGACTCAGTACCGGTACCACCTGAATATAGCCTCCTCACATTGACTCAGTACCGGTACTCATGAATATAGCCTCCTCACATTGACTCAGTACCGGTACCCATGAATATAGCCTCCTCACATTGACTCAGTACCGGTACTCATGAATATAGCCTCCTCACATTGACTCAGTACCGGTACCCATGAATATAGCCTCCTCACATTGACTCAGTACCGGTACCCATGAATATAGCCTCCTCACATTGACTCAGTACCGGTACTTCCTGTATATAGCCTCCTCACATTGACTCAGTACTGGTACTTCCTGTATATAGCCTCCTCACATTGACTCAGTACTGGTACTTCCTGTATATAGCCTCCTCACATTGACTCAGTACTGGTACTTCCTGTATATAGCCTCCTCACATTGACTCAGTACTGGTACTTCCTGTATATAGCCTCCTCACATTGACTCAGTACTGGTACTTCCTGTATATAGCCTCCTCACATTGACTCAGTACTGGTACTTCCTGTATATAGCCTCCTCACATTGACTCAGTACTGGTACTTCCTGTATATAGCCTCCTTACATTGACTCAGTACTGGTACTTCCTATAGGAAGTACCATCCCCTGTGCTTTACGGTTGATATGGTGTTCTTCGGCTTGCAAGCCTCCCCCTTTTTCCTCCAAACATAACGATGGTCATTATGGCCAAACAGTTCTATTTTTGTTTCATCAGACCAGAGGACATTTCTCCAAAAAGTATGATTTTTGTCCCCATGTGCAGCTGCAAACCGTAATCTGGCTTTTTTATGGCGGTTTTGGAGCAGTGGCTTCTTCCTTGCTGAGCGGCCTTTCAGGTTATGTCGATATAGGACTTGTTTTACTGTGGATATAGATACTTTTGTACCTGTTTCCACCAGCATCTTCACAAGGTCCTTTGCTGTTGTTCTGGGATTGAGTTGCACTTTTCGCACCAAAGTACGTTCATCTCTAGGAACGCGTCTCCTTCCTGAGCAGTATGACGGCTGCGTGGTCCCATGGTGTTTATACTTGCGTACTATTGTTTGTACAGATGAACGTGGTACCTTCAGGTTTTTGGAAATTGCTCCAAAGGATGAACCAGACTTGTGGAGGTCTACAATTTTTTTTCTGAGGTCTTGGCTGATTTCTTTTGATTTTCCCATGATGTCGAGCAGAGACACTGAGTTTGAAGGTAGGCCTTGAAATACATCCACAGGTACACCTCCAAATGACTCAAATTATGTCAATTAGCCTATCAGAAGCTTCTAAAGCCATAACATCATTTTCTGGAATGTTCCAAGCTGTTTAAAGGCACATGTAAACTTCTGACCCACTGGAATTGTGATATAGTGAATTATAAGTGAAATAATCTGTCTGTAAACAATTGTTGTGAAGAATTACTTGTGTCATGCACAAAGTAGATGTCCTAACTGCCTTGCCAAAACTATAGTTTGTTAACATGAAATATGTGGAGTGGTTGAAAAATGAGCTTTGATGACTTCAACCTACGTGTATGTAAACTTCCGACTTCAGCTGTATCATTAATTGAATGTGTTTGCACAATTGTGCAACATGAGAAACGTATAATTTAGGCATGATTGATTGGACATTGGACAGAGCAGAGGCCTACACGTGTAACATGAGTAAAGCTGGGTCATCACTTACCTGCAGTAAAAACCAGAATGAGGAGTACCACCACCACAATACAGTAGATCCGGCCTCCTAGACTACACAGTAGTACCTGACTCCTAGGCTACACAGTAGTACCTGACTCCTAGGCTACACAGTAGACCCTGACTCCTAGGCTACACAGTAGACCCTGACTCCTAGGCTACACAGTAGACCCTGACTCCTAGGCTACACAGTAGACCCTGACTCCTAGGCTACACAGTAGACCCTGACTCCTAGGCTACACAGTAGACCCTGACTCCTAGGCTACACAGTAGACCCTGACTCCTAGGCTAGACAGTAGACCCTGACTCCTAGGCTACACAGTAGACCGTGACTCCTAGGCTACACAGTAGACCCTGACTCCTAGGCTACACAGTAGACCCTGACTCCTAGGCTACACAGTAGACCCTGACTCCTAGGCTAGACAGTAGACCCTGACTCCTAGGCTACACAGTAGACCCTGACTCCTAGCCTACACAGTAGACCCTGACTCCTAGGCTACACAGTAGACCCTGACTCCTAGGCTACACAGTAGACCCTGACTCCTAGGCTACACAGTAGACCCTGACTCCTAGGCTACACAGTAGACCCTGACTCCTAGGCTACACAGTAGACCCTGACTCCTAGGCTACACAGTAGACCCTGACTCCTAGGCTACACAGTAGACCCTGACTCCTAGGCTACACAGTAGACCCTGACCCCTAGGCTACACAGTAGACCCGAGGCATACAAGAGTTTCACAGATATAACACACAACAAAACAAAAGACAGGAGGACATTATTGTGATATCACAGCCATGAGTAGACCACATATGTATAGCCATCAATATTATTAATAATGGAGTTTGGATTTACTACGATCTCACTCAAATAGGTTTTAATGTTTTATACAGAGACTAATTAACTATTAGCCTATTACAGTACATCATTGAAAACGTCGGAATTGTGACAACCTCAATTATTTTATTAAAGCAATTAAACATTAATCCATTCGGAAGGCTGGAAAACTGGGCAAAGACATTCATAGACAATGAGCCAAAGACATTCATAGACAATGAGCCAAAGACATTCATAGACAATGAGCCAAAGACATTCATAGACAATGAGCCAAAGACATTCATAGACAATGAGCCAAAGACATTCATAGACAATGAGCCAAAGTGTTGTGAAAATTTAAGTGAATGGTTTTCGTTTACAATAATTGTTATTACGATATTACAAACATTCCCATTTAAAAGCATCAGTGTTTGTAAAATAATTAACAATAAACTGTTCATAATTCTCTCGTGCGTCTTTAGGCAAATTATAGCTATCAAATATAGGTGTATTAGCGCATGACTAAAACAAATCAAATATTTTTTTGATAGTATTTTTGGTTGAATAGTTTAACAGTTTTGACTGCAAACGCATTTACATGCCTAGAAATCCTGTCTCACCCAAAAGTAAGTGTCATAGAAGAGGGTACATCAGACAAGTTATTATTTCGAAACGAACAAGATGCTACATTTCGCTCAAACCGCAGAACGGTCTGTATGTCACACATGCCGCTGAATGGAGAAATTTAAGAGAAAAACAACCATCTGAATTTTCAATCCTCCAAAATCTCATTTGAAAGATGTCTTATCCTACATGATAAAATATATTTTAATCGTTTTGTATCTGTCTGTTCTGGATGGGGCTGTAACACTACTATTTTGAGTCAACAAACAAGCTTGATTTGCTCACCGTGCGTCTCTCCAAACGGGTGCGCTTTCACAACGCCAGGTGGCGACAAATCACAGGATAAATACCCGTGGTCGCCACACCATGGACCAGTGAGGTTGTTCGGTTCCATCGTTCGATCGGTTATGGTCTGCGTTACTAGTGTCACTGCCTGTCGGGGCTCCACATACACGCCTCTCTGAACGGTGAACAGCTCGTCGACCTCAGGCAATATGAATAATTCACACAGCACCTAAAACGTTGGCAAATGTTTCTTGTTTTGGATGATACCACGGGATCTCAACAGGATAGGCTATTGGATTATGTTAATTGCACTTTTAAAATGTATTTATGTGTATTTAACCTTTACTTAAATAGTCTCGAACGGCTTAATAGGCACATCTCACGTGTAGGTTGACTTGTAATATAATATCATAGCCTTCTGGCATCGCAGTGAATAACTAGATATGTGTGGACATATTATTTAGGAAGAGCCCATACATACATCTGTAACAAATATTAACAGTTTGTTTGCAATAAAAACACGTATTGTGTGGTTGTACCTTACTGTAGCCCGTTTTATCTGCATTATTTATATTCAAAGCTCATATAGTTACCCTTCACGTGAAGACTTGCATCTGAAAATACATCGTAACACGACTTCATAAACGTGATAAGTGTCATTGGAAACATTGTGAAAGATAATACATTGATTTTATAACACGCACAATGCGATATGTTCCAGTGTCGATCCATAGGCTATAGAATACAGAAGGATACATATAACACATAGGCAAGCGACTGGGCACAGACTTCAGTTCAACTTCTAGTTTTGATTTACATTTGGTTGAGTTGTCAACTAGTGAATCTAACGTGAAATCAACAAAACATTTCACCATGACATTGGATTTAGGTAACAAGTTGGGTGAAAAAAAGACAAAATTCCTTTATGTTGATTACTTTTTTTCAGATCCAATCAGTTTTCCATGTGGATTTAGGTGGCGGGACCACTACATTTCAATTCTTCAAAGGCGAAGTGTATGGGGTACAAGGTCAATTACCTCAACTACCTCGAACCGCTGCACACTGACTCGGTACCACTTGTATATCGGCTACTTATTGTTATTGTATTGTGTTACTATTTCCTTATTTTTTTTCTAATAAGTTCTTATTTTTTAACTCTGCATTGTTGGGAAAGGGCTTGTAAGTCAGCATTTCACGGTAAAGTCTACACCTGTTGTATTCGGCGCAAGTGACAAATAACTTTTGATTTGATCAACTCACCACTCTTTATAGGTCAAGAAAAGCTAACATTGACTCTCCTTTCCGCCTCATATGCTTGCAATAATGGCTGTCTGCTTGAGTGTGTGTGTGTGTGTGTGTGTGGAAAGGGGCCACCACTGTCGCCACCGCACCTTCAGTTCAGAAGCCCTACGAGCCACAGCTGCCAGACTAGTTACTGGGGGAGGAGAGGAAGACAGGGGGAGGGGCTCTTGTAGAAAATATCTAAGGGCGGGCAGGCAGGGTCTGATTGGAACGCACATTACCCAGCGCCGCGGCGTGAGAGTGGGGAAAGGACATTTAAAGCGCGCTAGAGTGACCACCCAAGGGGTAGCCTACCTACCACTACCACCCCTACCTACCACTACCACCCCTACCTACCCCTACCTACCACTACCACCCCTACCTACCACTACCACCACTACCACCACTACCACCCCTACCTACCACTACCACCCCTACCACCCCTACCTACCACTACCACCACTACCACCACTACCACAACTACCTACCACTACCACCCCTACCTACCCCTACCACCACTACCTACCCATACCTACCACTACCACCACTACCTACCCCTACCTACCACTACCACCCCTACCTACCCCTACCTACCACTACCACCCCTACCTACCACTACCACCACTACCACCCCTACCTACCACTACCACCCCTACCACCCCTACCTACCACTACCACCACTACCACAACTACCTACCACTACCACCACTACCACCACTACCACCCCTACCTACCACTACCACCACTACCACCACTACCACCCCTACCTACCACTACCACCCCTACCACCCCTACCTACCACTACCACCACTACCACCACTACCACAACTACCTACCACTACCACCACTACCTACCCCTACCACCACTACCACCACTACCTACCCCTACCTACCCCTACCACCACTACCACCACTACCTACCCCTACCACCACTACCTACCACTACCACCACTACCTACCACTACCACCACTACCTACCACTACCACCCCTACCTACCCCTACCACCCCTACCTACCCCTACCACCCCTACCACAACTACCTACCACTACCACCACTACCTACCCCTACCACCACTACCACCACTACCTACCCCTACCTACCCCTACCACCACTACCACCACTACCTACCCCTACCTACCCCTACCACCACTACCTACCCCTACCACCACTACCTACCCCTACCTACCCCTACCACCACTACCACCACTACCTACCCCTACCACCACTACCTACCACTACCACCACTACCTACCACTACCACCACTACCTACCACTACCTACCACTACCACCCCTACCTACCCCTACCACCCCTACCACCACTACCTACCCCACCACTACCTACCACTACCACCACTACCTACCACTACCACCACTACCTACCCGTACCTACCACTACCACCACTACCTACCACTACCACCACTACCTACCCCTACCACCACTACCACCCCTACCACCCCTATCACCACTACCTACCCCTACCTACCACTACCACCACTACCTACCACTACCACCACTACCTACCACTACCACCACTACCTACCCCTACCTACCACTACCACCACTACCTACCACTACCACCACTACCTACCACTACCACCACTACCTACCCCTACCTACCCCTACCACCACTACCTACCCCTACCTACCCCTACCACCACTACCTACCACTACCACCACTACCTACCACTACCTACCACTACCACCCCTACCTACCCCTACCACCCCTACCACCACTACCTACCCCTACCACCACTACCACCACTACCTACCCCTACCACCACTACCACCACTACCTACCACTACCACAACTACCTACCCCTACCAGCACTACCTACCCCTACCACCACTACCACAACTACCTACCCCTACCACCACTACCACAACTACCTACCCCTACCACCACTACCTACCCCTACCACCACTACCTACCCCTACCACCACTACCTACCACTACCACCACTACCTACCCATACCACCCCTACCACCACTACCTACCCCTACCACCACTACCACCACTACCTACCCCTACCACCCCTACCTACCCCTACCACCACTACCACCACTACCTACCCCTACCACCACTACCTACCACTACCACCACTACCTACCCCTACCACCACTACCTACCCCTACCTACCCCTACCACCACTACCTACCACTACCACCACTACCACCCCTACCTACCCCTACCACCCCTACCACCACTACCTACCCCTACCACCACTACCACCACTACCTACCCCTACCACCACTACCTACCACTACCACCACTACCTACCACTACCACCACTACCTACCACTACCACAACTACCTACCCCTACCACCACTACCTACCCCTACCACCACTACCACAACTACCTACCCCTACCACCACTACCACAACTACCTACCCCTACCACCACTACCTACCCCTACCACCACTACCTACCACTACCACCACTACCTACCCCTACCACCACTACCTACCCCTACCACCACTACCACCCCTACCACCCCTACCACCCCTACCTACCCCTACCACCACTACCACCACTACCTACCCCTACCACCCCTACCACCACTACCACCACTTCCTACCCCTACCACCACTACCTACCCCTACCTACCCCTACCACCACTACCTACCACTACCTACCCCTACCACCCCTACCACCACTACCTACCCCTACCACCACTACCTATCCCTACCACCACTACCACCACTACCTACCCCTACCACCCCTACCTACCCCTACCACCACTACCACCACTACCTACCACTACCACAACTACCTACCCCTACCACCACTACCTACCCCTACCACCACTACCACAACTACCTACCCCTACCACCACTACCACAACTACCTACCCCTACCACCACTACCTACCCCTACCACCACTACCTACCCCTACCACCACTACCTACCACTACCACCACTACCTACCCCTACCACCCCTACCACCACTACCTACCCCTACCACCACTACCACCACTACCTACCCCTACCACCCCTACCTACCCCTACCACCCCTACCACCACTACCTACCCCTACCACCACTACCACCACTACCTACCCCTACCACCACTACCACCACTACCTACCACTACCACAACTACCTACCCCTACCAGCACTACCTACCCCTACCACCACTACCACAACTACCTACCCCTACCACCACTACCACAACTACCTACCCCTACCACCACTACCTACCCCTACCACCACTACCTACCCCTACCTACCCCTACCACCACTACCTACCACTACCACCACTACCTACCCATACCACCCCTACCACCACTACCTACCCCTACCACCACTACCACAACTACCTACCCCTACCACCACTACCTACCCCTACCACCACTACCTACCACTACCACCACTACCTACCCATACCACCACTACCACAACTACCTACCCCTACCACCACTACCACAACTACCTACCCCTACCACCACTACCTACCCCTACCACCACTACCTACCCCTACCTACCCCTACCACCACTACCTACCACTACCACCACTACCTACCCATACCACCCCTACCACCACTACCTACCCCTACCACCACTACCACCACTACCTACCCCTACCACCCCTACCTACCCCTACCACCACTACCACCACTACCTACCCCTACCACCACTACCTACCACTACCACCACTACCTACCCCTACCACCACTACCTACCCCTACCTACCCCTACCACCACTACCTACCACTACCACCACTACCTACCACTACCTACCACTACCACCCCTACCTACCCCTACCACCCCTACCACCACTACCTACCCCTACCACCACTACCACCACTACCTACCCCTACCACCACTACCTACCCCTACCACCACTACCTACCACTACCACCACTACCTACCACTACCACCACTACCTACCACTACCACAACTACCTACCCCTACCACCACTACCTACCCCTACCACCACTACCACAACTACCTACCCCTACCACCACTACCACAACTACCTACCCCTACCACCACTACCTACCCCTACCACCACTACCTACCCCTACCACCACTACCTACCACTACCACCACTACCTACCCCTACCACCACTACCTACCCCTACCTACCCCTACCACCACTACCTACCACTACCACCACTACCTACCACTACCTACCACTACCACCCCTACCTACCCCTACCACCCCTACCACCACTACCTACCCCTACCACCACTACCACCACTACCTACCCCTACCACCACTACCTACCCCTACCACCACTACCTACCACTACCACCACTACCTACCACTACCACCACTACCACCACTACCACCCCTACCACCCCTACCTACCCCTACCACCCCTACCTACCCCTACCACCACTACCACCACTACCTACCCCTACCACCACTACCTACCACTACCACCACTACCTACCCCTACCACCACTACCTACCCCTACCTACCCCTACCACCACTACCTACCACTACCACCACTACCTACCACTACCTACCACTACCACCCCTACCTACCCCTACCACCCCTACCACCACTACCTACCCCTACCACCACTACCACCACTACCTACCCCTACCACCACTACCTACCCCTACCACCACTACCTACCACTACCACCACTACCTACCACTACCACCACTACCACCACTACCACCCCTACCACCCCTACCTACCCCTACCACCCCTACCTACCCCTACCACCACTACCACCACTACCTACCCCTACCACCACTACCTACCACTACCACCACTACCTACCCCTACCACCACTACCTACCCCTACCTACCCCTACCACCACTACCTACCACTACCACCACTACCTACCACTACCTACCACTACCACCCCTACCTACCCCTACCACCCCTACCACCACTACCTACCCCTACCACCACTACCACCACTACCTACCCCTACCACCACTACCTACCCCTACCACCACTACCTACCACTACCACCACTACCTACCACTACCACCACTACCTACCACTACCACAACTACCTACCCCTACCACCACTACCTACCCCTACCACCACTACCACAACTACCTACCCCTACCACCACTACCACAACTACCTACCCCTACCACCACTACCTACCCCTACCACCACTACCTACCACTACCACCACTACCTACCCCTACCACCCCTACCACCACTACCTACCCCTACCACCACTACCACCACTACCTACCCCTACCACCCCTACCTACCCCTACCACCACTACCACCACTACCTACCCCTACCACCCCTACCACCACTACCACCACTTCCTACCCCTACCACCACTACCTACCCCTACCTACCCCTACCACCACTACCTACCAC
The DNA here is from genome assembly GCA_023634145.1 of Thymallus thymallus. NCBI lineage: Eukaryota > Metazoa > Chordata > Actinopteri > Salmoniformes > Salmonidae > Thymallus > Thymallus thymallus. The sequence continues at coordinate 4,343,523 of CM042402.1, read as the reverse complement.
TACCTACCCCTACCACCCCTACCACCACTACCTACCCCTACCACCACTACCTACCCCTACCACCACTACCACCACTACCTACCCCTACCACCCCTACCTACCCCTACCACCACTACCACCACTACCTACCACTACCACAACTACCTACCCCTACCACCACTACCTACCCCTACCACCACTACCACAACTACCTACCCCTACCACCACTACCACAACTACCTACCCCTACCACCACTACCTACCCCTACCACCACTACCTACCCCTACCACCACTACCTACCACTACCACCACTACCTACCCCTACCACCCCTACCACCACTACCTACCCCTACCACCACTACCTACCCCTACCACCCCTACCTACCCCTACCACCACTACCACCACTACCTACCCCTACCACCCATACCACCACTACCTACCCCTACCACCACTACCTACCCCTACCACCCCTACCTACCCCTACCACCCTTACCTACCCCTACCACCCCTACCACCACTACCTACCCCTACCACCACTACCACCACTACCTACCCCTACCACCACTACCTACCCCTACCTACCCCTACCACCACTACCTACCACTACCACAACTACCTACCCCTACCACAACTACCTACCCCTACCTACCCCTACCACCACTACCTACCCCTACCACCACTACCTACCACTACCACAACTACCTACCCCTACCACAACTACCTACCACTACCACCACTACCTACCCCTACCACAACTACCTACCCCTACCACCACTACCTACCACTACCACAACTACCTACCACTACCACCACTACCTACCACTACCACAACTACCTACCACTACCACAACTACCTACCACTACCACCCCTACCACCACTACCTACCCCTACCTACCCCTACCACCACTACCTACCCCTACCACCACTACCTACCCCTACCTACCCCTACCACCACTACCACCACTACCACCCCTACCACCACTACCTACCCCTACCACCACTACCTACCCCTACCACCCCTACCACCACTACCTACCACTACCACCACTACCACCACTACCACCCCTACCACCACTACCTACCACTACCACAACTACCTACCCCTACCACAACTACCTACCCCTACCTACCCCTACCACAACTACCTACCCCTACCTACCCCTACCACCACTACCTACCCCTACCACCACTACCTACCACAACCACAACTACCTACCACTACCACCACTACCACCCCTACCACCACTACCTACCACAACTACCTACCCCTACCACCACTACCACAACTACCTACCCCTACCTACCCCTACCACAACTACCTACCCCTACCTACCCCTACCACCACTACCTACCCCTACCACCACTACCTACCCCTACCACCACTACCTACCCCTACCACCACTACCACCCCTACCTACCACTACCACCACTACCTACCCCTACCACCACTACCACAACTACCTACCACTACCACAACTACCTACCCCTACCACCACTACCTACCCCTACCACCCCTACCTACCCCTACCACCACTACCACCACTACCTACCCCTACCACCCCTACCTACCCCTACCACCACTACCTACCCCTACCACCACTACCTACCCCTACCACCACTACCACAACTACCTACCCCTACCACCACTACCTACCCCTACCACCACTACCTACCCCTACCTACCCCTACCACCACTACCTACCACTACCACCACTACCTACCCCTACCACCCCTACCACCACTACCTACCCCTACCTACCCCTACCACCCCTACCTACCCCTACCACCACTACCTACCCCTACCACCACTACCTACCCCTACCACCACTACCTACCCCTACCACCCCTACCACAACTACCTACCCCTACCACCACTACCTACCCCTACCACCACTACCACAACTACCTACCCCTACCACCACTACCTACCCCTACCACCACTACCTACCCCTACCACCCCTACCACCACTACCTACCCCTACCACCCCTACCTACCCCTACCACAACTACCTACCCCTACCACCCCTACCACAACTACCTACCCCTACCACCACTACCACAACTACCTACCACTACCACAACTACCTACCCCTACCACCACTACCTACCCCTACCACCACTACCTACCCCTACCACCACTACCTACCCCTACCACCACTACCTACCCCTACCACCACTACCTACCCCTACCACCACTACCACAACTACCACCATTTGAGTAGGAAGTCGAGTTTTATATTAACCTGTGCTGCTGCGTTTTAATGGAAACACTTATAGGGAAGGCTACTTTAGAAGTGTTTTTCTATGTAGGCAGGGTTAGTAGCTAGTATCTTATGGACCACTTTCCCTATACAGTATCCTTAGCTTCAGTTTTGGAACAAATAAAGGTATAGGCTTCTCTTTAACTGTATAAGAGGTAACACTATGGTTTATCTTTAAACTCTTTGATAGTATTGACTTAAAAGCATGGGTGTAATTGGTGGCTGGGGGTATGGGAGAGCATTCAGTATAAATGGAATAGATTTTGGTCGGAAATGAACAGCACGTGGTAGGCCTAATCATGATGCTTCCGATACTTCATCGGAGTATGCTTCCAACAATGTTTCATCGGAGTATGCTTCCAACAATGTTTCATCAGAGTATGCTTCCAACAATGTTTCATCGGAGTATGCTTCCAACAATGTTTCATCGGAGTATGCTTCCAACAATGTTTCATCGGAGTATGCTTCCAACAATGTTTCATCGGAGTATGCTTCCAACAATGCTTGATGCTTCATCAGAGTATTTTAACATGAAAAAGCGACTGACTTGGCGGTGACATCCGAACAGCAACAACAAGATGCCAGTCTAACCAAACGCCACCACCATGTTTCTTTAGAATGCTAATAATGTACTCACAAATACATGTATTTTCTGACTTGTTTTATGAATAGGGGCAGATAGGGACACACGTTGTCTAGAAGAGCGTTTGGTTTGCTGTATTGTGTGTCTGTGTGTCTGTCTTTCTTGACAGACGCACACGAACTCTGCTAATTTTGTTCAAAGATTTGTTTCAAAATTCAAAGAAAATACCAAAAACAAGACAATATTTTACTAATTGATATTTATTAATAAACACATACCAGCAACATATCACCTTTACAGAAACATTAGCACACAATTATTACAAATATCTGGGGTTATCATTATATGGAGTTTACTAGGCCACTTGTTTCCATCCCCTTCCTACAGGGTACGTGCTAATGCACTTCAGCTCGAAGTTGTGCACTTCTTACGGTAGAAGTTTCTTCCTGAGTTGTGTACTTCATAGGGTTGAAGTTGTATACTTCCTATAAGGTTGAAGTGGCCCAGCTGACCGATGCCCTTTCATTGTTGCACTGCTACAACAGCTCCCACAGTAGTGCAACAGGGAAAGAGTGTCAGGCACAGAGCGGAGCTTCCTGTATGTCCGTCTGTCTGTCTATCCATCCCCTGACTGAGGTACGTAAAGCCCCACGTGTGACGTGACCTCCCTGTCCCGTCCACCCGGCCACTGGGTCCTCTGTTGATGCTTCAGAGAATGGCCTACAGCCCCCAGCCCCGAAGGGACATGCAGGCACTATACAGGTTAAAAGACCTGTTGTCAACCGCCCTCCACACACTTCAACTTTACATACTACTAGAAGTTAGAACAAACACATACCCTTAAGTTCCAGTGGTGGGATAGAAATGGATATAAATATATTAGTGCAATTGATAAGATATGTTTTAAGTGTGTTTAGGAAATACATTCAACATCAAGTCCGGCTGAAAAAATTGTACATTTCCAATTCATAGATTGGTGCAGGACATTGAATGTAATATTAACCTCCAAAACGAATACAAAGTTTAAGACTAGAACCGGTTGTGTCCTAAATATGTTTTATTATTTAATGTTGTTTACAAAGCACTGTCTCTATGCACACTCACAATGCCCTACACACTCACTCCATCATCAGATCACTCACACATAACATGCACATACATTTATACTGACTCTATACACACTCACATATACATTGGGGAGAACAAGTATTTGATACACTGCCGATTTTGCAGGTTTTCCCACTTACAAAGCATGTAGAAGTCTGTAATTTTTATCATAGGTACTCTTCAACTGTGAGAGACGGAATCTAAAACAAAAATCTAGAAAATCACATTGTATGATTTTTAAATAATTAATTTGCATTTTATTGCATGACATAAGTATTTGATCACCTACCAACCAGTAAGAATTCCGGCTCTCACAGACCTGTTAGTTTTTCTTTAAGAAGCCCTCCTGTTCTCCACTCATTACCTGTATTAACTGCACCGGTTTGAACTCGTTACCTGTATAAAAGACACCTGTCCACACACTCAATCAAACAGACTCCAACCTCTCCACAATGGCCAAGACCAGAGAGCTGTGTAAGGACATCAGGGATAAAATGTTAGTCCTGCACAAGGCTGGGATGGGCTACAGGACAATAGGCAAGCAGCTTGGTGAGAAGGCAACAACTGTTGGCGCAATTATTAGAAAATGTAAGAAGTTCAAGATGACGGTCAATCTCCCTCGGTCTGGGGCACCATGCAAGATCTCACCTCGTGGGGCATCAATGATCATGAGGAAGGTGAGGGATCAGCCCAGAACTACACGGCAGGACCTGGTCAATGACCTGAAGAGAGCTGGGACCACAGTCTCAAAGAAAACCATTAGTAACACACTACGCCGTCATGGATTAAAATCCTGCAGCGCACGCAAGGTCCCCCTGCTCAAGCCAGCGCATGTCCAGGCCCGTCTGAAGTTTGCCAATGACCATCTGGATGATCCAGAGGAGGAATGGGAGAAGGTCATGTGGTCTGATGAGACAAAAATAGAGCTTTTTGGTCTAAACTCCACTCGCCGTGTTTGGAGGAAGAAGAAGGATGAGTACAACCCCAAGAACACCATCCCAACCGTGAAGCATGGAGGTGGAAACATCATTCTTTGGGGATGCTTTTCTGCAAAGGGGACAGGACGACTGCACCGTATTGAGGGGAGGATGGATGGGGCCATGTATCGCGAGATCTTGGCCAACAACCTCCTTCCCTCAGTAAGAGCATTGAAGATGGGTCGTGGCTGGGTCTTCCAGCATGACAACGACCCGAAACACACAGCCAGGGCAACTAAGGACAGGCTCCGTAAGAAGCATCTCAAGGTCCTGGAGTGGCCTAGCCAGTCTCCAGACCTGAACCCAATAGAAAATCTTTGGAGGCAGCTGAAAGTCTGTATTGCCCAGCGACAGCCCCGAAACCTGAAAGATCTGTATGGAGGAGTGGGCCAAAATCCCTGCTGCAGTGTGTGAAAACCTGGTCAAGAACTACAGGAAACGTATGATCTCTGTAATTGCAAACAAAAGTTTCTGTACCAAATATTAAGTTCTGCTGTTCTGATGTATCAAATACTTATGTCATGCAATACAATGCTAATTAATTACTTAAAAATCATACAATGTGATTTTCTGGATTTCTGTTTTAGATTCCGTCACTCACAGTTGAAGAGTACCTATGATAAAAATTACAGACTTCTACATGCTTTGTAAGTGGGAAAACCTGCAAAATCGGCAGTGTATCAAATACTTGTTCTCCCCACTGTAAGCTGCTGCTACACTGTTTATCTTATATCCTGATGCCTAGTCACCTGACCCCTATACATATCTACCTCTATCATTCCAATATCCCGTATTAGAACTGACCCTCTGTATAGTATGGTATTAGAACTGACCCTGTATATAGTATGGTATTAGAACTGACCCTGTATATAGTATGGTATTAGAACTGACCCTGTATATAGCATGGTACTGGAACTGACCCTGTATATAGCATGGTATTAGAACTGATCCTGTATATAGCATGGTATTAGAACTGACCCTGTATATAGTATGGTATTAGAACTGACCCTGTATATAGTATGGTATTAGACCTGACCCTGTATATAGTATGGTATTATAACTGACCCTGTATATAGTATGGTATTAGACCTGACCCTGTATATAGTATGGTATTAGACCTGACCCTGTATATAGTATGGTACTGGAACTGACCCTGTATATAGTATGGTATTGGGACTGACCCTGTATATAGTATGGTATTAGAACTGACCCTGTATATAGTATGGTAATGAACTGACCCTGTATATAGTATGGTAATGAACTGATCCTGTATATAGTATGGTATTAGAACTGACCCTGTATATAGTATGGTATTAGACCTGATCCTGTATATAGTATGGTATTAGACCTGATCCTGTATATAGTATGGTATTAGACCTGATCCTGTATATAGTATGGTATTAGAACTGACCCTGTATATAGTATGGTATTAGAACTGATCCTGTATATAGTATGGTATTAGACCTGATCCTGTATATAGTATGGTATTAGAACTGATCCTGTATATAGTATGGTATTAGAACTGATCCTGTATACAGTATGGTATTAGAACTGATCCTGTATATAGTATGGTATTAGACCTGATCCTGTATATAGTATGGTATTAGAACTGACTCTGTATATAGTATGGTATTAGACCTGACCCTGTATATAGTATGGTATTAGACCTGACCCTGTATATAGTATGGTATTAGACCTGACCCTGTATATAGTATGGTATTAGACCTGACCTGTATATAGTATGGTATTAGACCTGACCCTGTATATAGTATGGTATTAGACCTGACCCTGTATATAGTATGGTATTAGACCTGACCCTGTATATAGTATGGTATTAGACCTGACCCTGTATATAGTATGGTATTAGACCTGACCCTGTATATAGTATGGTATTAGACCTGATCCTGTATATAGTATGGTATTAGACCTGATCCTGTATATAGTATGGTATTAGAACTGACCCTGTATATAGTATGGTATTAGAACTGATCCTGTATATAGTATGGTATTAGACCTGATCCTGTATATAGTATGGTATTAGAACTGACCCTGTATATAGTATGGTATTAGAACTGATCCTGTATACAGTATGGTATTAGAACTGATCCTGTATATAGTATGGTATTAGACCTGATCCTGTATATAGTATGGTATTAGAACTGACTCTGTATATAGTATGGTATTAGACCTGACCCTGTATATAGTATGGTATTAGACCTGACCCTGTATATAGTATGGTATTAGACCTGACCCTGTATATAGTATGGTATTAGACCTGACCCTGTATATAGTATGGTATTAGACCTGACCCTGTATATAGTATGGTATTAGACCTGACCCTGTATATAGTATGGTATTAGACCTGACCCTGTATATAGTATGGTATTAGACCTGACCCTGTATATAGTATGGTATTAGACCTGACCCTGTATATAGTATGGTATTAGACCTGATCCTGTATATAGTATGGTATTAGACCTGATCCTGTATATAGTATGGTATTAGAACTGACCCTGTATATAGTATGGTATTAGACCTGACCCTGTATATAGTATGGTATTAGACCTGACCCTGTATATAGTATGGTATTAGAACTGACCCTGTATATAGTATGGTATTAGACCTGATCCTGTATATAGTATGGTATTAGACCTGACCCTGTATATAGTATGGTATTAGACCTGATCCTGTATATAGTATGGTATTAGACCTGATCCTGTATATAGTATGGTATTAGAACTGACCCTGTATATAGTATGGTATTAGAACTGACCCTGTATATAGTATGGTATTAGAACTGACCCTGTATATAGTATGGTATTAGAACTGACCCTGTATATAGTATGGTATTAGAACTGACCCTGTATATAGTATGGTATTAGAACTGACCCTGTATATAGTATGGTATTAGACCTGATCCTGTATATAGTATGGTATTAGAACTGACCCTGTATATAGTATGGTATTAGACCTGATCCTGTATATAGTATGGTATTATTACATTGTTATTGATTATTATATTGTTGGGGTTTTTTTACCTTTATTTAACTAGGCAATTCAGTTAAGAACAAATTGTTATTTACAATGACGGCCTACCAACAGGTTCAGCCATAGTAGTATGGCACCCCTGGAGCAAATTAGGGTTAAGTGCCTTGCTCAAGGACATATCGACAGGTTTTCACCTTGTCGGCTCGGGGATTCAATCCAGCAACCTTTCGGTTACTGGCCCAACGCTGTAACCACTAGGCTTCCTGCCGCCCTAATAAACATGTAATACATCAAAATTATTCATGGAATTTTGGAAATACGTTTTTGTTAATAATTTTGTTTAATTCTAAGATGCCTGAGAATGACTTTCCACTGGGCGGATACTGTTTGAATCAACGAACCAACGTGGAATAGATGTAGAAAATACCTTGAATTGACATCTAGTTCAACAGTGACTTGGTACACTTAAACAAGTTCTATTGAGCATATTTAGGAACTCAAGTTTATACAAAGCAACAGCACTCTATCCAATAACTAAGTCACATCAACAAGTGCATCAGACTTAATTCCTTTAAAAAAACATTTAATGACTGTAAATACACAGATAAGTTGGCTTGTAGTGTAATTGTTAGGTGGTTTACCTAATTTTTCAACCTATTCAAAATAACGTTTTAATAGCTATTCTATTATCATGTATAACAGAAACTTTATGATTTCACAAATAAAAAATGTCCATCAGAATACCACAGTAAACATGGAGTTATTATCTAACAGGCACTATCCAATGGTGACAAGCAACAACTGGACATATAATGATACAGATTCTTCTTCTTCTTCTACCCAGCCATATACAATATGTAAACAACAACAGGTGAATGGGCGTTTAGAGGACATCCCTCGGAGTCAAGACCCTATAAGCAATATTGCACTACTCCATTATCAGTCAGAAAAGCAGAGGCAATATTGATAGGGTCTCGCCTGCTAGGCAACCCAACGTATAGACATCATGGTACACATTTATCAACGGCAACTGAGGTGGAGATGGAGGGGAAGGAACAGAAAACACTACATATAAAACAGATAGAGGGGAGAGGACAGAGCCTACCTGCGGACTTCGAGTAAAGAAGAATGTCCAATTTTCACGTCTCCCCACTGCTGTCTCGTCACGTGGCGAGTGCTGACGTCGTGTGAATTCCAAACTGCTCAGCAGTCCTGGCTGCGGGCACGGATATGGCACATGCCTTACTGACAATTCCAATTTAGCAGTTTGTTGGGTTCATTTCTATCATATAGTATCTCAGATGTTTTATCCTCACGCATTGCTCACTGTCTCCTCTCTCCTTTACGCACAACTCACTAGAGCACCACGACAATTACAATACTGTCCCAAATCATGCACCCATTCCATAGAGCACCACGACAATTACAATACTGTCCCAAATCATGCACCCATTCCATAGAACACCACGACAATTACAATACTGTCCCAAATCATGCACCCATTCCATAGAGCACCACAACAATTACAATACTGTCTCAAATCATGCACCCATTCCATAGAACACCACGACAATTACAATACTGTCCCAAATCATGCACCCATTCCATAGAGCACCACAAAAATTACAATACTGTCCCAAATCATGCACCCATTCCATAGAGCACCACGACAATTACAATACTCTCCGATTTCATGCACTCTTTCCATAGAGCACCACGACAATTACAATACTCTCCCATTTCATGCACTCTTTCCATTCTCCCTACCAGTACATTCCAGATTTAGAGAGAAGACCAATCCACCGCTGACAACGGACACGGTTGTCCTCAATTTGTAATAAAATAAGTAATAGCCGAAATCAATCATTCGAACCGATTGCCAACCATTACGTTACGCAGATATTTACAGCTCCCCTAGACCTGTTCTCTCCTGCAAATGATCTGAGTGAAGGGGAAAAAATAATCTCACCCAAAACACAAACCCATCTTCCGTCCTCCACTATGTTGAAAGACTATCCCAGTAGCCCCTTTCTCGCTACAAGCCTTGGAGACATCAGATCCACTGTGAAAATAATATCTGTATTCTCATTTGAACCTTCACCTACAATTTCCCAGTCCTACGTGGCCTCCTCGCACAAGAACGCTCGTGCACATGCTATGGGGGAGAGAGAAGACAGCACGGGAGAGGGGGTGCCTAAACACACTGTATATTGGACTCTATAGTCAAATTATGTCTGCACGCAACGATTACAGGTAGGCTGTGGTGGGGTTGCCCCCGAAGGATGTGAAAATATTAATTGGAATTTCATTCTTGGATATAACCACTTTACCAATTAGGCTTAACCCAGTCAAAATATGAACTGTCTACAGATGAGTCACACACTGAGCTGTTTTGGCGTCATTACTGTCATGTTGTAGCGCAGGCTATCATGTTAAACAAGTGTAACAACTAATTTAAACAAACAAATAAATATGTATATTTTCGATAGACTATGTGAATTGAACCCACAAGGATGGCCTGCAAATCCCTGATCCAAACTAAGAAAAAATAAATCTGGTTTGATACATTGTGAAATTTTGCTTACACATTGAACCAAATGATAGTCTAACGAAATTACCAAGCTACATCGAAACCCATCAAGTAAGCTTGCCTAATATTCAATGGGACATGTGAGCCAAAACCTATAGGCCTCACGTTGTTTCCATTTATCAAGTATGAGGAAACGTTCGGGTAATTTTAAGCAGAACCAGCTTCCAAGGAGCAACTATTATTTTCAGTGGCTGAAACGGTGAACTCTGACCCCCGTTAATGCAGAGACTTTGGAGACAGATGTGAGAAAAAAACATTCTAAGAAATTCTGAGGGGCCTCTGCTTGCAATGTTCTCAAAAACACCCCCTCTCTCAGTTGCTATGTATGTTGTATGATCAAATAGTCTACTGTTTAAACAACTTCTACAGACCGACTCAAAACGTGTTTGGAGAAACCCAATCGAATGGATTAATTGGCAGTATATTTTGTAGGCCTATAGTAGCACTACCACTGTTATTTTCCATCTTATAATTATCATTTATAAACATCAAATAAATTAAACCATCGCACATTCAAACGACCAAAAGGCATTACAAAACATTTGGCATATAGCCTTATAAATACAAGAACAATATGTAGCCTCGGTTCTATTGCCAATGAGGCCGAATCTTATACTGAAAGATAGTATTAGCAATAACAACAATAAGCACCCAATAACATATAGTTTACCTCTCGTAGGCTAGGCAATATGCAATTATTACTAGTGGTGGCCACAGCTCTATACGTTTTGTCTCGTCCTCCATGCAAACCTGCCACTAAACTATGCATTCTGGTATTTGCCTGCCAGCAGAGGCATACGACAAGCTTACACATGCTGTTTTTTTCCCAAGGGACTACCTTGTAGAAATGTTTATCCACCCCATTCACCTCTCACAATCTCGGTTTCATCCATTACATTCACATCCGACCGGTAACCTATATGGGTGGCAGGTAGCCGAGTGGTTAGAGCGGTGGGCCAGTAACCAAAAGGTTGCTGGATCAAAACCCCAACCTGACAAGGTAAGAAACAAGGCAGATAACCTGCTGTCGTTGCAAATAAGAATTTGTTCTTAACTGACTTGCCTAGTTAAATAAAAAATATACAGGCTTCTTATTATGCAAACATCCATTAATGGGTGGGTTCTTTTGGAGAAGCACTGATCAACACCCATAATCCGCTGCTTTTCGGCTATGAACACCAATGTTACATTAGTGTATACACCCGTATGTTATACTAGGAAAAGTGTTTTTCCATAGCTAGGGCTGACAGTGAGGACTTGTGAAGAGCAGAAAAAACGACCTCTGCATAATCAAAACAGTTGCTTTGTGAGAAGGTGTTAAAGTTCACAGTTAGCCATTGTTATGTAAATGCTAGCTGAAAAGTGACCTGGCTTTGGCCCCAAGTGAAAGCAGGTCCACCAGAGCCATTGCCCTGTGAGACATGGGTTCTGGCCTGCTTAGATGGAAACAGAAAAGTCTAAGCCTTCTGGGTAAAACGCTGTGGTAAATCAAGTCTGGAAATGCGCCAGAAGAGAGGTATACTAATACTAAGGTATGGGGCAAAATAGGTGATTGTATTGAACAACATGATGTAGCCTGTGCACGCACGGTCTCCGAATCAATATGAAATAAAAAGTCCCATACACCCCGTCCAATTTTCACCATGGATCCCAATTGGCCTTCTTGGTTCTCGCCTACTCACTCACAGTTTAAATACCGTAACCTATCAGGCATTTCAAGTCTATACTCGATCCGCCATGTTGTAAACAAAAGCCATATAAGCGAGGTTGCACACTAAACACACACAGTGAGGGAACATGTGCTGTACAATAATTTAATCTATATAAAAAATGACTTTGCAGCCTTTTCACATTTAAGCTATAGAATACACACACCCATGTATTATCAAGGATGAAATGTATCTCAAAGCGTCACCCCTTCCATCTCCCCGCTTTAGAATGGGACCTGACCTCCCTCCCCTCCCTCTGCATTCCTAAAAAAGAGCCCCCCCCCCCCCCCATCCCCCCGACCTTCCACAAATAGGACATTTATCCCCTTTCCCACCCACACCGTGACATCTTCCAGTATAGAATCTGCGGAGGAGTGAAATTATGCTTTCAAATGAAGAAGACATGTTCACAAAAAATCCTGGAAGTTATAATTGGATTATAACCCAACATATCACGTACTTACCACCCCAAACAAATACATCTATGCTATGGCTTGTATTTATTTCTAGAAGATTGGTATTTGGTACAAATGGGCGAGAATAATATTTTGTATTAAGCAAATCTTTTACAAATGTGGTTAATCCATGTAGTTGAAAGGGGATTTCCATGTTTGTTAGTGGACAATTACTTTGTTTTTATATCTTTGTTTTACTGCAATCTTATTTTAGCTGCACCACAAAAGTGATACAATATTACAAATACAAATAACTATTTTTTAATATACAAACATCCTTTTTTTAAAGAAATAGAATTTAATACAAGAAACGTCTAAATTGTTATTATGATTTGAGGAGTAGGCTATATCAAGATGTGGGCCTTACTACAAGCAAGATAGGCCTATCTTGTCATTTATACATTTGCACAAAGTGTGACCCCACTACCAATGTAAAGTACATACATTTAGCCTAACAAGGTTTTTGATCAATATAGGTTTGCCTACACGCGACAGTCCTGGTACTCTGACATAATGTTTTCTGTAATAAGCATTCAGAATGTACATTTCATTTAAACCTAAACCTAAAGACAATTTTCGACAATGTATTAATTAGTTGGACTAGAATGCGACACCATGACGCAGAGGGTTGGGTAGCAGTAAACCAACGTGTACGTTACACCATTTCACAAAACGTGTGAAAAGTTGGGTAAACTGACTTCAAAGCATTGTTCGAATGTTACTTAATCTGAACACGTGGTTTCCAATGCAAACGAAGACGACCTCTGAAGTTCTGACTGTTGAACAAAATGTTCTTTTTTTGGAGGCGTGGTCAATAGAGGCCCCTTCTACCAGGGTAAAAAAAACAAGCATGCTTGGTTGAATGAAAGTGCATCGCATGACTCTTCTCCTATTTGATCTATGCCATTATGGATTGCAGCCTTATGGCTTCCTATATGTTATTAATTGCACTTTAACCCCTATATGTCATATGGTGGGTTTGTGGAAATGGTTTCGATACACAGACTCTGAGCAGAGCAGGGGCCAGAAGGCCTGCAACATTAGCCTAGGGAGGAATCACGCTCGTGCTTATATATACCCCGCTTAGTCCATACCATCCGACTGCATGGGAAGCAGTGGCGGAGGCCGAATGCCATGACAATACTATTGCACTGCTTCAGCGGATGGAACAGTAGTGCAACGTCGTCAAAGCATCTGACCTCTGCGCGCTCGGGGGGATGATGAACACACACACACACACACACACACACACACACACACACGACTGAAAAGCCAAGAGAAGAGTAAATAAGCTTATTTGTATATCGAGTTTGGAAAGCTGTTTCGCATAAATGAAAAATTAGGCCATATGCAATCACTACATGCCTATCGGAGACCCTCTTAAGATTCGTTTTATAATGTTGTGGAAATACACCTTGAGTTTCTAAACAAACCACTGCTTTCTAATGGTGATCTCCATCGGTGTACAGACGTCAGAGGTTAAATCACTTCAAACAGCTAATTGTGATACAGCACACCATTGTAAGCTTTTAGACCTACACATTTCAACCTAAACACGAAAACAAATGGCTAAAGAAATAATTAATTATAACCACAAACATTACTAAGATTGGCTTTTCCATTGTGACATTCCTGAATTTAGACATTTATTAAGTTCCTATAGGCTTTACAAAAACGTGTATCTCAACAAAGACAATTAATGAATAACATGTATTAATTAATAGCTAGGCTAATTCTTCAATGTGATAAAGCCTATAGAAGAATTGAGGAATGCCATTGTGGAGATAACTTCCTCATATCCAAGAGGAGCTGGGAAGTTAGGGGGAGGGGGGGGGGGTCGGCCAATGCCCTTTTAATATTGCACTGCTCATCTGATTTCACAGTAGTCCAACAGTAAAAGGGCTCCGGACAACAACATTTAAATCCTTTACATTTGTCTAGTAATTCCCCGAATAGTGGCGAGTGTCAACTACATCCTAGGCTAACTCACGTAGTCTATTTCGACAGTGTTTCTTAGGCTTACACTCGTAGTCTATTATAACAGTGTTAACGTGCACTTTCTTTCAGACCTGGTAAGGCTATGTCGCCCAATCTATATTGGCCTACAGGCCCTTGTTTAATTCGATAAACAAACCAACAATTACATCACAAACCGGTAGAATATCACTTACATAAATAAATAGTAGCAAAACACAAGTGTGTAAACAGAAAAACTAAATAGTAAAAAATAATTGTATAAAGGGAGATCCATATGGAGCAGCATAAAATTATAACATGCTACAAGGAAAGACAGAGAGATAAGTAATAGCTATTAAAACACTCAACTTCAGTCAAACTATTTATCTTAAATTGCAATAATGCTTTTTGCGAGTTAAGTCCCATTTATTGTTTTTAATTATACAACGATGGGTCTCGCCATACGTGCGGTTCTATTTCAATGTGATACCATTCAGAGACTTGTAGTAGTAAATGGTGCATAAACCATAATGTCTAAATGCATGCGAAAAAAACAGAGATTACCTAAATACAAATGAACGGCGTTTCTCTAAAGTCTCGTAGTAAAAGGTAGGCCTAAACACGATATAGATTAGTAGGAAACTGAGGATGGAGAAAACATTTATAGTACAGAGACAACATTCCGCGATATAATGCCAGAAACCTTCTTTTAATACGTACTATTCTCGTCCCTTTGGCCAAAGTGGCAATTTAAAACCCTCCTCGTTCGGGATCCGGAGGGCGGGGCGGGTGGAGGGGTTGTTATTTCCAACGTTCAACGGGCCTTTGCGTTTGAATCACTTGCTAGTCCCTAAATACCAAAGTGGACATTTTGAGAAGCAAAACGTTGTCTACACTGCAGTCTTACACACCATCAACACACACACACACACACACACACACACACACAACCTGTTTACATATCAGAGCTTTAAAACTCGCAAACATATGCATCGAAATCCTTTACTTTGCAGGGCTTTTTGTTAACCTTTAAACAAAAAGTTGGGAACGGTAACTTTAGTATTTCAAGTTTTTTAAGACGTTGCAAGGCAGTTATCTAAACATCAACAAAACGCTGCTGTACTGTTAAGCTGAGTTTTCTTGCAAATGTTTTCTGGGAATTTGGCAAAGCATTGAAAGACCTGACAAAATGACAGGCCTCTCCTGTAAATACAGGTCTCGAGATACCATCCCAATCAAGCACCTACATTTGTAACAACTATTCCCGGGCCCACCTGGGACGTTTTAAACCGTGTATTTCACAATTCCACTTCATTTGATTCTGTTAAAGTTTCTGTCCACTCGTAACTGTCCACGAGTGGAAAGTATCCAGCCATAGCCCGCATGTTAGAAAGTTTATGCACACAGCTGTCAACTAAGTTTCAGGGAGAAATCCATAGGCTTGTCAACTCAAATCTAAAAGCTATTGACAGATAATGCATACATGTGCATCCACTTGTCAATCACACCCCCAACCCTAATCCCCATTTCTCTCTCTCCACACACACACACACACACACACACACACACACACACACACACACACACACACTTTAAACTACTTCAGCCGAGTACTACCCCTCCCCCTACCCCACCCTACCCAACATCCCTGTATAGCCGCTAGCTCCCGCCATTTCCGCGCCACCACTACTCACAGAGGGAGAGAGAGGGGCCCCAAATGTCATGAATGGTACCTGGCCAAGGGAGGGACAATGATTTGAAGGCAGAAAGAAAGAACGGCAAAATCAAGATAAGTTGCCTGCAGCATTTGATTGAGCGCAAAGGCCCAATATGTCTCCGATTTATTTCCCCAAGCGTGCATCCGTTTCAGCGTCTGTGATGCATGGCGTTGTGTCGCCTGGCATTGTCTTCCAAATAGAAAATGCTATTTCGTCCATGGCCAGCCTCACGGCCTCCTAGCTCCCGACTCCATCTTTGACTAGTTGACATTCAGCTCTTGCTGAAGCAAATTCCTTATTTGCATGCCTATTTTCGATTGGCCCGTTTCTGCGCTAGTCTTTGCCGCGTGACGCGCCATTGGTGGAAAATGTAGGTATTTAACTATCCGATCACCTTCAGGATTGGTCACATACCAGGAAACGTCACTGTATAGTTTATTTTAACAATGAACACAAATTCTGCCTTCCATTCACAAATTTCGTATTACCCGCCTCGGGAGTGAGAGATCATCTTATTTTTTAGTTTATGTTGTGATTATATAAAACAATTATCTATAGACTACTTTTAGGCTAAATGTGTGCCACGTTCGATTGCATTTGTATACAATTTATTAAAAGAATAAATACTTTATTGTGGAGTTTTTACTAATTAGGCACACTCCTGTCAGGAACTTGTGTTGAGTTAGTCTCATCTGCCTATGCTACAAAGGTGTGTACCAAATTATCAAAAATACACAAAATAATTACGCACAAATAGCCCATTGAAGTCAATTGCGTTACGCACGATATAATTCTCAAAACACACTTTATAATTTAGCAATTAATACCCTTATTCCCAGAATGCAGTATTTGTGATTAAACATAATCTACCAGTTGTATTATTATATTTTACTTTTAAGCAACAACCCTTACGTTTTTTTAAATACATGGAATTGCCTTGAACTTTTTTCTTTGACTTGAAATAAACACGCTGACAGTAACAGTGCTTCATACAGACTATAATAAGGTAGGCTAAAGGTACAGGCCGCAATAACAGCTTTGGGGTTGGTTGGTACCAGAGCAGGGAGTCGAGGGTGGACGGAGGGCTGGCTGTGCTGGACAGGCTTGAGTGGAGAGGCTTGGAGAGAAGGCAGGCTGTTCTACCACTCACCGGAGAATCTTTGCTCGACGCTCGAAGGAGGGCAGCGGTCTGTGAAATCTGACATTCCTGACCAATGGAACAGAAATAATGGCATTGTCCAGCGGAAAAGAAC
Organism: Thymallus thymallus; assembly: GCA_023634145.1. Classification (NCBI taxonomy): domain Eukaryota; kingdom Metazoa; phylum Chordata; class Actinopteri; order Salmoniformes; family Salmonidae; genus Thymallus; species Thymallus thymallus. Next base: position 4,325,944 of record CM042402.1, on the reverse strand, counting down.
ACGCCTTTCGCTACCACACGACCCCGCCCCCTCCCCTCTTCTGTGGGGAGCTGATTGTGCAGCTAATCGGCCGAGAGCGTTTGATGTCAGTCATGGAGTGAATTCCAAATGTGACGAGAAAGGGTAAAGGGGGGAGAGGGAGAGGAGGGAGCGAGAGAGGCCATACATGCACACATCTATTTGGGCCTCCTATCTCTGTCACTGTCTATCTACTTCTCTCTCGCTCTCTCTCGCTCTTTCAATCTGCCTTTAATTATAAGCTTCCTCAGGTCGGTCTTTTTATTTTGTACATGCGCATGAAGCTTTTCTTTTCTCTTTTCCACCCCGCTCTCTCAGCACAGAGACTACAGATGAAACTCGTTTGCAATGATGTGTTTGATATGCCTTGTAAGGAATGTGTGTGTGTGTGTGTGTGTGTGTGTGTGTGTGGAGTGGGGGCGGGGCTAAACGAATATGGTCCGAGGTATGTGAGTCCGTCGGAGGAACTTAGTGGAACATGCCTATATTTAGTTATGACGCTTCCCGGTTTCCTCTGTCTAGCTAATTCATTTGACAGTTGACATGCCACATATAATCACCATTTCAACTCGACCAAAATTGTAATTATATGTTTTCTCTTTTCACAGGACCCAACAGGAATGGGCAACTATCCTATTACACATGTCAAGGGAAGCCTATAGGCCTACAAAACCTGTCTATTTGCCTAGATAAATAAAGGTTAAATACAAAAATAGTTCAGGGCCATGTTCAGTTGCCAAACGTTCTCGAACGTTGCAGATAGAAATGCCATAAATAGAGCCGATGTGATTCCTATTCTACATGTCAGAGAGGCATGTTTGTTGTACATAGCCTATTTATATCTGAACGTTCCAAAACGTTGAGTCCTGCTGAACCCGACTCTGCTTGCGTTGCATTAGTTAATATTTACTGTGAGTTATTGTGTCATTTCGCAGCAGGCAGCACATGCTATTCTATGAATGGAAACACGTTGCAAATTAGCTCATACACTTCGAACTTTAATTAATTGTTTGTTTTTCCCTTCATTTTAGAAATCAAAGCAAGAGAAGTAAAATATTTGTTAATAGATATTTCAATGAATTGGTTGATATTTGGATGGTATCCGGCCAACGGGGCAAGATGGCGCTGCTCCTATATGTCTTAAGATTGGGAAAAGGGTTAGGGTTAGCTGAAATGCAAGAAATATATATGTTTTGACATAAACTCTATACCCTCCCATTTCACCTCCTCACATCCCCAGCATGTTTGCTACTGTATGCCTAGTTATACTAATTAGGCTATATGACTTGCAGTAAACAGTTTAAAACGTGGGGAATTACACAAAGTATAACATGCAATAGACCAAGACAAAGCAGTATAGTCATGAATATTAACCTAATTGTCATAACTTGCTATTAATTCTCCTAACCTGCTGCGTAAGTTATCCTAACTTGCTACGAAAAGTAAATCCTGACACAAGTTGTACCCATCTAGACAAAACCGGTAGGGGGCGGGACTGTATGGGCAAATGTATATTGATTGACACTTTCTGTTGGGTTGCTCTGCCTCTGCATCAGGGAAAGTCATGTAGGCTAGGATTTTCACTGACATGCTTCCTATAACTTTCCTTATTTTAATAGAAATTATAAATATACATCAAAGCTTTTTTCCTGCAATCTAGAGCCATAATCATTAATTCTATGCCATATTTGTATTTTCTAAAGTCTAGTAACCTTACCGGCTAAGATAGTTAGAACAACAACTCTAACTTGATTGGTAGCCTGAAATGGCTTAGTAGCTAGTTGTGAGGTTGGGAGATTGGGAACCTATCTAGCTGGCAAGCTAAAGCCAACTTCATAAATCACTAGGGGGGCTACCACTACAGAGAAACACTAACACATGTTAGTTTTGTTGATTCATCAACAAGGAATCAACAGGCTACATGGCTTGATCACATTCATTTACCTCCTGAAAGTCCTGCCGGTCACAGGCAGCTAAAATCAAATCAAACGCTGTGTGTGTCATTCGACACTCTCATCTTCCACTGACGACACCAAAGACATTACAGTTTGAAGACAGGCATAAACCGGTTCTCCAATAGAAAATCCCAGATCATGCTTGTCATGGCGAAGTTGGCTACCTAAGGTCATGTGTAGGACCAGGTCATTGAGTAAACCACAGCATATCAGTTTTAGCTTCAGACACAGTTCAGTGTGTCTCACACAGGCCTAGTTTAATGGTGACTTATTCAATTTATAGGCCTATATGTCAACAGTCACGTTAACTGTAAGTTAAAAATCCCCTACCTGAGAGAACTCCAGGTCCAAGGCAGGTGTGGACTGTCCATCTGTCATTTTAGGCAAATGCCAGATGGGCTGGTCCATTTTTAGCCCAATGAGCCTGTCTAACTCGTTTTTTTGTTGTTGTGCAAAATTATAATTATCTGGCTAAAAATGGGGACCTCAAGGGAAAAATATGGGTTGGTGTGTTAGAATTTCTGAGCCAGTCTGTTCCTGGTCCAGGGTAAGGCAGACGTGTCCTAAAGACACATTTTGAAGGGTCCCATCCTATGGTTGTACTGTACATGAGTGGTGTAAGTCTCAAACAAATCCACAAACATTTTTTCACCTGAACATGTGGGTGTGAGGATTCTGATGCTAGGATGCCATATTATTATTCACTAGCTATATGTCCATCATCATATTGGATTTCACTTAATACATTCTAGATAAAAAACATTTTACTTTTCAGTATTTTCCATAATCTACTTGCTGTCTGGGAAGTGTACATTTTCAAACAGTTTAACATAATCAAATGTTATTGTTATTAAATATGAGTTTTCTATATATTACACAAATTGTTATGTAAATGTTCTCCTAAACAAATAGGAGAACATTTACATAACAATTTACTAAATTGTAATGCTCCTGAATGATATGAGTGTTATCCAAGATACTTTGCTCCAGGGGCAGACCCCGTAGGTAGGCCGTCCTTGTAAATAAGAATTTGTTCTTAACTGACTTGCCTAGTTAAATAAAACAATGTAATACTTTTGGTCATGTAGTGTATGTGGACACCTGCTTGTCGAATATCAATTTTTTTTGGAAAACTACCCTTTTCATCCTCATGCTAGCTAGCAGTAGCCACCGCCCCCATGATTGCATTCATCGTCATGCTAGCTAGCAGTATCCACCGCCACCATGATTGCATTCATCCTCATGCTAGCTAGCAGTAGCCACCGCCACCATGATTGCATTCATCCTCATGCTAGCTAGCAGTATCCACCGCCCCATGATTGCATTCATCCTCATGCTAGCTAGCAGTATCCACCGCCACCATGATTGCATTCATTCTCATGCTAGCTAGCAGTAGCCACCGCCACCATGATTGCATTCATCCTCATGCTAGCTAGCAGTAGCCACCGCCACCATGATTGCATTCATCCTCATGCTAGCTAGCAGTAGCCACCGCCACCATGATTGCATTCATCCTCATGCTAGCTAGCAGTATCCACCGCCACCATGATTGCATTCATCCTCATGCTAGCTAGCAGTAGCCACCGCCACCATGATTGCATTCATCCTCATGCTAGCTAGCAGTATCCACCGCCACCATGATTGCATTCATCCTCATGCTAGCTAGCAGTAGCCACCGCCACCATGATTTCATTCTGACCTCAGTGCAGCTCACCTACAAACCAGTAAGAATTCCGGCTCTCACAGACCTGTTAGTTTTTCTTTAAGAAGCCCTCCTGTTCTCCACTCATTACCTGTATTAACTGCACCTGTTTGAACTCGTTACCTGTATAAAAGACACCTGTCCACACACTCAATCAAACAGACTCCAACCTCTCCACAATGGCCAAGACCAGAGAGCTGTGTAAGGACATCAGGGATAAAATTGTAGACCTGCACAAGGCTGGGATGGGCTACAGGACAATAGGCAAGCAGCTTGGTGAGAAGGCAACAACTTTTGGCGCAATTATTAGAAAATGGAAGAAATTCAAGATGACGGTCACTCTCCCTCAGTCTGGGGCACCATGCAAGATCTCACCTCGTGGGGCATCAATGATCATGAGGAAGGTGAGGGATCAGCCCAGAACTACACGGCAGGACCTGGTCAATGACCTGAAGAGAGCTGGGACCACAATCTCAAAGAAAACCATTAGTAACACACTATGCCGTCATGGATTAAAATCCTGCAGCGCACGCAAGGTCCCCCTGCTCAAGCCAGCCCATGTCCAGGCCCGTCTGAAGTTTGCCAATGACCATCTGGATGATCCAGAGGAGGAATGGGAGAAGGTCTTGTGGTCTAATGAGACAAAAATATAGCTTTTTGGTCTAAACTCCACTCGCCGTGTTTGGAGGAAGAAGAAGGATGAGTACAACCCCAAGAACACCATCCCAACCGTGAAGCATGGAGGTGGAAACATCATTCTATGGGGATGCTTTTCTGCAAAGGGGACAGGACGACTGCACCATATTGAGGGGAGGATGGATGGGGTCATGTATCGCGAGATCTTGGCCAACAACCTCCTTCCCTCGGTGAGAGCATTGAAGATGGGTCGTGGCTGGGTCTTCCAGCATGACAACGACCCGAAGCACACAGCCAGGGCAACTAAGGAGTGCCTCCGTAAGAAGCATCTCAAGGTCCTGGAGTGGCCTAGCCAGTCTCCAGACCTGAACCCAATAGAAAATCTTTGGAGGGAGCTGAAAGTCCGTATTGCCCTGCGACAGCCCCGAAACCTGAAGGATCTGGAGAAGGTCTGTATGGAGGAGTGGGCCAAAATCCCTGCTGCAGTGTGTGCAAACCTGGTCAAGAACTACAGGAAACGTACGATCTCTGTAATTGCAAACAAAGGTTTCTGTACCAAATATTAAGTTCTGCTTTTCTGATGTATCAAATACTTGCAAACCTGCAAAATCGGCAGTGTATCAAATACTTGTTCTCCCCACTGTATATACCCTAAAGGACATCACAGTGGCAAACAACTAGACCTAGTCTGACACAATCACAACAATTACAACATAACAGATATACATAACAGATATACATAACAGATATACATAGCAGATATCATAGCAGATAATCTCCACTCTGCTACTAGAGAAGGTTAGTCTCCACTCTTCTACAAGAGAAGGTTAGTCTCCACTCTGCTACTAGAGAAGGTTAGTCTCCACTCTGCTACAAGAGAAGGTTATTCTCCTCTCTGCTACAAGAGAAGGTTAGTCTCCACTCTGCTACTATAGAAGGTTAGTCTCCACTCTGCTACTATAGAAGGTTAGTCTCCACTCTGCTACTAGATGAGGTTAGTCTCCACTCTGCTACTAGATGAGGTTAGTCTCAACTCTGCTACTAGATGAGGTTAGTCTCAATTCTGCGACTATAGGTTAGTCTCCACTCTGCTACTAGATGAGGTTAGTCTCCACTCTGCTACTATAGAAGGTTAGTCTCCACTCTGCTACTAGATGAGGTTAGTCTCCACTCTGCTACTATAGAAGGTTAGTCTCCACTCTGCTACTATAGAAGGTTAGTCTCCACTCTGCTACAAGAGAAGGTTATTCTCCTCTCTGCTACAAGAGAAGGTTAGTCTCCACTCTGCTACTATAGAAGGTTAGTCTCCACTCTGCTACTATAGAAGGTTAGTCTCCACTCTGCTACTAGATGAGGTTAGTCTCCACTCTGCTACTAGATGAGGTTAGTCTCAACTCTGCTACTAGATGAGGTTAGTCTCAATTCTGCGACTATAGGTTAGTCTCCACTCTGCTACTAGATGAGGTTAGTCTCCACTCTGCTACTATAGAAGGTTAGTCTCCACTCTGCTACTAGATGAGGTTAGTCTCCACTCTGCTACTATAGAAGGTTAGTCTCCACTCTGCTACTATAGAAGGTTAGTCTCAACTCTGCTACTAGATGAGGTTAGTCTCCACTCTGCTACTATAGAAGGTTAGTCTCAACTCTGCTACTATAGAAGGTTAGTCTCCACTCTGCTACTATAGAAGGTTAGTCTCCACTCTGCTACTATAGAAGGTTAGTCTCCACTCTGCTACTAGATGAGGTTAGTCTCAACTCTGCTACTAGATGAGGTTAGTCCCTGTTGGTACTGAAAGAGTAAACTAGTGAACTAGCAGGACCCCCCTCTCTCTCATCCCCACACCCCTCACCCCCCACTCTCTCATCTTGACCTCTGACCTGTGGGGGTCAGCCCCCATAGAATTCCCAGATGTCAGTGTAGGGAGCGGGCACTGGCAGGCTCAGGTTACCCGGGCAGTGTGGCGCCATGGAGCCTCACCGAGAGGAGAGAGAGGGAGAGAGAGAGGGGGTGGGGGAGGGAGGGATGGGGGGGGGGGGGGGGAATGGGAGAGAGAGAGACAGAGACAGAGACAGAGACAGAGACAGAGAGAGAGACAGAGACAGAGAGAGAGACAGAGACAGAGACAGAGACAGAGACAGAGAGAGAGACAGAGACAGAGAGAGAGACAGAGACAGAGACAGAGACAGAGACAGAGAGAGAGACAGAGACAGAGAGAGAGACAGAGACAGAGAGAGAGACAGAGACAGAGACAGAGACAGAGACAGAGACAGAGACAGAGACAGAGACAGAGATAGAGACAGAGATAGAAAGCACATTGAGTACGGGTACATTACCTGACAGCAGCTCCTCTCCAATCAAGTCTCCACATCTAACATGCTCAGCATCACGACATAAAAGGAACAGGTAGATGCAACTGTATCGAGGAGAAGGAGGAGAAGAGAAGAGGAGGAGGAGGAGATGAGAAGGAGGAGAGGAGGAGAGAAGGAGAGGAGGAGAGGAGGAGAGGAGGAGAGGAGGGGAGGAGAAGAGGAGAGGAGAGGAGAGGAGAAGGAGAAGGAGAAAGAGGAGGAGGAGATGGAGGAGGAGAGGAGGAGAGGAGAAAGAGGCCCCTAGTCTATCCAGCCACCCACTACGTCCAACACAACGTCTCCATATAACCATTCAATGACATCATCACTTCACGCCCGCCCCCTAGCACTAGGTCAGAGGTCAACTGGCAACCTGCTAGGTCTGCTATGATCTCCCAGCAGCCTTTTTGTCTTCAGGGCTCTTTCTATCTTTCTCTCTCTCTCCTCTCTGTCCTTCTCTCCTGTCCTTCTCTATTTTCTTGATTCCTTCTCGCGCCCTTGATTCAAGGAAAGAGAAGAGAGGAGAAGAGCAATGAGTGTTGAGAAAGAGGCAATGAATCAAGAAGATACTTTTGAGATCCACCCATTCTTGGACATTCTTGATTCCCAGAATGCTCACCCATTAGGCGCACACAGGTTGAATCAACGTTATGTCCATTTCAATAAAATTACGCTGAAGCAACGTGGAATATACGTTGAATTGACGTCCGTGCCCAGTGGGCAGTTCACTCATTCAGGAAGTAGGCTACACAACACCTTTTTGGAATTAAACAAACAAAGCAAATAATGATGTCAAATCTGCAACCAATCAGACAGTTTTACTGGCTTCATTTGGTATGAATTAATTAAAAGATTCACAATTGATTTGTGAAGATGAATCATGGTTTATTGAGGGATAGAAGAAAGTGCCATTGACTTTCACCACCTTGGATTAAAGGGTTTTAAATACTTCTATGGCCAGTCCCACCCTCTCCACTTCTTTACACAATGCCCATAAACTATATGTGGGGATTCATGACATGAAACTCAACAATTGTCCTTCTAATCACACTTGATCATTTGAGCTGGCTTGTTTGGTTTGAATGAAACCTGCTTTATTTGGAGAAGAATTAATGTTTTAGTGAAAAGCATTACAGATTAAAACTAATCACAACACCTGTATCCATAAATAAATACTTCCTGTCATGGTTTCTGCTACATGTATGGACACAGTACAGACGACAAACATATGACACACAAGTGGTCATACACATCACCTTCAAATATAAAGACTGGCTATAATGGACAACTCCTGACATATTAATCTAGTATATTGAACATGAATGTGTTAAAAGCAGGAACAGTGATGTTAGGCTATTGGGACAAGACGCTCCGTCCGGGGAGAGGCGTTGTACACTCGCATTCCAAGGGGCGGGGCTAAGGAGAAGGAGGACGCTAGTTCCTGACTATTCCAAACTGCAGACTATTGTTTTAGGTTCCCTTTCTGACAAAATATAAACACTCTTCCTCATGTGTAGGCTACTTTTTCAATGATTTACTCGAACGCTCTCGTTTGTGGTGGTGAGTGAGTAACAGCTGTCAGGACAGTGGAGAAGAGGATATTTTGGTTATAAACGGGTTTTTTAATTGGTTAAATATTTGAGGACATTGGACCACACATGGTAGTGTGAGAAGCTAGCGATAAAAATTCCTTTGCCTTCAACGCAGTCTGCCTTAAGAAGGGTTGCAGTGCTCGGCTGAAAGGTTCTAAAGTTATATATTGAGCTAAAACATCAAATGTCAAAATCGAATTTAACATTCTGAATGAAAAACTTTAATTATAGATATTTAAATATAAATTATCTCAAACGAATAACAAAATATTGTGGTTCTATGGCAAAGGCTTGTGATTGTATCTTCATTTGAATGATTTCGCCATGCAAAGGTGATCATTATAAAGTTGGTCACTTTTAAACGCATACAATCACTTATTTGCGTTCATTCAAGTGAAATATATATATTTTTAAGTATCTGAAATATATTTTATAACCATAAAAGGAAGTGTACATAAAATGATGTTATTGTGTAAAGTAGACACTAAAATAATGATCAAATATGTATTTCTATATAGCCTATACTTTAAAATAAACTAACATTGTCTATATATTTCAGGTCTACATAATCAGACATTTTAGAAATTTTTTTTTAAAAGGTATAATACAGATATAACATACTATATGTACACATAAATATTTAAAAGGTATAATACAGATATAACATACTATATGTAAACATAAATATTTAAAAGGTATAATACAGATATAACATACTATATGTACACATAAATATTTAAAAGGTATAATACAGATATAACATACTATATGTAAACATACATATTTAAAAGGTATAATACAGATAAAACATACTATATGTAAACATAAATATTTAAAAGGTATAATATAGATAAAACATACTATATGTAAACATAAATATTTAAAAGGTATAATACAGATATAACATACTATATGTACACATAAATATTTAAAAGGTATAATATAGATAAAACATACTATATGTACACATACATTGTAAAGTTGAGTACTAATGGAGAACCAGAAAACAAGACAATGAATTATCACCAAATAATACGATTCTAATTCTAGTAAATATACAGTTGTTTAAATAAAGGTTGTTTAGGGAGATAATTATACAGCTATATTTGTAGTAATAATAATGAGGGGTGGATACACTTAGTTTACTTGTTCATAATAAAACACAGCAGCAACTATTCTGATTTAGCAGTTGAAAAATAATCTCTTATTATCTGTTAATCTTATTATAATTACATAACTATAATATAACTACATTATTTTCAACATTATCATAAATGGTCACGCAGTCTTTCGTATATCACCTGTTCCTTGATTTGTCTGACTGTAGATTTAATTATTTAGAACATCAAGCACTTTAACATTTTAACAAGTTCATAAGCAAGTTGTTTTTGTTAAATCAGTTCTCCTCTTTGAGATTATTTCAGATTATTTACTTTTCAGATTATTGACTGTCAGATTATTGACTTTTCAGATTATTGACTGTCAGATTATTATAATTTTTTATTTAACCTTTATTTAACTAGGCAAGTCAGTTAAGAACAAATTCTTATTTACAATGACGGCCTGCCCAGTCATTATTGACTGTCAGATAATTGACTGTCAGATTATTGTGAACAAAATGAATAATACAGATGACTAATATAAGATAGAAACCCTGTTCATGCTGTTTATTGGTGTCTGTGTTTGTGTGTCTGTGTGTGCAAATTCACATGATCACTGATCTTCCCCATGCTATGTTAAATGCATAAATTTGATCAACAGAAATGTTGGTAAGTCTTTAAAAACGGTTTCTCTTATGAATTAACCATATACTCCCAAATTAACAATAACTAGATTTTTTTTTTAATCTCCACATTACTATAATTGCATATGCACATTTTAGCAGACACTCTTATCCAAAGCGACTTACAGGAGGAATTATTGTTAAGAGCCTTGCTCAAAGGCACATCAACAGATGTTTCACCTAGTCAACTCAGAGATTCAAACCGACAACCTTTCGGGTTACTGGCATAACACTCTTAACCACTAGGCTACCTGCCTCCGGATGGAATGCACCGGCAAGGGAAAGAACTTAAAGAATGAGAACCACTTTATGTAAAAAAATGTATCCTCTCACCTCTTCACAGGCAAGAACTTGTTTTAATTCACTGGTATGTGAAGGAGAGATAATCAAACCCCACACAAACCTTCTTACAACTAACAGTCGGTGCAGGCTGGTCACAATGGCTTGCAAGGTTTGCCAAGTGGTCAGTCAACTCTTTAGGGAGGCTGTAGTCAGAGATGACATTTGGAATTGTTCCTCTCAGATTGGTTTTGTGAATATGTTTATGTGAAATTGCATGTGTGACAACACACCTTTTGTGCTTGTGTATGTGAGCATGACTGATCATGCTCACATACATGACTGTGTGTGGTGTGTGTGTGTGTGTGTGTTTGTGCGTGCTAGCTTGTGTGTGTATGTATGTGTCTTGTGAGTGAGTATGTACACAGCGAGGGAGTTGAGAGGACTTCCAATGGTATCCCTACTGTCCTACTACATACCCTCCTCACTAGGGGTGAAGAGGTCAGATGTCAACAATCACATCACAATGGACAGAGAACTCTGTTCAAACAACCCTTGAATTCCAGGTTGGGACTCGGAAAAGAGGGGAGTGAGGGAGGGAGGAAGGAAGGGATTGAGGGAGGGAGGGAGGGAGGAAGGGATTGAGGGAGGGAGGGAGGGAGGAAGGAAGGGATTGAGGGAGGGAGGGAGGGAGGAAGGAAGGGATTGAGGGAGGGAGGGAGGGAGGGAGGAAGGAAGGGATTGAGGGAGGGAGGAAGGAGGACGGTTTAGGCTTCCACACATGTGCAGAGACCAAAGAAGTGTGAGGGGTGAGGCGTAGGGTGGGATGCATACTCCCCCTGCCTTAATCAATATTCCACAGAGAGAGAGAGAGAGAGAGACAGAGAGAGAGAGAGACAGAGAGAGAGAGAGAGAGAGAGAGAGAGAGAGACAGAGAGAGAGAGAGAGACAGAGAGAGAGAGAGAGAGAGAGAGAGAGACAGAGAGAGAGAGAGAGACAGAGAGAGAGAGAGAGACAGAGAGAGAGACAGAGAGAGAGAGAGACAGAGAGAGAGAGAGAGAGAGAGAGACAGAGAGAGAGAGAGAGAGAGAGACAGAGAGAGAGAGAGAGACAGAGAGAGAGAAAGAGAGAGAGAGAGAGAGAGAGAGAGAGAGACAGAGAGAGAGAGAGAGAGACAGAGAGAGAGAGAGAGAGAGAGACAGAGAGAGAGAGAGAGACAGAGAGACAGAGAGAGAGAGAGAGAGAGACAGAGAGAGAGAGAGAGACAGAGAGAGAGAGAGAGAGACTCTGGGAGAGAGAGAGCCGTTCATGGGAGGAACCAAGGAAGAATCTCAGTGTCCTCTGTCACATTCTCATTACAACCCATTCACATCTCAAACGAGAGAAAGACTGATGGATAGGAAGGAGAACATCATAAACAAGAAAATACATCTCTGGAGCGAGAGAGTGAGAGAGAGAGAGAGAGAGAGAGAGAGAGAGAGATGAAGAAACATTAATGCATAGAAAGTCACTATGAGGACGTAGACAGACATCAATAACCCATAGAGGGAATTTCCATGCATTCCTCACATGAAGAAGACTTCTCTCTGGTCTGTTGGTTGGCCAGCCACATCTCTGGACCTGTGATGACCTCTGACACATACGTGTTACAGTCCATACGCTGTCAGTGGAATGCACACAGATCCTCTGAAGTAAAGAACCTATAGAACCGTATACCTCATGAGTTACTGTGAGGAGGAGGAGGAGGAGAAGGAGGAGGAGATGCAGGAGGAGGAGGAAGAAGAAGTAGAAGAAGTAGAAGAAGGAGGAGGAGGAGGAGGAGGAGGAGGATTAGAAGGAAGATGCAAAGTGATACCAAAGGCATGTTTTAGTGAAATAATGAGTGGGTTACTATAATTTCTCAAATGACACACACAGGCACTTCATCAGATCGAGCAGTTGGGTTCTGTTACGACCTCTGAATGATTAGTGTCCTGATAATGCTGTTAGGACCTCTGAATGATTAGTGTCCTGATAATGCTGTTAGGACCTCTGAATGATTAGTGTCCTGATAATGCTGTTAGGACCTCTGAATGATTAGTGCCCTGATAATGCTGATAGGACCTCTGAATGATTAGTGTCCTGATAATGCTGATAGGACCTCTGAATGATTAGTGTCCTGATAATGCTGATAGGACCTCTGAATGATTAGTGTCCTGATAATGCTTATAGGACCTCTGAATGATTAGTGTCCTGATAATGCTGATAAGACCTCTGAATGATTAGTGTCCTGATAATGCTGATAGGACCTCTGAATGATTAGTGCCCTGATAATGCTGATAGGACCTCTGAATGATTAGTGTCCTGATAATGCTGATAGGACCTCTGAATGGTTAGTGCCCTGATAATGCTGTTAGGACCTCTGAATGATTAGTGTCCTGATAATGCTGATAGGACCTCTGAATGATTAGTGTCCTGATAATGCTGTTAGGACCTCTGAATGATTAGTGTCCTGATAATGCTGTTAGGACCTCTGAATGATTAGTGTCCTGATAATGCTGATAGGACCTCTGAATGATTAGTGTCCTGATAATGCTGATAGGACCTTTGAATTATTAGTGGTCATTCATGCTGTGTAGTTGGCATCAGAATGACTGGTTGGGTTTGATTTGACATGAGAATCCTTGTGGATTCATACAGAGTATCTAGGTACCGGCAGCGTCATGCGGCTGTACTGTTCTATTCTGGATGGATCCAGCACCTTGAGGAGAAAACAGGAGCAAACACATCACCATGGCAACCCTCGCTGCTACAGACATGCTGGCTCACATAGTAACGGAATTGAACAGGAGAATAGTGCAACCTAATGTTCACAGAGTCACAGAGATATTACAACCAACACAGAAAACAGATGTGCACACCATGCCAGGGTCAGAAATGTAGTCAGAAAATAAAAAAATAGCATTCTCACTGACTCCATCTCTCATCCTTTAACACCTTTCCCATTTCCCCTCTCTCTCCTTCCCTCCTTCCATCTCTCTCCTTCCATCTCTCTCATTCCATCTCTCTCCTTACATCTCTCTCCTTCCATTTCTCTCCTTCCCTCTCTCCTTCCATTGCTCTCCTTCCATCTCTCTCCTTCTCATTCCCTCCCTCTCCTTCCCTCTCTCTCCTTCCATCTCTCTCATTCCATTGCTCTCCTTCCCTCTCTCCTTCCCTCTCTCCTTCCCTCTCTCTCCTTCCATCTCTCTCCTTCTCATTCCCTCCCTCTCTCTCCTTCCATCTCTCTCCTTCTCTCCTTCCATCCCTCTCCTTCCATCTCTCTCCTTCTCTCCTTCCCTCTCTCTTCTTCCATCTCTCTCCTTCTCTCCTTCCATCTCTCTCCTTCCATCTCTCTCCTTACATCTCTCTCCTCCCATCTCTCTCCTTCCATCTCGCTCCTTCCATCTCTCTCCTTCCATCTCTCTCATTCCATTGCTCTCCTTCCCTCTCCTTCCCTCTCTCTCCTTCTCATTCCCTCCCTCTCTCTCCTTCCCTCTCTCTCCTTCCCTCTCTCTCCTTCCATCTCTCTCCTTCCCTCTCTCTCCTTCCATCTCTCTCCTTCTCTCCATCCATCTCTCTCCTTCCCTCTCTCTCCTTCCCTCTCTCCTTCCATCTCTCTCCTTCTCTCCTTCCATCTCTCTCCTTCCATCTCTCTCCTTCCATCTCTCTCCTCCCATCTCTCTCTCCTCCCATCTCGCTCCTTCCATCTCTCTCCTTCCCTCTCTCTCCTTCCCTTTCTCTCTCCTTCCCTTTCTCTCTCTTGTCTCATTTTATTCACAGGATGATGGTCCTCTGTAGCTCAGTTGGTAGAGCATGCCAGGATAATGGGTTTGATTCCTGGGACCACCCATTCGTGTTAAATATATACACGTGGATGAAAGCGGCTAATACATGGCATTTATTATTGTCCACCCATTAACACTTATCACTGTTTATTATTGTCCACCCATTAACACTTAACACTGTTTATTATTGTCCAACCATTAACACTTAACACTGTTTATTATTGTCCACCCATTAACACTTAACACTGTTTATTATTGTCCACCCATTAACACTTAACACTGTTTTCAGGGAAAACCTGCCACTGTTTTTGTGTAGCTGTGTGTCTGTGGCTTCAGTCCTGGAGGGCTGCAATCCCAGATGTTGACATTGTCTGTCTGTCTGTGTGTGTGTGTGTGTGTGTGTGTGTTTGTTCCTATCGGGATCAATCAGGATCCATTGGGAGTCATTGGGAGTCATTGCCGGGTGGTTCCATACTGAGGGCCGTTGAAATAGTGACTCACACACTGTCTGACCAGCTGGCTGAGGTACACACACGCCGTGCACACACACAAATACATGTAGACATACACATAACTTTTCCCCAGTTTCTGTACACATCAACGTGAAGTCTAAATCTAGCCCTAACTCCCCCAAAACCATCCGGTTATGAAAAACCGACGGGTAATGCATTCGCTAGGTGGCGTCGAAAAACTCAGTGAATAGTCAGGGAAGCAGTTGATACGTCCCAAATGGCACCCTAGTCCCTTAGGATGCATCCAGGGACTCCATACAGACAGACAGGGTAGAATGCATCCAGGGACTCCATACAGACAGACAGGGTAGGATGCATCCAGGGACTCCATACAGACAGACAAGGTTGGATGCATCCAGACAGGGTAGGATGCATCCAGGGACTCAATACAGACAGACAGGGTAGGATGCATCCAGGGACTCCATACAGACAGACAGGGTTGGATGCATCCAGACAGGGTAGGATGCATCCAGGGACTCAATACAGACAGACAGGGTAGGATGCATCCAGGGACTCCATACAGACAGACAGGGTAGGATGCATCCAGACAGGGTAGGATGCATCCAGGGACTCCATACAGACAGACAGGGTAGGATGCATCCAGGGACTCCATACAGACAGACAGGGTAGGATGCATTCCAGGGACTCCATACAGACAGACAGGGTAGGATGCATCCAGGGACTCCATACAGACAGACAGGGTAGGATGCATCCAGGGACTCCATACAGACAGACAGGGTAGAATGCATCCAGGGACTCCATACAGACAGACAGGGTAGGATGCATTCCAGGGACTCCATACAGACAGACAGGGTAGGATGCATCCAGGGACTCCATACAGACAGACAGGGTAGGATGCATTCCAGGGACTCCATACAGACAGACAGGGTAGGATGCATCCAGGGACTCCATACAGACAGACAGGGTAGGATGCATCCAGGGACTCCATACAGACAGACAGGGTAGGATGCATTCCAGGGACTCCATACAGACAGACAGGGTAGGATGCATCCAGGGACTCCATACAGACAGACAGGGTAGGATGCATTTAATTGATGACCCACTTTAAAGGGGAGAATGAAGGGGAATAGAAGAATATCCTCATTTCTTCCCTTCTCACCAAAACCATCTGTCTGAGGGTCACCACCCTGTCACCCTCCCCCTGTCACCCCTCCACCCCCAACTCTCCATCTTCTCCCCAGTGACCCCTCCACCCCCACACCCATCAACTCTCCAACAAACCCCTCCACCCCTCTAACCCTCAGGACTGGAGAGGAAATGTCACTGAGCATGCAGGAAAAGAGGGGAACAGTTGACATCATATGGCTGACTGGCAGTAATACCGTTTTATTGCTCTAAAACAAATGTAGTATTAAGATAAATTAAAACAGTAATACTAAGATGTTTATTGAGTCATATAAGCAAGCACACTTCTGTTCCATAGTGGAAACAGAATCAGAACATGTTATATGGCCTCTTCTGCCACCTAGTGGTCAAAGGAGAAAACAGCACGCTGAATTATATAGGATAATTTACTTTAAAGGCCCAGCGCAGTTAAAAACAGGATTTTCCTGTGTTTTATATTTATTTCCACACTGTGGTTGGAAAAATACTATGAAATTGTGAAAATTATGATAGTGCCCTTTTAGTGTCAGAGCTGTTTGAAAAGACCTGACATTTCTGCCTGTTTTGGTGTGATGGAGTTTTGGCCGGCCTGGTGACATTACCAGGCAGTAACTTAGTTTACAGACCAATAAGAAAGAGAGTTCCAAACCTTTCTGCCAATAACAGCTAGTTATTTCAGTTTTCCCCTCCCCACTCCCAGACAGTCCTACGAACATCTTGCTCTTTACTAAGAAACTATTTATGTTTCTTTTTGAACATTTTAATTGAAAACTTGTTTTATTTTTATTAATTCCTTCATCCACCAACTGTGTTTCTAGCTCTGACAGTGCAGTAATATCTAACAAGTAATATCAAACAATTTCACAACATATACCAACAATACACACTAATCTAAGTAAAGCAATGGAATTAAGAATATATAAATATATGGACGAGCGACGTCAGAGGTGCATAGACTAAGATACAGTACAATAGTTTAGTACAATACAGTATATACTGAGTAATGCAAGATATGTAAACATTATTAAAGTGACTAGTGTTCCAGTAGTGAGATTTCTAGTCTATGTACAGCATACAGGCAGCAGCCTCTGATGTGCTAGTGATGGCTACTTAACAGTCTGATGGCCTTGAGATAGAAGCTGTTTTTCAGTCTCTCGGTCCCAGCTTTGATGCACCTGTACTGACCTCGCCTTCTGGATGATAGCGGGTTGGACAGGCCGTGGTTGATGTCCTTGATGATCTTTTTGGCCTTCCTATGACAACGGGTGCTGTAGGTGTCCTGGAGGGCAGGTAGTTTGCCCCTGGTGATGCGTTGGGCAGACAGCACTACCCTCTGGAGAGCCTGCGGTTGCGGGCGGTGCAGTTGCCGTACCAGGCGGTGATACAGCCCGACAGGATGCTCTCAATTATGCATCTGACCAATTGTGCATGTGACTTGACATACACTGGGGGCCAAAAGTTTGGAATATTACTCATTCAAGGGTTGCTCTTTATTTGCACAATTTTTAACATTGTAGAATAAAAGTGAAGACATCAAAACTACGACATAACACATATGGAATCATGTAGTAACCAAAAAAGTGTTAAACAAATCAAAATATATTTTATATTTGTGTCGCTGTGCAGTTTCCAGTCATGAAGACAGTTTTGATGGTAGCGGAGAAGCCGTTGTTGTCTCAGCTAATTGCCAAAATCATATCTAAAGGTGAGTGATCTCTAATGCTTGCTATTCCTAGCTTTCTTAACTAGGAATCAACAGCCATGCATCAGGGAAAAGCTAGCAGCAGTAGCTAGCTACATTTCACGTTGTAGCCCAAGTAACTTGTAGCCCAAGTAAAACGAGTTTATTACTGTGTAAACTTTTAGCAGATGATAGTGAAGTGAACAATTTACTTTTTCATGACCAATACATTATTGGTGTATTGTGGGGTAGGCACAGTGGGGGTTTATCCTCAGCACGGGCATCACCAGGGTGATGAGGATGGTCTCCAGGCTGGGGGTGCTGTTCGTCTCTTAAGGCAATTGGCTTCATACAGGACCGGAGGCACCCGGTTCAAGTCAATATTTTCTCTGGAAGGAAAAAAATTAAGACTATTGTCAGACTCGGAACAAAACCACAAATATAAAATAACTTCCTTGAAATAACATCGCATTCCACACATTTTAAGAAGCCTATCCAAGTCTCCAATAGTGATTAGCTTTGTGTACTGACATTACATCGATGTGTGGCTGTATAGTAAGTATCAGTCTAAGACATCCATCCATTAAAGGCACTCACACGTAGCTCCAGGTGGCTACACTGTGTTCGTTGACACGGTTGGGCAGGCTGACTAGCTGCGTGTGGTACTCCTCCAGGCTTCTAGTGCAGTAGCTCTTCTCCACACACTGGCCCCCCAGGGGCACACACAGGCATTGTCTTGTCCAAACAGCATGGACGGATCTACATACTTGGGGGCCCCTGGGCCGGAGTGTCTTCGGAGCACTGAGAGAGTGGAGCCGGAAACGGCCCTTACTTGATAGTGTGTGGAGCTGGGAACTGGCCCTTATTTGAGAGTGTGTGGTGCCGGGAACTGGCCCTTATTTGAGAGTGTGTGGAGCCGGGAACTGGCCCTTATTTGAGAGTGCGTGGAGCCGGGAACCGGCCCTTATTTGAGTGTATGGAGCCGGAAAGTGGCACATATTTGTGTGGTGCTAAAATATTGAGTGTGTGGACCCGGGAACTGGCCCTTATTTGTGTGGTGCTAAAACATTGAGAGTGTGGATCCGGGAACTGGCCCTTATTTGTGTGGTGCTAAAACATTGAGTGTGTGGATCCGGGAACTGGCCCTTATTTGTGTGGTGCTAAAACATTGAGTGTGTGGATCCGGGAACTGGCCCTTATTTGTGTGGTGCTAAAACATTGAGTGTGTGGATCCGGGAACTGGCCCTTATTTGTGTGGTGCTAAAACATTGAGAGTGTGGATCCGGGAATTGGCCCTTATTTGTGTGGTGCTAAAACATTGAGTGTGTGGATCCGGGAACTGGCCCTTATTTGTGTGGTGCTAAAACATTGTAATTTGTCCACGAGCAGAGTTGACATTTTCTCTCCCCACGTGAGAATACGACACATTGCCAAGTTGACTTTCCCTGGAAAGCCTAGCTCACGCTAAAATGTCTAACGTAGGCCTAACCAGAGAGGTCAAAGGAAAGGTTAAAAAGGGAATAGACCACATTTGTGGAAACAGGTGCTGCGAGATTGAAATCCCCAGTTTTGGTATACCACCTCGTGTGACGTAGAGTTGTTCAATTTGGTACTTAGGTCCCACTCCTCACAAGGAACTAATTTGCCTTAAGGTCCGCCATGATCGATTTTACGCCATTTTGAATAACATGCTACTTCTCTGGCACCGAATGACCGATCTACACAAAACTTGATATCTGGCATCTATGGACCAAGGTCTCGCAACTTACTTATGTCAAACATGGCTGCTACTAACCAATAAACATTCATGTGGGCGTGGTCTGCCACAAAATGCATATAAATCAGACGTATCGTAACAAAACTAGGTACATAATGTATGTTCCTAACCCTGTCAAGACTCAGTACTAGCAGTAGTACTAGCAGCAGTAGTAGCAGTAGTAGTACAAGCATTAGTATTAGTAGCAGTAGTATTATTAGTTCAAGCAGTAGCAGTAATAGTAGTAGTACAAGCAGTAGTATTAGTAGCAGTAGTTCTAGCAGTAATAGCAGTAGTGCAAGCAGTAGTATTAGTAGCAGTAGTTCTAGCAGTAATAGAAGTAGTTCCAGCAGTAGCAGTAATAGTAGTAGTACAAGCAGCAGCAATGCTCCGGTGACGGTTCATAGCCCGGAGCCTCCGGTGACGGCTCACAGCCCGGAGCCTCCGGTGACGGCCCACAGCCCCGAGCCTCCGGTGACTGTTCGAACCCCGGAGACTCCAGCCGGAGCTCCTCGCCACGCTGGTGACCAGTCCGGGACTGGCAGCCGTCACTGCTCCAGAGCCGAGGGCGTTCTCTGCGCTGGTGCCCAGTTCGGGGCCAGTGTTCAGCACTGCACCGGTGTTCAGTCCGGGACCAGGGTGCAACACCACGCCATTGCCCAGTCTGGACGGGCCCTGGTGCTCAGCACAGAACCGAGGGTGGAGGCGGGCTTTGTGTTTTGGGTTTTGGGGTGGGACGGCTCTTGCGTTCGGAAGCCCGCACCTTAGAGGGGGGATAATGTCAGGTTCTGACTGAGACCAGGTCTCTTGACTCCACTATGCAGTCGACAGACCACAGTCAGGACCTGACAATAGAGTTCTTGGTAACTCTGTTGTATTTTGGTTGATCCCCAATTAGAGGCAGCTGTCTCTAGTTGTCTCTAATTGGGGATACTATTTATGTTTGATGATCTCCACCTGCGTTGTGGATTGTTGTATGTGCATGTTGCAGGGTGCGCTAAGTTCACGTGGTTACCCTTTTGGTTTCGATGTTTATTATTTTGTTTCAGTAAATAAACATGTTTGGTGGCAACTATCGCTCCGCGCCTCGTTCCATTCACACGCCGCGTGACAATCAGACAGATCAGCTACACATACAGAGACAGAGGGGCGCTGTTTCTCTCTCGCTTATCGGTGAGATACAGTACATTCATCCTCTTGTGAATTGAAGGACATTTATGAAACACAGAAAGATATTTTGTATGTTTTTTGTCTTGGTACATTTTTGGGGTGAAGCCTGGCTTCCCTTGGCATCCATGAATACATGACATTTTGTTCAAACAATACAAAACATACAAAAGACAACATAAACAGACCTACCTGTCCAGAGCACCTGTCCAGACCACCTTTGAGCTGTCCTTTGAGTTGCGATATTTTGTTGTTTCTGAGGTTGCTTTGTGGCGGATATGTTTTGTCAAAATGGGCATGGCGTGATTGGAAATGTCGCTCTAAATGTCCTTGTTTAAAACAATTGACTGTCTTTTGGCAAATAAGACAGAGTGAGCTGGTCGCATCATGCGGTACAAAAAAAAACATGTCAGTCCGTTTCTCTTGGAACTTTCTGGGTTATTCTTCAATCGACCGTATCCTTCTCGTAACCACTCTTAACCATCTTCCTGATTTTCCCGGTTCCCCGGTGGTTGCTCGTTCACAGCTGTCACGCTGTTCTCCGGCTCTTCCCCCTTATTTTCATTGTCAACAGATTTACGTTTCGTTTTAATAATAAACCTATCCATGTCCACCAGACTGCAAAAGTAGGCCGTAGTAGCATTAGGAAACTGTGGATCGCTCTCTGGCTGAGCACTCACGTTAAGCGCTTAATTGCCTTTCTGTTCAACAACTGCTATACTGCCATCTATCTGCCGTCCAGGGAATAATAGATATAATGTGACTCAGGCCTGCATTAAACTGCTTTGAAATCCTGTCATTGTCATGTATAATTATTGGAGAATTGGAAAGTCACGCGGGCCGCGCAAAGAGTAACACTGATTTAGGGTAATACGTCCTCTGCAGACATACTGTCTACAGCAGTGATTCTCAAATGGGGGTACGTTGCGGTACTGTAGGGGGTACGTGAGATTTATAAAAAAATATATATAATTTTATTTAAATAATTTAATTTAAAAGATATACAAAATCATCCATGATTACTAAAAATATCATACGAAAATAAGTCTAATAAAATGTTTATGTAAACCACATTTTTATATAAAATGTGATTGTAAACTACCTAAATCAGAGAAGAAGAATTTGAATCACGCCGAGCGGGAAGCCAGTTGCTTTACTGGAAACAAACAGACATTTAAATGAAATCCTGGTTAAAACGAAGCAATACCACAGCGGAGAACGGGGAGGATGAAGAAAAAAAGAAAGCCAAAGTGGAGCCAACAAAATACCGTCAATATCAGGAGGGGTTTGTTCTGATGGGATTCACGGCAACAAACGCCAACCCTCCCCAGGCATTGTGTTTTTTCTGTGGGGAGAAACTAGCTAACAGCTCGATGAAACCGGCGCACCTCCAGAGACATCTCAGCACCAAACATCAGTGTCATGTTGGAAAGCCAGCAGAACTTAGTTTGTTGTTTATTATTGCAAGTGTTTTTGAGCTCAAATGTTATAAACATCATATATATATATATACACACTGTATATATATTATCTATATAGGTTTCTTTTATCAAACATGTTTGGGGCCAGTTATGGGCTACTGAAACTGCATGATCGGTAATTATACATTGTTTATTATTGCAAATGTTTATTATTGCAAATGTTTTTCATTTACAATGTTTAATAAATCTCATAATGATGGCACATCACTATATCGTAGTCATAGCTTTTATTTCTATCTCAAATGATTGGGGCCGGTCAGGGGGTACTTGGCTGAGGAAACATTTGATAGGGGGTACGTTATTGAAAAAAGATTGCTCTACAGTATCCAGCAGCCTCCAACAACAGATACTGTCTCCAGCATCAAACAACACATACTGTCTACAGTATCCAGCAGCCTTCCAACAACACATACTGTCTACAGTATCCAGCAGCCTTCCAACAACACATACTGTCTACAGTATCCAGCAGCCTTCCAACAACACATACTGTCTACAGTATCCAGCAGCCTTCCAACAACAGCAGCATCCAACAACACACACTGTCTACAATTGGGTGGCAGGTAGCCAAGTGGTTAGAGTTTTGGGCCCGTAACCGAAAGGTTGCTGGATCAAATCCCTGAGCTGACAAGGCAGTTAACCCACTGTTCCTAGGCTGTCATTGTCTACAGTATCCAGCAGCCTTTCAACAACACACACTGTCTACGGTATCCATCAGCCTTCCAAAAACACAAGCAGTGTTGAGATAAATTGCTTTCCCCCCAGCCTTCTGTCCATGGATATATCCTGTCTTCAAGGCATCAGTGTTAAAAATGTCTGGAATGTGATTGGTTGGAGGGTGTAATTCAAGATGGCAGCACCTCCATTTTGTATTCAGTAAGAGCCAACTCTGAGGGTTAGAGAAAAATAGCTGGTTAAACCTCTGAGAACTTATGTGCCAAATACAAATAGTATTTGCAGCGCTTTTTTTCTTTCTCTGTGGAACAGCAAGAGATGTTTCAATTAACATTGTAGGTAATTCTGTGTCAGTGTTCCTGTGTGGTTGGTTTGGAGTCATTTGTCTCTTAGGGTTGCGGTCAATGCAATTTAAATTCCAGAATTCAGAAGGTTTACCAAATTCCAAATGTTCCTCATTGATAAGCATGTAAGATAATTGGAATTTCAGTGTGCTTCCTAATTTGACTGGAATTTAAATGGAATTGACCCAAACCCTGGTCTCTCTGTACATGGAGTGGATGCCAGGTGTCTAACTGGTCTCTCTGTAGATGGAGTGGATGCCAGGTGTCTAACTGGTCTCTCTGTACATGGAGTGGATGCCAGGTGTCTAACTGGTCTCTCTGTAGATGGAGTGGATGCCAGGTGTCTAACTGGTCTCTCTGTAGATGGAGTGGATGCCAGGTGTCTAACTGGTCTCTCTGTAGATGGAGTGGATGCCAGGTGTCTAACTGGTCTCTACTGTAGATGGAGTGGATGCCAGGTGTCTAACTGGTCTCTCTGTAGATGGAATGGATGCCAGGTGTCTAACTGGTCTCTCTGTACATGGAGTGGATGCCAGGTGTCTAACTGGTCTCTCTGTAGATGGAGTGGATGCCAGGTGTCTAACTGGTCTCTCTGTAGATGGAGTGGATGCCAGGTGTCTAACTGGTCTCTCTGTAGATGGAATGGATGCCAGGTGTCTAACTGGTCTCTCTGTAGATGGAATGGATGCCAGGTGTCTAACTGGTCTCTCTGTAGATGGAATGGATGCCAGGTGTCTAACTGGTCTCTCTGTAGATGGAATGGATGCCAGGTGTCTAACTGGTCTTGTAGTGGAAAAAACTCTTCCCTCTTACTAAAAATAAAAGCACTTCTGGAGTTTGTAGAAGAAAGATTTATTGCAAAAAGACAACGAAGCCGAGTGACCTGCAGGAACCACTCCCGTACATCTCAAAGTTCTGGTTTTTATACAGTTTTAGAACACATTTGGCCACACCCACTGGGTTATACTAGTTCTATTCTTTCCCCATCACGGGTCTCCAAACCCCTTTTAGAAGACAATTGTGGCACAGTCAATCTCTTTTCTCAAGATCTAATAGGGCCACGTCCTGACTCTGCATCCTGCTCTTCATCATGCTCTGGTCATTTCCCACCATAATTGCATTTACAAACAGTTAGCCTATTTATTCCTGCAACTAGGGTTGTATCTGGAGGTGAAGTCAATTTACAACAGTAGGAGCAGAACTGACCCCCCCTCACCCCATCATATAGCTGAGGGCTTTATCATAACCACATGTTCTTTAGTACATGTCTAGATGTAAGTCAGAATAATGGGAGGTTCATAAGAAGCCTTTGTCCCTGGGAAGAGTCTCCTGACTCCGGTTCATTTTCTCTGGTCAAGGGTCAGACTGCTGACTGGTAGGGAGCTGCCTACACCCTACCCTCATCTGCTGAGGAAAAATAGATCTTGTTTCTGCTTATAACATACAGAGCTAAATATATTCAGGGAGCTATAAAGAATTGGAAAGTACACAATAACTATAAAGTATTAGAATTTACACAACAGTCTCTCTGTAGATGGAGAGGATGCCAGGTGTCTAACTGGTCTCTCTGTAGATGGAGAGGATGCCAGGTGTCTAACTGGTCTCTCTGTAGATGGAGTGGATGCCAGGTGTCTAACTGGTCTCTACTGTAGATGGAGTGGATGTCAGGTGTCTAACTGGTCTCTACTGTAGATGGAGTGGATGCCAGGTGTCTCTACTGTAGATGGAGTGGATGTCAGGTGTCTAACTGGTCTCTACTGTAGATGGAGTGGATGCCAGGTGTCTAACTGGTCTCTACTTTAGATGGAGTGGATGCCAGGTGTCTAACTGGTCTCTCTGTAGATGGAGTGGATGCCAGGTGTCTAACTGGTCTCTCTGTAGATGGAGTGGATGCCAGGTGTCTAACTGGTCTCTCTGTACATGGAGTGGATGCCAGGTGTCTAACTGGTCTCTCTGTACATGGAGTGGATGCCAGGTGTCTAACTGGTCTCTCTGTACATGGAGTGCATGTCTGGTGGTTCTGTAGTGTCTATGCTACTCAGCTATACAATCTACTCTATTCAGTCACACATTACACTAGTTATGTTTCCATTAACTTAAATTACACTAGCTACAGAATGTTTCCACAGTCCTGAATGAATCTTGAATAATGATGAGTGAGAAGGTTATCATACCCCCAAGACATGCTAACCTCTCACCATTACAATAACAGGGGAGGTTAGCATTTTATATCATACCCCCAAGACATGCTAACCTCTCACCATTACAATAACAGGGGAGGTTAGCATTTTATATCATACCCTCAAGACATGCTAACCTCTCACCATTACAATAACAGGGGAGGTTAGCATTTTATATCATACCCTCAAGACATGCTAACCTCTCACCCTTACAATAACAGGGGAGGTTATCATTTTATATCATACCCTCAAGACATGCTAACCTCTCACAATTACAATAACAGGGGAGGTTAGCATTTTATATCATACCCCCAAGACATGCTAACCTCTTACCCTTACAATAACAGGGGAGGTTATCATTTTATATCATACCCTCAAGACATGCTAACCTCTCACAATTACAATAACAGGGGAGGTTAGCATTTTATATCATACCCTCAAGACATGCGAACCTCTCACAATTTCAATAACAGGGGAGGTTAGCATTTTTTGGGGGTATGATATTTATGCCTCTAACTTTAACACTCATTATTTACGATTCATTCAGGTTTTAGATTTTTTTTCTTCTTATTAACAAAAAAAGTGACTGCAAAAGGACAATGCATGAGTCACAAGCTCGATGTAGTCATTGTGTGCGATGAATATGGGACCAAATACTTTTTATTTTAATACACATATTATTTGTACCAATACCTTTGGTCCCATAAAATGGTTGGACTATGTTAAAAAAGTGTTGTAATTTCTAAACGGTTCATCCAATATGGAGGAAAAATTAAAGCTGACAGTCTGCACTTTAACATCATTGTATAATTTAAAATCCAAAGTGCTGGAGTACAGAGCCAAAACAACAACACATTCACTGTCCCGTTACGTTTGGAGCTCACTGTACTTGTCCTCTGAACTCCTCCAGGGATACCAGGTCCTGGAGTTTTAGTTCGGCTCAGAGAGAATTCCTACTTGTTCGTCAGGGATCATGTGAAGTATGTTTTATGTAGTTGATTTAATGTGAGGTAAACCTTTGAGAAGTGAAACTACTCTCAGATTCCTCAGGCTGTTTTCCATTTCATTTCCACTTGTACCTCTGCCACACTGCCCTGCTGGGTGAAACAGGCAAACAAGGACACCACTGAATCAGACCATTTCCCC
Organism: Thymallus thymallus; assembly: GCA_023634145.1. Classification (NCBI taxonomy): domain Eukaryota; kingdom Metazoa; phylum Chordata; class Actinopteri; order Salmoniformes; family Salmonidae; genus Thymallus; species Thymallus thymallus. The sequence goes on along the minus strand of CM042402.1, from coordinate 4,299,760 downwards.
ACTATCCCATTTCAGCCAACCAGATGTAAGAGGTGAAAGGGAAAGTCCAGAACTGAAACTAAATTCCTTCAATAAGGAGGGAACTAGGCCTGTATTCACTTTCAGTTTCACTTTCATTTGGCCCTTGTTAAAAAAAGACACACAACTTCTTTCCTGTGTCAGCTATTCTACACTAGACTACTAACAACATATTCCTCTTATTGATTAGGTTAATCAATTAAGGTTACAAATAAACCATATTGATACAAAGGACCTTGTACCTTTATCCAGGATGCAGACTCTTCTGACACAAACACAATAGTGCATGTGTTTATGGTTGGTATTTGTGTTATTATGTACAGTTACTGTTGAGCTGTTACCAACTCCCTGGATAGTGTTAGTTTGACAAGGATCCTTTTTACATTATCTATTACAGGTAACAATCATGAATATGAGCTTAATCTTTTTAGATGTCAGGAAATTGTATAGTTGTCTCTCCATTCATCAGAATATCAGGGAGGATTGGACATGCAATGCAAATACCACTTCTGTGCTGCTCAGACAGCTTGGATCATGTCATGCCTCCAACATGCTTCCTTTTCTGCTTTGATATTTTATGGGAACGATGCATTGAATTTGGGGGGTGGCCATACGTTGTTATCTTTGACAATTGTGTGTGGGGTGGGGTGGGGGTGGGGTGGGGTTGTAATTCAAACCCTGTATGGTTATGGGGTAGGTCATTCACTGTCAGAGAGGCTGTATCTCCCTGCCTTCAACATGCCTCCTGTTTCATGGTCAGAGAAAGTGTTTCTGAGAAATGGGAAATCCTGTGTGAAAGGAGAAACAAGGAAAAGGAGAAAGCAGCTGAGAGACAGAGAACAGGGAACCCCCCCCCCCCCCCCCCCCCCTCTCTCTCTCTCTCTCTCTCTCTCTCTCTCTCTCTCTCTCTCTCTCTCTCTCTCTCTCTCTCTCTCTCTCTCTCTCTCTCTCTGTCTCTCTCTCTCTCTCTCTCTCGCTGTCTCGCTCTCTCTCTCTCTCTCTCTCCAACTCTCATTGGATAACTGCCAGAGAGGGCAGGGATTTCAGTATAAATACAAGCCAAGCTCTCCTACAACTTCTATCACTTCTCTCCTCCATTCACAACTTCCAGCACTTTACTGAGCTGTCCATCCAGACTCTTAAAGAAACTGAAGAAGCTGTGACCAACACGATGACATCAACGGTCCTCATCAGCTTCCTGGCCTGTCTGCTCCTGGTCAATGTTGAAGGTAACATCTCTGAAATATCTTGAATTGATATATATGAAGCGACTTGCAAAACCATGGAGAAGTGTAGTAAAATATAAGGTTTGATTTATGACTGAAGTGTTTAGTACTTAGCTGCAATAATTCCATAACCAAACATGCCATAACCTTTTCTTGTCATCCTCAGGTCAGGTGGGTCATTCTAAAGGTCGGTGCCTGTGTCTGAATGGAATGGTGAACCTTGTTAGACCTCTTCTCATTGAGAAGCTCGAAGTGTACTCCTCCAGCCACTCCTGCCAGCACATGGAGATCATGTAAGACATCGGTTTATCTATCTATCTATCTATCTATCTATCTATCTATCTATCTATCTATCTATCTATCTATCTATCTATCTGTCCTTCCATCTGTTTGAACTATATTAATATCATTGCATATTGTGCCTAGCTTAGTAGATGGACATAATGGTAAATGTTGCTGTTTATTTTTAACCAATTCAGATTATTTACACCTACTAGTAAGAACATATTATTTATCTCTTTCCTCAGTGGAAAGTTGTGATGGCTAACTTCTAACAGTAGTCTCTCTCTCCATGTGTGTTCAGTGTTACTCTGAAGAACAACGATGGGAAAATGTGTCTGAATCCAGATGCTCCATTTGTCAAGAATAACATTGTGAAATGGATGAAAAACCAAAGGTGAGGGCTACATATGCAGACTTCATTACAAATTCAATACACAGTAACTGCGCCATAAGCATCTTTCTCAACAGAGCAATGCTCACATCAGTATATCACTACATCAAAATATATAATTATATCAGTACATCAGTATATCAGTATTATATCAGTACATCAGCATTATATCAGTACATCAGTACATCAGTATTATATCAGTACATCAGCATTATATCAGTACATCAGTATATCAGTATTATATCAGTACATCAGCATTATATCAGTACATCAGTATATCACTACATCAAAATATATAATTATATCAGTACATCAGTATATCAGTATTATATCAGTACATCAGCATTATATCAGTACATCAGTACATCAGTATTATATCAGTACATCAGCATTATATCAGTACATCAGTACATCAGTATTATCTCAGTACATCAGCATTATATCAGTACATCAGTACATCAGTATTATATCAGTACATCAGCATTATATCAGTACATCAGTACATCAGTATTATATCAGTACATCAGCATTACATCAGTACATCAGTATATCACTACATCAAAATATATAATTATATCAGTACATCAGTATATCAGTATTTTATCAGTACATCAGCATTATATCAGTACATCAGCATTATTTCAGTACATCAGTTTTATATCAATCCATCAGTATTACATCATTATATCTGTATAACACTACATCAGTATTATATCAGTATATCATTGCATCATATCACTATATCAGTATTACATCATTATATCAGTATATCAGTTAATCAGTATTAAATAATTATATCAGTACATAATTATATCAGTACATCATTATATCAGTACATAATTATATCAGTACATCATTATATCAGTACATCATTATATCAGTACATCAGTATATTAAATGCTACCTTTCTGTCCTTTGACCTTAAATCTGTATTTATTCGTAATTGTATTAATGATATACAGTATGTATTAATAATACTGTATATATATATACACACCTACTCATTGTAGAATAATAGTGAAGACATCAAAACTATGAAATAACACATACAGAATTATGTAGTAACCAGCAAAGTGTTAAACAAATCAAAATATATTTTATATTTGAGATTCTTCAAAGTAGCCACCCTTTGCCTTGATAACAGCTTTGCACACTCTTGGCATTCTCTCAACCAGCTTCATGAGGTAATCACCTGCAATGCATTTCAATTAACAGGTGCGCCTTGTTAAAAGTTAATTTGTGGAATTTCTTTCCTTCTTAATGTGTTTGAGCCAATCAGTTGTGTTGTGACAAGGTAGGGGTGGTATACAGAATATATCCCTATTTGGTTTAAGACCAAGTCCATATTATGACAAGAACAGTTCAAATAAGCAAAGAGAAACGACAGTCCATCATTACTTTAAGACATGAAGCTCAGTCAATATGGAAAATTTAAAGAACTTAGAAAGTTTATTCAAGTGCAGTCGCAAAAACCATCAAGCGCTGTGTGGAAACTGGCTTTCATGAGGACTGCCTCATAAATTGAAGACCCAGAGTTACCTCTGCTGCAGAGGATAAATTCATTAGAGTTAACTGCCTCAGAAAGTGCAGACCAAATAAATGCTTCACAGACACATCTCAACATCAACTGTTTGTTTGTCTATATGTGTTACTTCATAGTTTGGATGACTTCACTATTATTGAATAAATAATCGTTTATTATAATAGTTTATAAATAATAAAATAGTAAAAATAAAGAAAAACCCTGTAATTAGTAGGTGTGTCCAAACGTTTGACTAGTACTTTATGTATTAATGATATGTGTATTAATGATATACTGTGTGTATATATGTATATGCATGTATTAATTATTGTTTTTCTTTTCAGGAGTGTGCAGTAGAACAGAACAGAACAGAACAATCTGAAACAACCTGAGGAGTCACTTCACTGAAGACTGCAAATATGTTTACAGTGTTGAAGCGTACTGAGAAAATAGTTATTTCAATTTAGAGAATGAGTATACTAGGTGCACAGTATGACGTAGCCTACTAGTTGGTATTTCAAAAATGTTATATTTCACATTTCTTGTCACTTCTTAAATTATCAGTTGTTAATTTTCATTTATGCAATTAAAAATATACGACTGGACTGGAGCTTGATGACGACTGGACTGGAGCCTAGCGACAACTGACCTGGATCCTGGTGACGACTGGACTGGAGCTTGATGACGACTGGCCTGGCACCTGGTGACGACTGGACTGGAGCTTGATGACGACTGGCCTGGCACCTGGTGACGACTGGACTGGAGCTTGATGACGACTGGTCTGGCACCTGGTGACGACTGTACTGGAGCCTAGTGACGATGGTCATCACAATTCAATGATTAGTGACCATTATCAGGGTAGATTTATAGGTTTTCTGTTCAACCCCTATTGTAGACGATTCTCAATTTCCAATATTTAATCGATTTAAGTTAAATATGGCATCTTTCAGGATAAATCAAACCACTGTATTTTTTTATCCATTCATTTTTGCGGAAAGGTTTTTTATGATTCATAAATACTTTCCTAACACTAAATAATCTACAAGATCAGAGTATTTTTAAATCTCCCAATTGGTGCTGAAACAGAGACGAATGTGTGTATTTACATGGCTTTCTTTCATTAATCCCTAACATTCTGAACAATTCTCTCCAGATATTAATTTAGCATTTATTTACACCCGTAATAAAATCTGCTAAATATGTGCATGTGACCAATTCAATTTTATTCAAATTAAAGGTACGCCGTATTTAAAGGGATGGCTTAAGATAAATGTACAGAAAACCTTATAAATACATTTATAAAAAGGGGTTAAATACATGTAAAAAAGGGGTTAAATACATGTAAAAAAAGGGGTTAAATACATGTAAAATAAGGGGTTAAATACATGTAAAATAAGGGGTTAAATACATGTAAAATAAGGGGTTAAATGCATGTAAAATAAGGGGTTAAATACATGTAAAATAAGGGGTTAAATGCATGTAAAATAAGGGGTTAAATACATGTAAAATAAGGGGTTAAATGCATGTAAAATAAGGGGTTAAATACATGTAAAATAAGGGGTTAAATACATGTAAAATAAGGGGTTAAATGCATGTAAAATAAGGGGTTAAATACATGTAAAATAAGGGGTTAAATACATGTAAAATAAGGGGTTAAATGCATGTAAAATAAGGGGTTAAATGCATGTAAAAAAAAAAGGGGTTAAATGCATGTAAAATAAGGGGTTAAATGCATGTAAAATAAGGGGTTAAATGCATGTAAAATAAGGGGTTAAATACATGTAAAATAAGGGGTTAAATGCATGTAACATAAGGGGTTAAATACATGTAAAATAAGGGGTTAAATACATGTAAAATAAGGGGTTAAATACATGTAAAATAAGGGGTTAAATACATGTAAAATAAGGGGTTAAATGCATGTAAAATAAGGGGTTAAATGCATGTAAAATAAGGGGTTAAATGCATGTAAAATAAGGGGTTAAATGCATGTAAAATAAGGGGTTAAATGCATGTAAAATAAGGGGTTAAATACATGTAAAATAAGGGGTTAAATACATGTAAAATAAGGGGTTAAATACATGTAAAATAAGGGGTTAAATGCATGTAAAATAAGGGGTTAAATACATGTAAAATAAGGGGTTAAATACATGTAAAATAAGGGGTTAAATACATGTAAAATAAGGGGTTAAATGCATGTAAAATAAGGGGTTAAATACATGTAAAATAAGGGGTTAAATACATGTAAAATAAGGGGTTAAATACATGTAAAATAAGGGGTTAAATGCATGTAAAATAAGAAAAAACTAAACTTATGTTTCCTGATCTTTCTTATATCTCAGATAAAGAATGATACACTTCAGAACAAACTCCTTTAGAGTTTAGGGGACTACCTGTTGTTCCATGTAGTGAATCTGTTATTCAATGTGTTTGTATGGGCTAATAGCAGTAAGGACTACCTGTTGTTCCATGTAGTGAATCTGTTATTCAATGTGTTTGTATGGACTAATAGCAGTAAGGACTATCTGTTGTTCCATGTAGTGAATCTGTTATTCAATGTGTTTGTATGGGCTAATAGCAGTAAGGACTATCTGTTGTTCCATGTAGTGAATCTGTTATTCAATGTGTTTGTATGGGCTAATAGCAGTAAGGACTACCTGTTGTTCCATGTAGTGAATCTGTTATTCAATGTGTTTGTATGGTCTAATAGCAGTAAGGACTACCTGTTGTTCCATGTAGTGAATCTGTTATTCAATGTGTTTGTATGGGCTAATAGCAGTAAGGACTACCTGTTGTTCCATGTAGTGAATCTGTTATTCAATGTGTTTGTATGGTCTAATAGCAGTAAGGACTACCTGTTGTTCCATGTAGTGAATCTGTTGTTCAATGTGTTTGTATGGACTAATAGCAGTAAGGACTATCTGTTGTTCCATGTAGTGAATCTGTTGTTCAATGTGTTTGTATGGACTAATAGCAGTAAGGACTATCTGTTGTTCCATGTAGTGAATCTGTTATTCAATGTGTTTGTATGGGCTAATAGCAGTAAGGACTATCTGTTGTTCCATGTAGTGAATCTGTTATTCAATGTGTTTGTATGGGCTAATAGCAGTAAGGACTATCTGTTGTTCCATGTAGTGAATCTGTTATTCAATGTGTTTGTATGGGCTAATAGCAGTAAGGACTACCTGTTGTTCCATGTTGTGAATCTGTTATTCAATGTGTTTGTATGGGCTAATAGCAGTAAGGACTACCTGTTGTTCCATGTAGTGAATCTGTTATTCAATGTGTTTGTATGGGCTAATAGCAGTAAGGACTATCTGTTGTTCCATGTAGTGAATCTGTTATTCAATGTGTTTGTATGGGCTAATAGCAGTAAGGACTATCTGTTGTTCCATGTAGTGAATCTGTTATTCAATGTGTTTGTATGGGCTAATAGCAGTAAGGACTACCTGTTGTTCCATGTAGTGAATCTGTTATTCAATGTGTTTGTATGGGCTAATAGCAGTAAGGACTATCTGTTGTTCAATGTAGTGAATCTGTTATTCAATGTGTTTGTATGGGCTAATAGCAGTAAGGACTATCTGTTGTTCCATGTAGTGAATCTGTTATTCAATGTGTTTGTATGGGCTAATAGCAGTAAGGACTATCTGTTGTTCCATGTAGTGAATCTGTTATTCAATGTGTTTGTATGGGCTAATAGCAGTAAGGACTACCTGTTGTTCCATGTAGTGAATCTGTTATTCAATGTGTTTGTATGGGCTAATAGCAGTAAGGACTATCTGTTGTTCCATGTAGTGAATCTGTTATTCAATGTGTTTGTATGGGCTAATAGCAGTAAGGACTATCTGTTGTTCCATGTAGTGAATCTGTTATTCAATGTGTTTGTATGGACTAATAGCAGTAAGTCCCCAAAAAATGTCCATCAAAAGAATTTACTTCAAGGGGTCTTAAAATTCCAAATCAAATAGCAAAATGATCCTTGCTATGACCTCCTTAAAACAATTCCATATAGATTAGTAGTAGAACCCCCACTGTAGAACCACAGCAAATGTTGTCCATCTTAAGAAAATGTCTCCTATACATGTCGTTTCCATTACACATGTTGCGAAGATTTCTTTGGCGGCATTGCTTTTGTCAAATAAACCTGAGTCAATGGAAACCTGCCCACTGGTAATTGCAACCAGAGTAAACCCCTCAACAGGATGTCCATGTTTCACTTCTGCAGGTTGTGCCCCAAATGGAACCCAATTCCCTATTTAGTGCACTCCTTTGACCATTGCCCATAGTGATCTGGTCGAAAGTAGTGCACTATATAGGGAATAGGGTGTCATTTGGGAGTCATGAGGAAAGACAGATTGCATCATCTTTCTGCCTTCAACATGTCTCCAATGTCATTGTCAGAGAGAGTGTTTCTGAGAAAGGAGAAACAGGGAAAACGAGAAAGCAGCTGAGACAGAGAAAAGGGGAAAACCCTCTCTCTCTCTCTCTGTTTTATCTATCTATCTATCTATCTATCTATCTATCTATCTATCTATCTATCTATCTATCTATCTATCTATCTATCTATCTATCTATCTATCTATCTATCTATCTATCTATCTATCTATCTATCTATCTATCTATCTATCTATCTATCTATCTATCTATCTATCTATCTATCTATCTATCTATCAAACTATGTGCTTTTGGAATATTAAAAAAATAGGCTACTATACTGTACAGTACTTTATATTGTATTTACATACATTATGGATATATTTCTTAGTAAAAAGCCAGAATGGTCATATTTTGCTCTTTCCTCAGTGGAAAGTTGTGATGGCTAACTTCTAACAGTAGTCTCTCTCTCTCCATGTGTGTTCAGTGTTACTCTGAAGAACAGAGATGGGAAAATGTGTCTGAATCCAGACGCTCCATTTGTCAAGAATAACATTGTGAAATGGATGAAAAACCAAAGGTGAGGGCTACATATGCAGACTTCATTACAAATTCAATACACAGTAACTGCGCCATAAGCATCTTTCTCAACAGAGCAATGCTCACATCAGTATATCACTACATCAAAATATATAATTATATCAGTACATCAGTATATCAGTATTATATCAGTACATCAGTATTATATCAGTACATCAGTACATCAGTATTATATCAGTACATCAGCATTATATCAGTACATCAGTATATCAGTATTATATCAGTACATCAGCATTATATCAGTACATCAGTACATCAGTATTATATCAGTACATCAGCATTACATCAGTACATCAGTATATCACTACATCAAAATATATAATTATCAGTACATCAGTATATCAGTATTTTATCAGTACATCAGTATTATATCAGTACATCAGTATATCACTACATCAAAATATATAATTATATCAGTACATCAGTATATCAGTATTATATCAGTACATCAGCATTATATCAGTACATCAGTACATCAGTATTATATCAGTACATCAGCATTACATCAGTACATCAGTACATCAGTATTATATCAGTACATCAGCATTACATCAGTACATCAGCACATCAGTATTATATCAGTACATCAGCATTATATGAGTACATCAGTACATCAGTATATCAGTACATCAGTACATCAGTATATCAGTATATCAGTACATCAGTATATCAGTCCATCAGCGTATCTTGAATCTGTATTCATTTGTAATTGTATTAATAATGCATTTATTAATTATATAAGTAAAATGATTGTTTTTTCCTTTCATGAGTGTGCAGTTAATATGTGAACTAATGACACCAGTTCCATTGAGAACTTGAAGAAACAGAAAGCACCATGAGAGAGAGCTAGTCCTGAGGAATGACCACATGTAAGGATCTATGTTCAGAGAGGTATTTGGATACCTCTATGTTTAGTTTTCTGTTTGGTCCCCAATTAGAGGAACACATTATGTAGAGTGAGATGTCTTCTAGAACATATCCTAAAGGAACACATTATGTAGAGTGAGATGTATTCTAGAACATATCCTAAAGGAACACATTATGTAGAGTGAGATGTATTCTAGAACATATCCTAAAGGAACACATTATGTAGAGTGAGATGTATTCTACAACATAGTCTAAAGGAACACATTATGTAGAGTGAGATGTCTTCTAGAACATAGCCTAAAGGAACACATTATGTAGAGTGAGATGTATTCTAGAACATAGCCTAAAGGAACACATTATGTAGAGTGAGATGTATTCTACAACATAGCCTAATGGAACACATTATGTAAAGTGGGATGTCTTCTAGAACATAGCCTAAAGGAACACATTATGTAGAGTGAGATGTCTTCTAGAACATAGCCTAAAGGAACACATTATGTAGAGTGAGATGTCTTCTAGAACATAGCCTAAATGAACACATTATGTAGAGTGGGATGTCTTCTAGAACATAGCCTAAAGGAACACATTATGTAAAGTGGGATGTATTCTAGAACATAGCCTAAAGGAACACATTATGTAGAGTGGGATGTCTTCTAGAACATAGCCTAAAGGAACACATTATATAGAGTGGGATGTCTTCTAGAACATAGCCTAAAGGAACACATTATGTAAAGTGAGATGTCTTCTAGAACACATTAGCAGCAACTACACATGTATAGAGCATTCATAACATCTTCATAAAAACGACTGACGCTTCATAAATACTTATACATAAAGTTTGATATAGGTCACTACATATTTTCCTACTAGCACTGAACGGTGATATGGTGTTCTCACCCAGCTATCTTAAGATGAACTGTAAGTCACTCTGGACAACAGCATCTGCTAAATGACTCAAAGTTCCAAATGAATGAGGGCATGAATGAGCTGAATGGAAGCTGGGGATGATTAGGGGGCCATGATGGTAAGGGAATTTATCCAGGACACCGGGGTTAACGCCCAACTCTAACATTAAGTTCCATGGGATCTTTAGTGACCATAGAAGGTCAGGAAACCACATTTAACCTGCCATCCAAAAGACAGCACCTTATGCAGGGTAAAAACCTCTTCACTGTCTTGGGGTATTACAATCTCCTTAAACCACACACACACACACACACACACACACACACACACACTCACACACACACACACACACACACACACACACACACACACACACACACACACACACACACACACACACACACACACACACACACACACACACACACACACACACACACACACACACACACACACACACACACACACACACACACACTCACACACACACACACACACACACACACACACACACACACACACACACACACACACACACACACACACACACACACACACACACACACACACACACACACACACACTCACACAGTTCTATCATTCTCTGGACTTCAGTGAAACCACTTGGTATAATTTAAACCTTTAACCTTTAAACCTCTGATAGTGTTTTTATCACTGTACCGCCATCCTTCTTGCCAGTATTGCTGTGGTTTGTTTGTTGGTGTTGAGCCCTGTATTAAAACAACGTTTCCTAAGTAACGTTCATGTCTGGTTGGTTCTTTGTTCTGGAAAAAAGTTTGTCAAATCAAATCAAATCAAACCATCAAATCAAATTTATTTATAAAGCCCTTTTTACATCAGCCGATGTCACAAAGTGCTATACAGAAACCCAGCCTAAAACCCCAAACAGCAAGCAATGCAGATGTAGAAGCACGGAGGCTAGGAAAAACTCCTTAGAAAGGCAAAACCTAGGAAGAAACCTAGAGAGGAACCAGGCTCTGAGGGGTGGCAAGGCCTCTTCTGGCTGTGCCGGGTGGAGATTATAACAATTTATGGCCATTAAGGCCAGTTCTTTCTCCTAGACGTTCAAATGTTCATAGATGACCAGCAGGGTCAAATAATAATAAAAGTAGTTGTGGAGGTTGCAACAGGTAAATACATCAGGAGTGAATGTCACTTGGTTTTTCAGTGCAATAGAGCGCAGGTGCGGTAGAGAGAGAGTGAGATGAAAACAGCAGGTCTGGCACAAGGTGGCACATCCAATGAACAGGTCAGGGTTCCATAACCGCAGGCAGAAGAGTTGAAACCGGTGCAGCAGCACGACCAGGTGGACTGGGGACAGCTAGGAGTCATCAGGGCAGGTAGTCCTGAGGCATGGTCCTAAGGCTCAGGTCCTCCGGAAGAGGAGGTAGAGTGGGAGAGAGAGAGAATTAGAGGGAGCATACTTAACTTCACACAAGACACCGGATAATAACATCAGATTTAACAAACTGATCCTAGCCCCCCGGCACATAGACTATTGCAGCATAGATACTGGAGGCTGAGACAGGGGGGGTCAGGAGACACTGTGGCCTCCTCCGACAATACCCAGACAATACCCCCGGACAGGGCCAAACCAGGCAGGATATAACCTCACCCACTCTGTCAAGCACAGCCTCTACACCAATAGAGGGATATCAACAACCACCAACTTACTACCCTGAGACAAGGCTGAGTATAGTCCACGAAAGATCCCCTCCACTGCACAAGCCCGAGGGGGCGACAAACCGGACAGGAAGTGACGCACCCCTCCTAGAGACTGCATGGAAAGCACCAGTAAGCCAGTGACTCAGCCCCCGTAATAGGATCAGAGGCAGAGAATCCCAATGGAGAGACGGGAACCGGCCAGGCAGAGACAGCAAGGGTGGTTCGTCGCTCCAGAGCCTTGCTGTTCACCCTTGCACCCCTGGGCCAGACTACACTCAATCATAGGACATACTGAAGAGATGAGTCTTCAGTAAAGACTTAAAGGTTGAGACACAGTCTGCGTCTCTCACATGGATAGGCAGACCATTCCATAAAAATGGAGCTCTATAGGAGAAAGCCCTGCCTCCACCTGTTTGCTTAGAAATTCTAGGGACAATAAGGAGGCCTGAGTCTTGTGACCGGAGCGTACGTGTAGGTATGTACGGCAGGACCAAATCTGAGAGATAAGTAGGAGCAAGCCCATGTAATGCTTTGTAGGCAGTAAAACCTTGAAATCATCCCTAGCCTTAACAGGAAGCCAGCGTAGAGAGGCTAGCACGGGAGTAATATGATCAAATCTTTTGGTTCTAGTCAAGATTCTAGCAGCCGTGTTTAGCACTAATTGAAGTTTACATCTGAACAGTATCAGATTCTAAAAAGGAAATGTAAGTTAATGAATAAACTAGTTTGGTAATGTACTAATATACTACTTTATTTATTAACACCATTGCTTTCCTTGAAATAAAACCATTTCCCCACTATCCCATTTCAGCCAACCAGATGTAAGAGGTGAAAGGGAAAGTCCAGAACTGAAACATACATTCCTTCAATAAGGAGGGAACTAGGCCTGTATTCACTTTCAGTTTCACTTTCATTTGGCCCTTGTTAAAAAAAGACACACAACTTCTTTCCTGTGTCAGCTATTCTACACTAGACTACTAACAACATATTCCTCTTATTGATTAGGTTAATCAATTAAGGTTACAAATAAACCATATTGATACAAAGGACCTTGTACCTTTATCCAGGATGCAGACTCTTCTGACACAAACACGATACTGCATGTGTTTATGGTTGGTATTTGTGTTATTATGTACAGTTACTGTTGAGCTGTTACTATCTCGCTGAAATAATTCATTTGACAAGGATCCTTTTTTACAGGTAACAATCAGATATTGGTTCAGATACAAATTGTTTCAATTACTGTATTAAATCTTTTTTATTTGAAAAGACAAGTAGTTGAATATTGAGTCGTGTTTGGAACTACACTTGAAAAGTCTTTGAACGTATTTGAAAATATGAAAATACACTGATATAAATACAGTCTTATGCATTTCATCCAAGTCAGTTTGGTATTTGAAATAATGTATTTAGAAATAAGTATTTGAAAATGCTTTCAAATAGTAGGCTATTTGAAAATTGAAGTAGTTGATTGGGGCCACATTATTTAAAAACTACTCAAACACACAGATAATAACTATTTAAATAACAAATACACTTGGAATGAAAGCGCCACTTCTAAGCTGCTCAGACAGCTTGGATCATGTCATGCCTCCAATATGCTTCCTTTTCTGCTTAGATTTTTTATGGGAACAGGGTTTGAACTAAACATCTCTTAAGGGTGTGCAAAGTGTCTTGGGGTTACCTGATTCTTAAGGCATCTGTATTACTAGGTTCGGTTTGCTTCTAGCTAGCCTCTGCTAGTCCCCAACAATCATATGTTACGGTTTTAAGGGGAAATGGAAAGACAGCCAAATATATGTTATAACTAACTCAAGATAGACCAGAGCCTGTCGTTTCCAATGGGAGCAAATTGATAATTTTGGGCAGAACATGCAAGCAGGTGGGCAGAGTCAAACAGGAGGAAGCGAGATCCTATTGGCCGTTCTGGCATTTATTTGTATATTTCCATCAGGAAATGCCTACTCTTGACCAATAACTAAATTTGCCCTTGAACTCCTTTGCAACATACTTTTTTAAGGTAAAGTCTACAAAAGGTAGTCCACTCAGTTTGTAACAGATTTTAGTTTTGGGAACAGTTTTTTTTCAGTATGTTTACATTTTATTTAACCGTTATTCTATCAGGGAAGACATATTGAGACCTAGGTTTCTTTTTCAAATGAGCCCCGTATAATACAACATAAATATAAAAGTTTTGCACAAAGACCAAAACTTCACAAAAACGTAATATAATATATGAACAAACTGTTTTGCATGGGAATTATGTGGACGCATTTAGTGGTGCCAAAAGTGCCTTAGGGTTGCCTGATGTCGTTATATTTGATATCATGGAGAAGTATCCATAAAGGCCCCTGTTCGCTATTTAGTGCACTCCTTTTGACCATTGCCCATAGTGATCTGGTCAAAAGTAGTGCACTATATAGGGAATAGGGTTCCATTTGGGAGTCATGAGGAAAGACAGATTGCATCATCTTTCTGCCTTCAACATGCCTCCAATGTCATTGTCAGAGAGAGTGTTTCTGAGAAAGGAGAAACAGGGAAAAGGAGAAAGCAGCTGAGACAGAGAAAAGGGGAAAACCCTCTCTCTCTCTCTCCCCCCCCCCCCCTCTCCTTGGATGTCTTTCAGAGAAAAGCTCATATGGGTGGGGCTTAATATATGTACAATATAAATACAAGCCAAGCTCTACTCCATTCACAACTTCCATCACTTGACTTAGCTGTCCATCCAGACTCTTAAAGAAACTGAAGAAGCTGTGACCAACACGATGACATCAACGGTCCTCATCAGCTTCCTGGCCTGTCTGCTCCTTGTCAATGTTGAAGGTAACATCTCTGAAATATCTTGAATAATATTTATAATATCTTCAACATCTTTATTAGAAATCTGCAGCATATGAAGCGACTTGCAAAACCATGGAGAAGTCTAGTAAAATATAAGGTTTAATTTCTGACTGAAGTGTTTAGTACTTAGCTGCAATAATTCCATAACCAAACATGCCATAACCTTTTCTTGTCACCCTCAGGTCAGGTGGGTCATTCTAAAGGTCGGTGCCTGTGTCTGAATGGAATGGTGAACCGTGTTAGACCTCGTCTCATTGAGAAGCTCGAAGTGTACTCCTCCAGCCACTCCTGCCAGCGCATGGAGATCATGTAAGACATCGGTTTCTCTCTCTCTCTCTCTCTCTCTCTCTCTCTCTCTCTCTCTCTCTCTCTCTCTCTCTCTCTTCTCTCTCTCTCTCTCTCTCTCTCTCTCTCTCTCTCTCTCTCTCTCTCTCTCTCTCTCTCTCTCTCTCTCTCTCTCTCTCTCTCTCTCTCATATTAATATCATTGCATATTGTGCCTAGCTTAGTAGATGGATATAATGGTAAATGTTGCTGTTTATTTTTAACCAATTCAGATTATTTACACCTACTAGTAACAACATATTATTTATCTCTTTCCTCAGTGGAAAGTTGTGATGGCTAACTTCTAACAGTAGTCTCTCTCTCCATGTGTGTTCAGTGTTGCTCTGAAGAACAGAGATAGGAAAATGTGTCTGAATCCAGAGGCTCCATTTGTCAAGAATAACATTGTGAAATGGATGAAAAACAAAAGGTGAGGGCTACATATGCTGACTTCATTACAAATTCAATACACAGTAACTCAGTACATCAGTATTATATCAGTACATCAGTACATCAGTACATCAGTATATCTTTAATATTAGTAATTGTATTAATAATACATGTATTAATGATATAAGTGTAATGATTGTTTTTTCCTTTCAGGAGTGTGCAGTAAATCTGTGTACTAATGACACCAGTTCCATTGAGAACTTGACGGAACAGAGAGCACCATGAGAGAGAGCTAGTCCTGAGGAATGACCACAGTAGAGCCAATGCACTGAAGACTGCCTGAATATATGTTTACATTGTTGAATGGTACTTAGAAAGTCCTTTTTTTTATTTAAAAAATGAGTATATGTTACACAATATGACTTACTAGTTGAGAGACATTTCCAGAATTTCCAATGCAAACTTAATTTTGTATTTTTTAGGTCAGTTTAATATTTTCTTGAATTATCAGTTGTTCATTGTTCATTTATGCAATTGAAATATAATAAGCATGTAAATATGTAAATGTATTTATTCTTTTTGAAATATCAATAACTGTAAAATATTACATTTTGTTTTGTTATCAAAATGATCAACATATGAGTTAATACTGTATTTTTTTCATGTATTGTTTACGTTTTCTATCATATTAAAAAAGAAGCATTTGACTTTACATTTTGTTATATTAGTCCTCTGTTCAGCTAGACTTTTGATAGCAAATGTCACTATAATGACGATGATTATGTAGAGTGAGATGTATTCTAGAACATATCCTAAAGGAACACATTATGTAGAGTGAGATGTCTTCTAGAACATAGCCTAAAGGAACACATTATGTAGAGTGAGATGTCTTCTAGAACATAGCCTAAAGGAACACATTATGTAGAGTGAGATGTCTTCTAGAACATATCCTAAAGGAACACATTATGTAGAGTGAGATGTATTCTAGAACATAGCCTAAAGGAACACATTATGTAGAGTGAGATGTCTTCTAGAACATAGCCTAAAGGAACACATTATGTAGAGTGAGATGTCTTCTAGAACATATCCTAAAGGAACACATTATGTAGAGTGAGATGTCTTCTAGAACATATCCTAAAGGAACACATTATGTAGAGTGAGATGTATTCTAGAACATAGCCTAAAGGAACACATTATGTAGAGTGAGATGTCTTCTAGAACATAGCCTAAAGGAACACATTATGTAGAGTGAGATGTCTTCTAGAACATGGCCTAAAGGAACACATTATGTAGAGTGAGATGTCTTCTAGAACATATCCTAAAGGAACACATTATGTAGAGTGAGATGTATTCTAGAACATATCCTAAAGGAACACATTATGTAAAGTGAGATGTATTCTAGAACATAGCCTAAAGGAACACATTATGTAGAGTGAGATGTATTCTAGAATACATCAAAGTCTGGCCTTCTCTGTATTTTGGTGCTTTCAAGACAACTGGGAATTCTGAATAAAAAACAAAGTCGAATCATGACTTCAGTGATCTTCAGATCGGAGAAAGATGCCAGAGTTCCCGACATGGAATTCGGAGTTGGGTGACCGTTTGAAATGTATTTTCCCCAGTCGGACCTTGGCTTTTCCGAGTTCCCAGTTGCCTGGAACTTACTGAAGTCTGAGATTTCCTAGTTCGGAGTTTCCAGTTGTTTTTTAATGCGGCAGAAGTCATGCTGGATTGACAGCATGGCCTGTGTTGAATGTTAATCCTTTTAAGCTTGGAACAGACCCTAAAAACCATTCCAAACCACTCATTCTTGAATTTGTGATTTCCAACTTGTTGTGTAATGTTTATGTCTAATGGCCGATGAGCACCGATATGTTTTATCTATAATTTCTCTTCATCATTTCTCTTCATATGACAAGGCTTGAAAAGGATTTGCCAGTAGATTGTCGACTTGATTGAAGATGACGACCGCTAGCTTCCTAGCTAAGGTTTTGAAAGTATGATGTTTATACGATCAGTCCAATCAAAGCTACGGTAGATTTGACATCATTTCATCTGTGGCCAATGACCTTGAGCTTTCCTGGATGGGCACTTCTAATGTAACTCTATGGCAGCACCCAAGGGGCTTGAATGTCGGAGCTCTCCCCGTAGATGTTTGCGGTGACGTTGTGTCGCCGTGAGTGACAGAACACTGAGCCAATCAGGGCGCAACCAGAGAACATTACCAACACGTACGCTCCATATTTTCAAGAAAGCAAAAAAGAGAACATGTTTGTCCGCGGCTTTATTATCTCTTTTGTTATTTAGATTTTTTTTACATAGTTTGCAAACTGATATGTGACACATATTAATGCCAAAATAACATGCAAAACAGGCTTAACAGGTGGGACTCAAAATAGGTGGGGCTCTGCCCTACCTGCCCTGAATAACAGGTCGCCACTGTGCGGATACTACTCACAATGTATTATATAACAGGGGTTTTCCAGGGGTTGGGACCCGTGTCGTCCAAAACGTTTTGAATCACCTATCCAAAGAACATTCTTCCTAGAGTCTTGATCATCCAGTTGCTTCCAGGTGATTTTTTTTGGTCAACTTGAGATAGGTCCCATTATGTCTGCCGAAAACCAAACACTGCATTCCACAGTAAGAACCTCATACCAACGGTCAAGCATGTCTGTGGACTGAAGCTGAGGCACAGCTGGGTCAGAATGATCGGAAACACACAATGAAGTCTACATGAAAACGGCTAAAAAGCAACAAATTTGAAGTTTTGGAATGGCCTAGTCACTTGCAAAAATAGAGAAAATCATTAAGGGGGCAAATACCTGTTCATGGCACTGTATGCCACTACACTAAATACATGACCACTACACTAAATACATGACCACTACACTAAATACATGACCACTACACTAAATACATGACCACTACACTAAATACATGACCACTACACTAAATACATTGTTTCTTGGCATATTAACTTGTGATGTGTTACTTTTAAATAGTTATTACGTTATTATTGTGCAAGTACCATTTTACCATGATATGTAAAATACCTTGAAATTCCTGTCCTTAAAGTGAAGTGCTTCCTCTTTTCTTCCCCAGGGTAAAGTTGAGAAAACTCCCAAGAACAGTCTGCCTGATTACAGACTCTGAAACAGGTAAGAAGGTCTTGACCCAAACATAACAACCCAAACTATGTAATGATGGTGAAAACTGACTAACTCGCTCTGGATAACAGCATCTCCTAAATTACCAACACTTAAATATAAATGTTACTATGCTGTCTTTCTCTGCTGTCTCATCTTAAGGAGTTGAGGTACTCTACACTCCTTTATATACTTTTGTTCTCCTTGAGGTACTTTTGTTCTCCTTGAGGTACTTTATACTCCTTGAGGTACTTTATACTCCTTGAGGTACTTTAGACTCATTGAGGTACTTTATACTCCTTGAGGTACTTTATACTCCTTGATGTACCTCGATTCTCCTTGAGGTACTTTATACTCCTTGATGTACCTCGATTCTCCTTGAGGTACTTTATACTCCTTGAGGTACTTTATACTCCTTGATGTACCTCGATTCTCCTTGAGGTACTTTATACTCCTTCATATAAACAGATGCTAAGGCTTCCTCCCTGAGCAGGTTTCAACAGGGGAACGGATATCCCACTCAGATGCTCTAATGTGGAACAACCACAATAACAAAAGGTAGACAAACAATATGTAACTTTTGTTTGCTTGCCTTGTTTCAAATGACTAGAATAGTACACAATGCAGAACAGAACATCAAGATTAGGGGTCAGTGTCCCAAGTCCAAGGTAAACATTTTTTGTAATCCGTTTCGGCTAAGTAAATTAAAGGTCTAATTACATTGTTATTTCACAGCGTTATTTCTTGTTGGATTGTTTTCCATGTGCACTATAAATAATAAACTATTTCATCTCAGTGAGCTAACCTTGATCAATAAAGGTTCATACATTTTTAGTATATTGAATGTGCAATACGTGCAGTTGTCTGTAATTATACCCTGCGCACTAAGGACTGTATTTTAAGGGAATTACTATTATTACCCCAAATTATATCATACACACATTTAGCTATTAAAGTATCTCTTCCTGTCATTTACCTGTACAGTTTATGTAACCATGCAAGTATTCACTTGTCTGTAAATATAACTGTATATTTACCTGTACAGCTAATTTAACCATGCAAAATATTCACTTACCTGTTCATTTAGCCAGTCTGTATATTAAGTAAACTATTATTCCCTCGCTCATATCATACGCATTTTTAGCTACTGAAGTATTTCTCTGCCATCAACCTGTATAGTATAGTTAACCATCCAACATCCACCAATGTATAGTGTACATATTCAGCCAACCACTCATACTATGCAATGTCTTTTTATAGCTTTTTTTTGCACTCCAGATATCTTGTATTTCTATACTTTTTCATACTGCCGCTATATGTATCATGTACCGTGTATCTGTCTTTTGTGTACTTTCGTTGTGGCATTTTGCACCTGCCCTGTGTTTTGTTGTAGCTGCTTGACAATGAAATTTCCCCCCTGGGGGAGCAATAAAGTACCTATCTATCTATCTATCTATCTATCTATCTATCTATCTATCTATCTATCTAAATGAAAAATGTTGATATACAGTATACGAAGCCCACTGTATTTACTAGAATAAGAAGATTGATGGAACTATTGGACGTCAGTTCAGTGCTTGTGAAACTTCAGCTCAGAGGACAACTGTAGGAAACACTATTATCTCAACACATCCTGTCGTATCGTCATACCACAGCCTGTATATAGACTTTCCATTGTGTTTTTGACCATGTTTGTTTACTGTGTAACTCTGTGTTGTTTTTGTCGCACTGCTTTGCTTTGTCTTGGCCAGGTCGCAGTTGCAAATGAGAACTTGTTCTCAACTGACCTACCTGGTTAAATAAAGGTGAAATAAAAAAAAAAAAAAAAAAAAACAGCCCTCTACAGGCTGTCCAGGGTAGTGGTCTTTTTTATTGTGTAAGTGTTTTCATCAAGCAGCAGAGGACGCTAATGTCATGTGTCAATCTGTCAGTGTTGATCAGCCTCACTATCACGATTTCACTGAGTACCACCACACCACAAAGTCTATAGAAAAGCACAAAATCTACACCTATTAAAATGCACTTCAATTAGATTGTAAATGTTCACTAAAAATGATTTTTTTTCTCAGCTGAATAAACCAGCTGATTAAAGCAGTGATATCAGGAAGTCAAAAGGAGACTGGTCTCTACCCATACTCACCTAGACACTCTGAATTTCCCCTTGTCACTATATAGGCCTAACACACCAGACAGAAGCATCCCTGGAGCCTATTTCAAATGCCTCTTGTGGTTCCTTGTTGGTTCCTTGTTGGTTTCTTCTGGGTTCCTTCTGAGGGAACATAGTGTTGAGGGAACATAGTGTTGAGGGAACATAGGGCTGAGGGAACATTGTGTTGAGGGAACATAGGGCTGAAGGAAGATAGTGTTGAGGGAACATAGGGCTGAGGGAACATAGGGCTGAGGGAACATAGGGCTGAGGGAACAGAAAAAAGTTCATGTCTATCCATGCAGGTAAAAAGGACAACGTCAGAGTTCAATTCAATAAGAGAAAAGCTGTGAAATGAAGAATGAAATGAAAAAGAACAGCCCGAAAAGTAATGATTAGAAAAGATTAGGTGAAGTGCTAAAAGAGGATGATAGAAGTGCTGGCTGTGTTATGTGTGATGATTGTGAGAATCCATATACATTTGACAGTCACAAGATGGTGACTTCAAATAAGCCTATGGCACGTCAAGGGAAGTGTAGCCTACTGTTCAGACGGGTTAAATAGAAACTGAAATCTGGACACTGACTGTAGCAGAGGAGGCTGGTGGGAGGAGCTATAGGAAGATCGGCTCGTTGTAATGGATGGAATATAATTAAATGGAACTTATCAAACACATCCAACATATAGAAAGCACGTGTTTGACTCCGTTCCATCAATTCCATTCCAGTCATTACAATGAGCATGTCCTCGTATAGCTCCTCCCACCAGCCTCCTCTGGACTGTAGGTCTAGAACCTCTCACATAGACTTAATGTAGACATAGACATTTATTGCAGTAAAATTCTACAGGAACAGGAGTGGAGAAATCTGATTTCTTTCTTTCAGCATCTTGAAAGAATGTAAATGCTCAGCTAGACACCGTCTGTAGAGGGGCCATCTTTATCAGCATCCTAAAAGCTGGTAGTATTTCAACCACATTAAATCTGACCGACCAACACGATTCGGTCTTATGTTGCACTGGATAAAAGTAGAGACTCAGAGCTAGAAAATGGTATATCATACAATACAGCTGAGGAACAATTGAAAAGTTATTCTGTTTTGAAAGTTGATAAACTTGTAACCCCACTTTTGAGAAAGTGGCCCTTGAATGTTTTGGTAGACCTACTGGAGAGCTCTTCTTTGTCTCCACCCATTCAGCACCGTTCACACCCTCTTAAGCCTTAGACTCACCCATCTTTAAGGATTCACATGTGAGTCCATGTGCTAAACAGAGTGAGTAAGATAGTGTAGTAAACAACCAAAGATTTCAAGACTAAAAGTGGTGGAAGTATTAGCCTACAATAAGGAAAAACTCCAGGTAAAAATTCACTTTATTTAGTCCTTGTCCTACATCCTAATCTGACATTGGTGCAGGTCATGTTGTTCTTCACATTAACACACACTGTATCAAAAATAAAAAATATGTTATAATTATTAGATGATGCTTACCCTGACACACTTGTCTAAATTGATGGGTCATGTGAAATACATTTTATAACCACCCCCTAGCCACATCTAGCTAAGTGGATGGGTCACTATTATCTAGACACGTTCACATGTTCATGAAATACAATAGATTACCGTAATCACCCCAGACACACCTGGCTAACTTGATTGGTCATCTAAGCATCTGGCAAAGTGGAGTCTTTTGTTTAGACATGTAGCCAACTAGCTAGCTAGCCAAACAATGAATCTAATGTTGCTTTCAAGACAACTGGGAACTTGGAAAAGGTCAAATCATGACGTCAGTGATCTTCAGGTCAGAAAGTCGAGGCTCTTGAAAGAGGCCTGAGTTCCCGAATTCCGTATTGGATGACCGTTCAAAAGTATTTTTCCCAGTCAGAGATAGTTTTTTTCAAAGTTCACAGTTGTCTTGAACGCACTGAAGTTGAAAGTCTGAGATTTCCGAGTTCCCAGTTCCGAGTTCCCAGTTGTTTTGAACGTGGCAATAATCCCAACCCATACTACTAGCATTACAAACTGATTGTCATAGTTAGCCATCATGCATAAACCTGCAGGTAGCTAAAGCTAACTAGGTTCAATATTATATAGCTAGCTAACATTAGGCTATAAATAGCAATAATATTACTACACAGATCATACACATAACGTTAGCTAGCGAGCCAGCATTATCTACACATAAAAAAATACTTTCAAATGCCTCTCCTGTGATGTACTGACTTGCGACATACAGGTCACAAATATGCATACAAGCCAAACTGAAATCTTATCAGAAACATGTTGGGTCATTTTTACAGCTTATATTTCTTTACAACCGGTCAAACTGATGTCATTTGGAAATGTTCCCTGTCACTTTCTCCCCGGTCCCTAAATGTCTTTACAGAGATGATATAGACAACTTTACTGTTGCCAACTAGACTGAAGCATTCATTCTATCAATTTATGACATTATTCTGGTGAGTAAGGGTTTATTTATTCTTCTAGGGCAACATATAACGACAGAAGAGAAGCTGCATGTATCTAATTATACACAAGTTGACTAACTAATAGCCCACCAACATGTGGGAAATTACAAGCAGAAATCTTTCTGCCATCTCTGACAGTGCATTGTCTATATTAGTGAGTTTTTATTTGTATTCATTATGGATCCCCATTAGCTGCTGCCAAGGCACGAGCAAATCTTCCTGGGGTCCAGCAAAATTAAGGCAGTTTATACAATTTTCAAAACATTACAATACATTCACAGATTTCACAACACACTGTGTGCCTTCAGGCCCCTACTCCACCATTACCACATTTCTACAGTACACAATCCATGTGTACGTGTGTGTATAGTGTGTATGTTATTGTGTGTGTATGCATGTGTCTGTGTTGCTTCACAGTCCCCGCTGTGTAGTCATGGCTCTGTGTAGTACTGTGCGCCTCCCATAGTCTGTTCTGGACTTGAGGATTGTGAAGAGACCTCTGGTGGCATGTCTTGTGGGGTGTGTGTGGGTGTCTGAGCTGTGTGCTAGTATTTTAAACAGACAGCTCGGTACCTTCAATATGATCGATAATGCCAAAAGCCAGACTGAAGTCTAACAAACCAGTCCCCACAATCTTTTTTATCATCAATTTCTCTCAGCCAATCATCAGTCATTTGTGCAAGTGCTGTGCTTGTTGAATGTCCTTCCCTATAAGCGTGCTGAAAGTCTATTATCAATTTGTTTACTGCAAAATAGCATTGCATCTGGTCAAACACTATTTTTTTCAAAAGTTAACTAAGGGATGGTAACTGGCTGATTGGTCGGCTATTTGAGCCAGTAAAGAGGGCTTTACTATCCTTATGTAGCAGAATGACTTTTGCTTCCCTCCAGAACTCATGGCACACACTTAAGCTTAAATTGAAGATGGCAAATAGGACTGGCAATATTGTCCGCTATTATCACAGTAATTTTCCATCCAAGTTGTCAGACCCCGGTGGCTTGTCATTGTTGATAGACAACAATACTTTTTTCACCTCTTCCAGACTCACTTTACAGAATGCAAAATTACAATGCTTGTCTTTCATAATTTGGTCAGTAAAATATATCTGAATTTAACACGTGAAATGAAGCTATCAGCCTTGTGTGCCAAAGTGATGCAAAGATTTTAGATGTACTGGATGTTACTATAAGTAAATTAATGTAAATTAGAGTATATATGAAACAGTGTGATGTTGAAAACATATTGATACAAAGAGATTGTCCATCTTAGAAAAAGGAGCCTAAACTTTACCACTGACATTCTACTTGTTCTACATACAATATGTACAGTGGCAAGAAAAAGTATGTGAACCCTTTAGAATTACCTGAATTTCTGCCTACATTGGTCATAAAATGTGATTTGATCTTCATCTAAGTCACAACAATAGACAAACACAGTCTGCTTAAACTAATAACACACACAATTATATGTTTCCATGTCTTTATTGAACACAGCGTGTAAACACTCACAGTGCAGGGTGGGAAAGCTATGTGAACCCTTGGATTTAATAACTGGTGTACCCTCCTTTGGCAGCAATAACCTTGAAGGACATGCCACAGCATCTCAATGGGGTTGAGGTCAGGACTCTGACTGGGCCACTACAGAAGGCATATTTTCTTTGGTTGAAGCCATTCTGTTGTTGATTTACTTCTGTGTTTTGGGTCGTTGTCCTGTTGCATCACCCAACTTCTGTTGAGCTTCAATTGGTGGACAGATAGCCTTACATTCTTGATAAACTTGGGAATTCATTTTTCTGTCAATGATAGCAAGCCATCCAGGCCCTGAGGCAGCAAAGTAGCCCCAAACCATGATGCTCCCTCCACCATAATTTACAGTTGGGATGAGGTTTTGATGTTGGTGTGCTATGCCTTTTTTTCCTCCACACATAGTGTTGTGTGATCCTTCCAAACATCTTCACTTTAGTTTCATCTGTCCACAGAATATTTTGCCAGTAGCGTGGTGGAACATCCAGGTTCTCTTTTGCAAACTTCAGACGTGCAGCAATGTTTTTTTTGGAGACAGCAGTGACTTCCGTGGTGTCCTCCCATGAACACCATTCTTGTTTAGTGTTTTAACGTATTGTAGACTCATCAACAAAGATGTTCCAGAGATTTCTGTAAGTCTTTAGCTGACATTCTAGGATTCTTAACCTCATTGAGCATTCTGTGCTCTTGCATCTTTGCAGGATGGCCACTCCTAGTGAGAGTAGCAACAGTGCTGAACTTTCTCCATTCATGGACAAATTGTCTTACTGTGGACTGATGAACATCTAGGCTTTTAGAGATACTTTTGTAACCCTTTCCAGCTTTATGCAAGTCAACAATTCTTAATCTTAGGTCTTCTTTTTGTTGAGGCATGGTTCACATCAATCAATGCTTCTTGTGAATACCAAACTCAAATGTTGTGAATGTTTTTTTTTATAGGGCAGGGCAGCTCTAACCAACATCTCCAATCTCGTCTCATTGATTGGATTAGCGGACTCCTGACTCCAATCAGCTTTTGGAGAAGTCGTTAGCCTAGGGCTTCACATACTTTTCCCAACGTACACTGAGAATGTTTAAATCATTTATTCAGTATAGACAAGAAAAATACAATAATTTGTGTGTTATTAATTTAAGCACACTGTGTTTGTCTATTGTTGTGACTTCTAACTGTATGACCAATTAATCCAGAAATCCAGGCAATTCCAAAGGGTTCGCACACGTTTTCTCATTCTGTCTAAGATGTTCCTGACAGATTCTGTTTCATTTCTGTTGTTTAATTATACGTTTAGAATTGAAGGATAATGTAGTAAAGCAAAAATCTGATGAATAAAATGGTACATTAATTACACTGCAAACATCTGATTGTAATTGTACACTGCAAAAAATGCCAATCTTACCTAGATGTTTAATATTGAGATAATGGAGTTAAAATTACTTAAGGTCTTGATGAATTTTCTGCATGTGAAATCAAGTGTAATCAACCTTAAAACAAATAAAGGGCTAAGCTAAATCAACTCAAATCAAGTACATTCAACTTATGCATCTCAATTCAAGGTAACATATCTAGGTAATTTGGAAATTCATGTTTTGTTTTGCAGTGTAAAAAAAGCTTCCATCTACAATATTAGGCCTACCCACCAACACCCACTCAAATATATTGGATGACGGTAAATCTAACGAATCTGTTATTTTTGTGATGAGCGATTCCCCTTTCCTTATTTCATAATTTCCTTATTTGCAGCAATATAAACCCAGAATGCACATCATTCCATCCCTCACTCTCAAAGCACTCCGATCCTGACCTCTAACCTCAGCCGACCACAGCAACCCAGCCCAAGATGCCCTTCAAGCCACACTACCTGTTGATTGTCCTGACTCTCTGCTGTTGTTCATGGGTAGATAAAGATCTGCTAAATAGCTGCTAAAATAGTTGCATTTGAAAAAAACAGTTGTAGTAGGACCTAAAACATAGCATATGAATGTTTTTCATAACATACAAACTCTTACCTTTAAAATGTATCTTTGATTTGGTTTAAAGGATTTTATTTGACCTACTTTTACTTTGCTTTACCTGTATGGCCTTTCTCCTCATCCCTGCAGCATATATATATTTCTATGGTAGTTGGACTTCTTCTTGGCTGTAATGTATCCCCTCCATTCATCAGCATTACCAAGAAGGACAAAAGCATCGTCTGTGTGAATCCAGAGGCAAGATGGATCAACAAAGTCATTGGCAAGTTACAAAGGTAAATACAACGCATGCACACACACACACACACACGTAACCTTTCACACAGACCATCTCTTTCAACAGTAACCAGAGAAGTGCAGGTGTCCCCATCTCAACCACTACGGACGGCATCAACATGACATTGGAACAGCTACAGTAAATTATAAAAATATCACATCATTCAATCTGGAGCAAAATGGAATGTATACAACAGGAGTTTATGTAATGTAACCAACACATTCAATTGTAATATTGCGTGGTCTGTGTTAGGGGAGGGTTTAGCCGGGGTAGGCCGCTATTCTAAATAAGACTTTGACTTGCCTAGTTAAATAAAAGTAAAACAATAAAAAAATATATAATATTGTAATACCAAATGATTTAGTTTCTCATAAATGATATCTGTATGTATTGTGTTATTATTTCATGTCTATATCATGTATTGTCTCTAACCCAGAAAAATAAAGACTTTTTAAAATGACCATTTTATTGGCTAAGGAGGGACAATTATACCATTTCTGATGGATGTGTAGATTTTACTTTGATGTGAACATTATTAAATAATAAATAAATCCATTAAACCTAACACTGTTTTTAAGAGTAATACAAAGTTAGCGCCTCCACCTCTGATTAGCTGACAGATTCCACTCCCAGCAGGAGGTGGGGACTGTGCTGGTCGTAGTTTACTCTTTGGGGAGCGTAGGTCATTCTCAAACTTCCTGGTCATAGTTTAGGCCTTGTTTCATGCCCAAACACTACAGGGTCTACTTCCTTGTCCTTGACCACATGGTTAGTATGAACGTATTGACCCAACTACATACAGTGGGGAGAACAAGTATTTGATACACTGCCGATTTTGCAGGTTTTCCCACTTACAAAGCATGTAGAAGTCT
This sequence comes from Thymallus thymallus, assembly GCA_023634145.1. Lineage (NCBI taxonomy): Eukaryota > Metazoa > Chordata > Actinopteri > Salmoniformes > Salmonidae > Thymallus > Thymallus thymallus. Next base: position 4,271,934 of record CM042402.1, on the reverse strand, counting down.
GTAATTTTTATCATAGGTACACTTCAACTGTGAGAGACGGAATCTAAAACAAAAATCCAGAAAATCACATTGTATGATTTTTAAATAATTAATTTGCATTTTATTGCATGACATAAGGGGCGGCAGGTAGCCCAGTGGTTAGAGTGTTGGGCCCATAACCGAAAGGTTGCTGGATCAAATCCCCGAGCTGACAAGGTAAAAATCTGTCGTTCTGCCCCTGAACAAGGCAGTTAACCCACTGTTCCTAGGCCGTCATTGAAAATAAGAATATGTTCTTAACTGACTTGCCTAGTAAAATAAAGGTAAAATAAAAAATAAAATAAAAATAAGTATTTGATCACCTACCAACCAGTAAGAATTCCGGCTCTCACAGACCTGTTAGTTTTTCTTTAAGAAGCCCTCCTGTTCTCCACTCATTACCTGTATTAACTGCACCTGTTTGAACTCGTTACCTGTATAAAAGACACCTGTCCACACACTCAATCAAACAGACTCCAACCTCTCCACAATGGCCAAGACCAGAGAGCTGTGTAAGGACATCAGGGATAAAATTGTAGACCTGCACAAGGCTGGGATGGGCTACAGGACAATAGGCAAGCAGCTTGGTGAGAAGGCAACAACTGTTGGCGCAATTATTAGAAAATAGAAGAAGATCAAGATGACTGTCAATCTCCCTCGGTCTAGGGCACCGTGCAAGATCTCACCTCGTGGGGCATCAATGATCATGAGGAAGGTGAGGGATCAGCCCAGAACTACACGGCAGGACCTGGTCAATGACCTGAAGAGAGCTGGGACCACAGTCTCAAAGAAAACCATTAGTAACACACTACGCCGTCATGGATTAAAATCCTGCAGCGCACGCAAGGTCCCCCTGCTCAAGCCAGTGCATGTCCAGGCCAGTCTGAAGTTTGCAGATGACCATCTGGATGATCCAGAGGAGGAATGGGAGAAGGTCATGTGGTCTGATGAGACAAAAATAGAGCTTTTTGGTCTAAACTCCACTCGCCGTGTTTGGAGGAAGAAGAAGGATGAGTACAACCCCAAGAACACCATCCCAACCGTGAAGCATGGAGGTGGAAACATCATTCTTTGGGGATGCTTTTCTGCAAAGGGGACAGGACGACTGCACCGTATTGAGGGGAGGATGGATGGGGCCATGTATCGCGAGATCTTGGCCAACAACCTCCTTCCCTCAGTAAGAGCATTGAAGATGGGTCGTGGCTGGGTCTTCCAGCATGACAACGTCCCGAAACACACAGCCAGGGCAACTAAGGAGTGGCTCCGTAAGAAGCATCTCAAAGTCCTGGAGTGGCCTAGCCAGTCTCCAGACCTGAACCCAATAGAAAATCTTTGGAGGGAGCTGAAAGTCTGTATTGCCCAGCGACAGCCCCGAAACCTGAAGGATCTGGAGAAGGTCTGGATGGAGGAGTGGGCCAAAATCCCTCCATCAGTGTGTGCAAACCTGGTCAGGTTTCGGTACCAAATATTAAGTTCTGGTTTTCTGATGTATCAAATACTTATGTCATGCAATAAAATGCAAATTAATTACTTAAAAATCATACAATGTGATTTTCTGGATTTTTGTTTTAGATTCCGTCACTCACAGTTAAAGAGTACCTATGATAAAAATTACAGACGTCTACATGCTTTGTAAGTAGGAAAACCTGCAAAATCTGCAGTGTATCAAATACTTGTCCATACTCTGTGTCAAATATATTTTTCTGATTATAGGTAAAAGCATTGAAGCCCCAATTCTCTCCAATAGCATTCACATGGCTTTAAACCTCAATTAGCAGACTATAGATACTAACATTTCTCTTCTAAGGTGGCTTAGGTCCAAAAAGACCAAGTGATATTCACCAAAGCCTAGAGTTGCCTATTCAAAAGATTTATGCTAACAAAACCTCTAGCAATTCGGTCACTCTGTTCCTAGTCCGCCAAATTATGACCTGAATGAACAAAACCTCTATCACGGTCTCTGAAGGGCTATCTATGGATACTCTGAATATGGCTGACACAAGCAACTGAATGATCGTTCCTACTAGTGAAGCACGGGTTGACTCATAACCTGCAGTCCATCCGGTTATATCAGTGGTTTAGGTTAATTATATATTGTTTTGGATGGAGGGCGGTAGGCGGGTTTGAGAAAGAGAAGAAAATCCAATGCTCAATTTTTATCTGGCATTAGTGCGAAAGCCTAATCTTTAGGGCCTAAGTGCACCAAATAGCCTACAGCCAATCACCAAATGCTTTTGGAAAACAGAAAAAGTTAATGTCGATCCAAAGAGGCAAAAAAGGACAATGTCTGAGTTTAATTCAGTAAGAGAAAAGCTGTGAAATGGAGAATGAAATTAAAAAGAAGTGAGTGTCAGAAAATAAATGTCTGGCAAAGATGAGATGAGGCTAAAAGAGGACCAGCGTCGGCTGTGTGATGATTGTAAGGAGCTATACAAACTCAACAGTCACAAGAAGGGCACGTCAAAGGAAGTGTAGCCTACGGTTCAGATGGGTTAAATAGAAACTGAAACCTGGACACTGACTGTATGTCTGTAACCTCTCACGTGGCCTTCATATGAACTCCTGCAGAATTAAGCATTTCTAGCAGTAAAATTATAAACCAAATGTATGCTACATTTTTACTCTGGAACAGATGTGGAGAAATATGATTTATTTATTTCAGCATCTTGACAGAGTGTGAATGTGCAGTTAGATACTATCTGTATCTTAAATCAGCATCATAAAAGCTGATATTATTTAAACCACCTAAAATATGCATTCAAGCCAAACTGAAATCTAATCAGAAACATGTTGGGTTGTTTTCACAGCTTCTATTTCCTTACAACCGGTCAAACTGATGTCATTTGGAAATTCAGCATCAGTTACTGCATTTTCTCCCCGGTCCCTAAATGTCTTTGCTCCACGAGAGAAGCAGAGATGACAGAGAAAACTTTACAGATGTCAATTACACTGAAGCATTCATTCTATTGATTGATGACATTATTCTGGTGATCAAGTATCTAATTATAGTTGACTAACAGATAGCCAAAATGTTGGAAATTATAAACAGATACACGTCTAAATCAGGTTAAAAAAAATGGAACCACTTTTCAAATAAATAGCTTCTCATCTTCAGTTTATTGAGAAAACATTGAAAATAGATGCAAAATTTTCAATGATTGAATTGGAATTTCAGTTAACTTCTATTCGAATTGCAACAGAAGGGCAACCCCAGTGGTGTGAAACGAGAGGGTTCTAGTGACACTGTGTGCCATCCATGTACCTCATCTACACTTGAAGTCAGAAGTTTACATACACTTAGGTTGAAGTCATTAAAACTCATTGTTCAACCACTCCACAAACTTTAGTTTTGGCAAGTCAGTTAGGACATCTACTTTGTGCATGACACAAATAATTCTTCCAACAATTGTTTACAGACAGAATATTTCACTTATAATTCACAATATCACAATTCCAGTGGGTCAGAAGATTACATACACTAAGTTGACTGTGCCTTTAAACAGCTTGGACAATTCCAGAAAAGTATGTCATGGCTTTGGAAGCTTCTGATAGGCTAATTGAGATCATTTCAAACTCAGTGCCTCTTTGCTCGACATCATGGAAAAATCAAAAGAAATCAGCCAAGACCTCAGAAAAAGAATTGTAGACCTCCACAAGTCTCGTTCATCCATGGGAGCAATTTCCAAATGCCTGAAGGTACCACGTTCATTTGTACAAACAATAGTACGCAAGTATAAACACCATGGGACCACGCAGCCGTCATACCTCTCAGGAAGGAGACGCGTTCTGTCTCCTAGAGATGAACGTACTTTGGTGAGAAAAGTGCAAATCAATCCCAGAACAACAGCAAAGGACCTTGTGAAGATGCTGGAGGAAACAGGTACAAAAGTATCTATATCCACAGCAAAACAAGTCCTATATCGACATAACCTGAAAGGCCGCAAGGAAGAAGCCACTGCTCCAAAACCGCCATAAAAAAGCCAGACTACAGTTTGCAACTGCACATGGGGACAAAGATAGTACTTTTTGGAGAAATGTCCTCTGGTCTGATGAAACAAAAATAGAACTGTTTGGCCAGAATGACCATTGTTATGTTTGAGTGTATGTAAACTTCTGACCCACTGGGAATGTGATGAAAGAAATAAAAGCTGAAATAAATAATTCTCTCTACTATTATTCTGACATTTCACATTCTTAAAATAAAGTGGTGATCCTAACTGACCTAAAACAGGGAATCTTTACTAGGATTAAATGTCAGTAATTGTGAAAATTTAGTTTAAATGTATTTGGCTAAGGTGTATGTTCCTCTTCCGACTTCAACTGTACGTTCAACTTCACTTTCTCATATTCCGTCTGAGATTGGAGAAGGGGGTGATGGAAAGATGAGAGAGAAAGGATGGAAAGATGGAGGCAGGGATGAATGAAGGGACGGATAGATAGATGTTGGCACATGGTTAGTCTGAGCTACTCAGGCTAGGTTTAAACAGGCAGTCCTTTCTGATCTTTTGACCAATTATTGGCAAAAAAATGTGATCTGATTGGTCAAAAGTTAGAAGTAAAAGATCAGATTTGGTCTGCTTGTGTAAACGCACACTTATTTTCCTAGGCAGTGCTGCTGTTGGAGATAGTATACTGTACAAACGAGGCACGTTGCTCTTCTAGTAAGAAAATTGAGTTGTGCTCTACAAAACTAACTTTGATACCTATGGATGTGATATTGAATTAGATATGTGGAGGGGTGCAGGGGCAGAGTGCTGGAGGGGGCGGGGGGAGGGGGGAGAGGGGAGTGAAGGGATACAACTGAAGTTTGGAAAAATATTATGATGTTTGGGAGTCCTTGTTAAAAAAGAAGACTAGGAGATCATCAGCTGAAAAAGGGGACAAAAAATGCATTTAGAAAGAGTTGACCATCATTTGACCATTTAGATTGATTCCACATTAAAATCTTCAGTCACAACTTAATACATCTAGAACAACTGTTTTCAAAAGCTTGTAATACTGTTTTTGTACAAAGTACCAATTTATAGACTGCATTTACATCAGAGACAAAAATGCCCATAGTTTAAAAACAAGCTTGATTGAACCATTGGTTTACATACTGCTCTCAGTACTGTGCTGAGCTGAGGGTATTTCACACTGACTGGGCATACAGATCAGACTGACTTTGGACTGGTGACAACATCTAAATCACCCTTCTAGTAAGAAAAGGGTGGGCTGGCCCCAGCTCTGTTTGCTTTGTCGCAAAGAATTACCATAGGAGTCGGCAAGACAGAACAAACATGCACTACATAACCAAAAGTAGGTGGACACCTGCTTGTCGAACACCTTATTCCAAAATCATGGGCATTAATATAGAGTTGGTCCCCCCTTTGCTGTTGTAACAGCCTCCACTCTTCTGGGAAGGTTTTCCACTAGATGCTGGAACATTGCTGCAGGGACTTGCTTCCATTCAGCCACACAAGCATTAGTGAGGTCGGGCATTGATGTTGGGCGATTAGGCCTGGCTCATAGTCGGCTTTCCAATTCATCCCAAAGGTGTTAGATGGAGTTGAGGTCAGAGCTCTGTGCAGGCCAGTCAAATTCTTCCACACCGATCTCGACAAACCATTTCTGTATGGACCTTGCTTTGTACATGGGGGCATTGTCATGCTCAAACAGTAAAGGGCCTTCCCCAAACTGTTGCCACAAAGTTGGAAGCACAGAATCGTCTAGAATGTCATTGTATGCTGTAGCGTTAAGACTACCCTTCAATGGAACTAAGGGGCCTAGCCTGAACCATGAAAAACCATCCACAGACTATTATTCCTCCTCCACCAAACTTTACAGTTGGCACTGTACATTGGGGCAGGTAGCGTTTTCCTGGCATCAGCCAAACCCAGATTCGTCCGTTGGACTGCCAGATGGTGAAGTGTGATTCATCATTCAAGAGAACACTTTTCCACTGCTCCAGAGTCTGTACTTCAGCACTCGGCGGTCACGTTCTGTGAGTTTGTGTGGCCCTACCACTTCACGGCTCTAGTAGGAAGCTGACAAACTGACTTGTTGGAAAGGTGGCATTCTATGACGGTGCCAATGTTTGTCTATGGAGATTGCATGGCTGTGTGCTCGATTTTATACACCTGTCAGCAACGGGTGCGGCTGAAATAGCCGAATCCACTCATTTGAAGGTTTCCACATACTTTTGTATATACAGTGTATCTGGGACCAGGCTAGGAAAATTGTACATTCCCTCCCGTTATCGTGATCAGACAGACAACAAAGACGATAATATCTGGTTTAATATACAACTGCCATAAACGTAGTGGTACCCCACTAAATGAAGATCAGAGGGTTTAGTATGGGCCCAGAAATGCCCCCTCTCACTCTTTCAGGTTAGTTATTGAAATCGGGGGCATAGCATGTGCAAATAAAGCAAAGCCAATGTTGTCAAGGCATGTTATAACGTTATGTTATGTCGACTCAATGCAGCTTCAACCTGCACACACAGTACAGCGTTGCCATGGTATTATTGTATCCCCATTAGAGTTGCAAAATTCGGCAAACTTTTCCAAAATTCACAGGTTTTCCAGAAATCCTGGTTGGAGGATCACAGATTTACGGCTTATTCCCTCTTGATTCAGGGAATCGTCTAACCAGGATTTCTGGAAAACCTGGGAATTTTTTTGAAAGTTACTATAATTTTGCAACCCTTATCCCCATAAATACATTACTTGTTTTTAATTCAAATACCGCTGAGAACAAACGCTAAGTTTAATGACTTTACAAACCCTCAACTCTGTAGCACTTTAGAGAGTTACAGAAATTATCAGGTAGTTCATAAGAAATGACATGGTAAAATAGTAGTCATTAATAAGCTATATTAGTTATTTGTAGGGTGTCAGAAAACCCAGTGTCAGCTATATAGCCAATAGCCTGTAGTGAACACTACTGTATGTGTAACATACATTATCAAAGTCATTGTACCGGATCTAGGGATTAAAAAGCCTTCACAAATCAACAGCTTCTCATTTGGTTTCACTCAGAGGAGGACGCTACTCTGGAGTCTAGGTCATGAACTGAAGAGGTATTTCTGAACGCATAGTATAGCCCTGGATTCCACCTCAGTAAGCGGACATCACATTGAGTTAGGCTATGTCCCAAAAGGCAACACATACCCTACAGAGGCTGCGTTTAAACAGGCTGCCCAATTCTGATCTTTTTTTTCACTAATTGGTCTTTTGACCAATCAGTTCAGCTCTAAAAAAGATGTCAAGTGAAAAGATCTGATGTGATTGGTCAAAAGACCAATTAGTGGAAAAAAAGATCAGAATTGGGCAGCCTGTTTAAACGCAGCCTCTGTAGGGTATGGGGTACCATATGCCTTTGTAAATGCAGCCATGATACACTACTTTTGACCAGAACCCATTTGGACATGGTCAAAAGTAGTGCACTATATAAGGAAAAAGGTGCCATTTGGGACTCACACTATTATTTTTACATAACGCACACATTTCCAATGGTTTAGAAGCTATTGCTATATAGAATTGAGCTAGAAAACAATGCGGTCGTTGCGAGCCTTTAGATTAAAAATACATTCAGCTCAGCATTACATAAATTATAGGATATGGCCACCTTTCTCAGGCCTCTTAATAGGTAGGTAATGCAAAACATGGCAAGCAAATGTGATTGGTTTTGGGAGGATTCTTCAATCAATTAAACATTGATGGATTGATGAGGACTCTTGGCTATGAGCCTCGGGGAAGTTGGGCTATGAGTCTCGGGGAAGTTGGGCTATGAGTCTCGGGGAAGTTGGGCTATGAGTCTCGGGGAAGTTGGGCTATGAGTCTCGGGGAAGTTGGGCTATGAGTCTCGGGGAAGTTGGGCTATGAGTCTCGGGGAAGTTGGGCTATGAGTCTCGGGGAAGTTGGGCTATGAGACTCGGGGAAGTTGGGCTATGAGTCTCGGGGAAGTTGGGCTATGAGACTCGGGGAAGTTGGGCTATGAGACTCGGGGAAGTTGGGCTATGAGTCTCGGGGAAGTTGGGCTATGAGTCTCGGGGAAGTTGGGCTATGAGTCTCGGGGAAGTTGGGCTATGAGTCTCGGGGAAGTTGGGCTATGAGACTCGGGGAAGTTGGGCTATGAGACTCGGGGAAGTTGGGCTATGAGTCTCGGGGAAGTTGGGCTATGAGTCTCGGGGAAGTTGGGCTATGAGTCTCGGGGAAGTTGGGCTATGAGACTCGGGGAAGTTGGGCTACAGACTGAAGACTTTAGGTTTTAAAAGCACTGCAGTTTAAAAGCTAAAGACCAAATCATAATGATAAGAAGATGTTGGTCAAAGACAGATGTATAAAATGACTGCAATCCATAAATTAATTTTGGTTTGGGTCAGGGGCAAGCAACTCAAACAGGCGAGGGAAAATCAGTGCATAGTGTCAACATAAATAGCAGCGTGAGGTGAGAGCAACGTCATTTCATACAGATGCTGTGTTTGAGTTAGTAGGGCTGGGATCCTGCTCAATGATCAATCCTATAGGTTTCCATAGAAGCCAGCTGAAGATGACATTTCACTGATGTAGTGTTAAAAAGCACATCTCTCCTACTACCATACTTGACTCCAAATAGTGCGATACTGAAAAGTCCATCCTTTGTGATTTAGGAAAAGAACAAAAACGTGTTGGGGTAACATTTATGTTGAAATGATGGGACTTAACATTATCATAAAATACAATTCAGTAGAACTTTGGATGTCATATTTGTAAAATATGTAAGTAGTTGTCTTGAGGATTGGGTACCTCAAAATCGAACAGAGAGGTTCTGTGTCAAAAAGCTGCCCCATTCAGACCAGGTTTAAGGCAAAAACACTGACATCAGATCAGGATGACCTGAACTCTGGCTCCCTCCCAAATGGAACCCTACTCCCTATATAGTGCACTACTTTTGACCAAGGTCCGCATTGGGCTCTGGCCAAAAGTAGTGCACTATATAGGGAATAGGGTGCTATTTGGGACACACTTTTGGGAGTTTCCAAGGAGAAGAGCAGCAGTATGTAATGTGACTAGAAAACAACACAAAACACAAATCCCAACCCTAATTTGGTATCAAGCCGTTCATGTAGACCAAGAAAGACAACAAACAAACAACAAACAGAAATCCAATCAGTGTGCAAAATGGAGGTTAAAAGAGGAGCAGAACAGGCAAATACTCCTTTGGAGGATGGGCTGTCTGCTTCGGAGTTAGTTTTTAGTGTGATTGGGATCATGATAAGACTGTACAAGGTCCTGTTCGGCAGAGATGGGGTGGGGCATTAGGGGTTCAAAGGTCAAGGATCAGGGATGAGAGGTTGGGGCCCAACTACCTGTGGACGGGCAGGTGCAGGCCGTTGAGGGAGGAGGTGGTGACGGGCGGGTGGAGCTCCAGCTGGGTGAGCAGAGAGAAGTGGTCAGAGGGGATATGGGGGTGGGGACAGCCGGTGATGTTGTTGTCCATTAACCACTGAGTCTCTAGGGGGCCCAGCAGGCCGGCTACAGACATGTGAGTCTTGGAGAAGAAGATGTAGTCGATCACGCCCTGCGGAAGGAGGGAGAGCAGGGAAGAGAGGGTAACAGAGAGAATGAAAGAGAGAATTTCATTACATGTTAACAATCTGAAACATCCAACTGGTCAAGGGGTTCCTAGTCTAACTGGGCGGTAACATGGCATCAACTGGTCAAGGGGTTCCTAGTCTAACTGGGCGGTAACATGGCATCAACTGGTCAAGGGGTTCCTAGTCTAACTGGGCCGTAACATGGCATCAACTGGTCAAGGGGTTCCTAGTCTAACTGGGCCGTAACATGGCATCAACTGGTCAAGGGGTTCCTAGTCTAACTGGGCCGTAACATGGCATCAACTGGTCAAGGGGTTCCTAGTCTAACTGGGCCGTAACATGGCATCAACTGGTCAAGGGGTTCCTAGTCTAACTGGGCCGTAACATGGCATAAACTCTGAGTACTACACTGAAGACAGATCCTATTCCAGAGCAGCCCAGTTTTATTTTGAAGTCGTTTATATATAGTTGGGAGTATTAAGGTGTAACCTACCTTGAAGTCATATACAATGCATTCGGAAAGTATTTAGACCCCTTGACTTTTTCCACATTTTGTTACTTTATAGCCTTAGGCAGGACAAAGAAGAATGACTGTTTAACAGATGAATTACTGATTAAAGGATGAATTACTGTTTAACGGATGAATTACTGTTTAACGGATGAATTACTGTTTAACGGATGAATTACTGTTTAACGGATGAATTACTGTTTAACGGATGCCCTGCCTTACTTTTCTCCATACCCCGCCGAAAAAATTATCAAAATGTGTTATTTTTTGGGCAATATATGCTGTGCTTTGTTTATAATGCGCTGTCCCTTCTCCCTTGAGGCTTTCCCAAGTTGATGCCCAAGAGACCAAACAGCCTCAGATCACGCGCTCAGATCATGTTCCAGCCTCTAATTGGACAGTGAAACACACACGCTCAGATCATGTTCCAGCCTCTAATTGGACAGTGAAACACACACGCTCAGATCATGTTCCAGCCTCTAATTGGACAGTGAAACACACACGCTCAGATCATGTTCCAGCCTCTAATTGGACAGTGAAACACACACGCTCAGATCATGTTCCAGCCTCTAATTGGACAGTGAAACACACACGCTCAGATCATGTTCCAGCCTCTAATTGGACAGTGAAACACACACGCTCGCACCTGTAGGCGACGTGCAGATGTTTTGTTTCTCTCTCATGCCGTCATGGCTGAAGCCAGCGCAAATACCTACTATTTATATGTCCAGGTCAAACGTGGGACGTCCCTCCTCATAAACAAATAGTTATATTATTAGTTAATACATAATTGTCAGAGCTATTAGAAGCGATTAACAGACAAAAGCAACAATGTCATTGAACCAATTGACTGGCCAAAGATCAGGGCATTCATCAGCAAAGACGCAGTGCAAGCTGATAGTATTTTGGACAACCAAATTGAAGTCAAAATGATTGATGAAATTGAAGTGTGTCAGCTGTATGGTAATTTGCGATTCATAACTTACATTTTACCGGTACTACCAGTAGTAGTAGTAGGCCAATCAATAACACCAAGACGGAATGCGTTGGAAGTGATGATGTTCCGCCGAGAACAGCTAGCATGTCCAGCAAAATACATCGCCTGTGGCACGCACACACACTTGGTGCAGATCAGCAGCTCCATAATGATGTGATCAACTGTCTCCAATGTGGGGGCTTTTTGTGGCAGCCAGACGAGACAATCGAAGGAGGATGCTGTGAGCAAAGTTACTGGGCTGAAATTTAGTCACACTTTCTCTATATAGATTGATGCTTCCAATTGTGCCTGTTATAAACTACATTTTTTATTTTGATGATGATAGGTTATACTCTATGGACGGATTTACAGCGGGTGAAATAAGTATTGAACACGTCACCATTTTTCTCAGTAAATATATTTCCAAAGGTGCTATTGACATGAAAGTTTCACCAGATGTTGGTAACAACCCAAGTAATCCATACATACAAAGAAACCAAAACAAATAAGTTACGAAATTAAGTTGTGTGTAATAATGTGAAATGACACAGGGAAAAACTACTGAACACATGAAGAAAGGGAGGTTCAAAAAGGCATGGAAAGCCAAGACAACAGCTGAAAACTATCAGTAATTAAAAAGCAATCCAGCCCCCTGTCAGTGCAAATTAATATCAGCTGGTTCAGTCCCAACTGATGGCCTACAAATAGGTCTCATTGCCAAGGTGTCACACAAGACACATCTCATGATGGGTAAAAGCAAAGAGCTGTCTCAAGACCTTCGCAACCTAATTGTTGCAAAACATAATGATGGCATTGGTTATAGGCGCATTTCTAAGCTTCTGAATGTTCCAGTGAGCACTGTTGGGGCCATAATACGGAAGTGGAAAGAATCATTTCACCATAAATTTGCCTCGACCAAGTGCTCCTCGTATATTTGCCCATTCATCCTTCCTTCAATTATGTGAAGTTTGCCAGTTTGGTGAAATGATTGTCTTTCCACTTCCGTATATAAAAAAAGAAGACATTTACATAAGTATTCAGACCCATTACTTTGTTGAAGCACCTTTGGCAGTGATTACAGCCTCGAGTCTTCTTGGGTACGACGCTACAAGCTTGGCACACCTGTATTTGGGGAGTTTCTCCCACTCTTCTCTGCAGATCCTCTCAAGCTCTGTCAAGTTGGATGGGGAGCCCACAAGGGTGCGTGCTCAGCCCCCTCCTGTACTCCCTGTTCACCGATGACTGCGTGGCCAAAAACGCCTCCAACTCAAATCATCAAGTTTACAGACGACAACAATGGTAGGCTAGATTACCAACAATGATGAGTCAGCCTACAGCGAGGAGGTGAGGGCTCTGGGAGTGTGTTGCCAGGAAATAACCTCTCACTTAACGTCAACAAAAGTAAGGAGATGATCGTGGACTTCAGGAAACAGCAGAGGGAGCACCCCCCTATCCACATCGACGGGACCACAGTGGAGAAGGTGGAAAGCTTCAAGTTCCTCTGCGTACACATCACTGACAAACTGAAATGGTCCACCCACACAGACAGTGTGGTGAAGAAGGCACAATAGCGCCTCTTCAACCTCAGGAGGCTAAAGAAATTTGGCTTAACACCTAAATCCCTTAAACTTTTACAGATGCACAATTGATAGCATCCTGCCGGCTGTATCACCGCCTGGTACGGCAACTGCTCCGCCCACAACAGCAAGGCTATCCAGAGGGTGGTGCGGTCTGCCGAACACATTACCGGGGGCAAACTTCCCGCCCTCCTGGACACCTACAGCACCCGATGCCATCGGAAGGCCAAAAAGATCATCAACCACCCGAGCCACGGCCTGTTCACCCCGCTATCATCCAGAAGGCGAGGTCAGTACAGGTGCATCAAAGCTGGGACTGAGAGACTGAAAAACAGCTTCTATCTCAAGGCCATCAGACTGTTAAATAGCCATCACTAGCACACCAGAGGCTGCTGCCTATAGACACTGATTAGAAATCACTCGCCACTTTAAGAAATGGAGGCAACTGTGTTCTTGGGGACCTTCAATGCTGCAGAAATGTTTTGGTACTGTTCCCAAGATCTGTGCAATTATTTCGACCTCGTGGCTTGGTTTTTGCTCTGACATGCACTGTCAACCGTGGGCCGTTATATAGACAGGTGTGTGCCTTTCCAAATCATGTCCAACCAATTGAATTTACCACAGGTGGACTCCATTCAAGTTGTAGAAACATCTGAAGGATGATCAATGGAAACAGGATGCACCTGAGCTCAATTTCGAGTCTCTTAGCAAAGGGTCTGAATACTTATGTAAATAAGGTATTTCAGTTTTACATTTTTAATACATTTGCAAAAAATTCTAAAAACCTGTTTTCGCTTTGTCATTGCGGGGTATTGATGAAGGGAAACATTTATTCAATCCGTTTTAGAATAAAGGTTGTAACGTAACAAAATGTGGAAAAGGTCAAGGGGTCTGAAGACTTTCCGAATGCACTGTATATAGTTGATGTATTTTTGTTGAACCTTTATTTAACTAGGCAAGTCAGTTAAGAACAAATTCTTATTTACAATGACGACCTACCTACAGGGTCAAACATAATAGTATGGCACCCCTGGAGCAAATTAGGGTTAAGTGCCTTGCTCAAGGACACAGACAGGTTTTTTTTTTCACCTTGTCGTCTCAGGTATTCGAACCAGCGACCTTTCGGTTACTGGCCCAACGCTCTAAACACTTGGCTACCGGCCGCCCTATTAAGGTGTAACCTACCTTGAAGTCATATGTATAATTGGTATAAGACATGAGGCTGCCCTGGTAGGCGCTCTTCAGCTGGAAGCTGTGTGTAATGCTGCCGTCAGAAGGTCCGTTCTTCCCCTGGCAGCTGAAGTTGGTGAGAGCCTCGTTGTAACGCAGCTCTCTGAAGTCCTTATGGTTCTCTGCTACACCACCGTTACTCAGGTACTCCACTACACCTGGTGGGGGGAGGGGGGTCATATAACAGTTAATACTGGATGGGGAAAGGGGGGGCGTTGAAACAGTTAACCTCGGTTTTCTAGCGTGTTGGAGTACCTGAGAGACAGATAATATGGAGCGCAGCTTTGCTTCAGTGAAAAGAGTTAGGGTTAAGGGTTAGTTCTGAGCCAGGTCAAGATAGACAGATACATAGGTACTTTATTGATCCCCGAGGGGAAATTTCTTCACCAAGCAGCTACTAAAAAACACAGGGCAGGTGCAAAATGCCAGAACGAAAATACACAAAAGACAGATACACGATACATGATACATAGAGCGGCAGTATGAAAAAGTATAGAAATATAGAAAGTCTGGAGTGCAAAAAGCTATAAAAAAGACATTGCATAGTATGAGTGAATGGCTGAATATGTACACTATACATTGTTACAGAGTGTTAGGTGAAAAAAATTATACAAATATTGCAAGTTGATATAGATAAATAAGGAGTATTTGCATGGTTAACTATACTATACAGGTCGATGGCAGAGAAATACTTAATTAGCTAAATGTGAGTATGATATAAGTGAGAGTAATAATAGTTAATATACAGTCTGGTTAAATGAACAGGTATGTGAATATTTTGCATGGTTAAATTAGCTGTACAGGTCAGGTCCTTACCAGAGTCTGGCAGGGAGTTGAGGTCAGCACAGAGGACGATAGGGATGGAGGCGGGGTCGGAGGTCGGGGAGCCTGTTGCCACGGAGCTCAACGCCCTCTCTGTGATGCTCTTCAGCTCAGATAGGAACATCATGGTCTGGATCAGCTTGACGTCACAGAACTCTGGGTCCCAGTGCATGTGGGCGTTAGCCACGAGGATGAGCTGTGTCTCCTGCAGAGGCTTCATGCCTGACAAACAGAAGAAGAAGACAAATACTTTATTGTCCATTTTCCTTACAGTCCACAGAACAGTGGTAAGAGTTAGTTAACCACACCTTGGCCAAATAGATTATGTCAAGAACTTTTCAAGTATTTAACGGTATTTTCAGGTGACCTTAAAATGGACTTGTTTGCATTGTACCAGGCCAAACTAAATCAAACTAAAGTTGTGTCAAGTAAACGTTTAGGACTTTGGATAAGTAGGGAGTGCCATCTACTGGTACAGTTAGGTACTGGTAAAAAACATACACCGTCTATGGGAAAAACAAACCATGATGATCTCTAGTACAGAGAGAGGAGAATGCTACTGAAGTTTCATTTGATATTTTCATCATTTAGCAGAAAACTGAAAACTAGCTTTTATTCAGAGAGGTTTGGAAGTATCGATTAGACAGACAGGCAGACAGGCAGACCAGGCAGGACAGACAGACAGACAGACAGGCAGGCAGGACAGACGATACATAATGCGGCAGTATGAAAAAGTATAAAAATACAAGAAGTCTGGAGTGCATAAAGCTGAATATGTACACTATACATTGCTAGAGTGTTAGGTGAAGAAAATGATACAAATATTGCAAGTTGATATAAATAAATGACAAATATTTGCATGGTTAACTATACTATACAGGTCCATGGCAGAGAAAGATACTCAAATAGCTAAATGTGCGTATTATATAAGTGAGGGTAATAATAGTTTACTTAATATACAGTCTGGTTAAATGTACAGGTAAATGAATATTTGCATGGTTAAATGAACTGTACAGGTAAATATACAGTTACATTTACAGGTAAGTGAATATTTGCATGGTTAAATGAACTGTACAGGTAAATATACAGTTACATGTACAGGTAAATGAATATTTGCATGGTTAAATGAACTGTACAGGTAAATGACAGGAAGAGATACTTAATTAGCTAAATGTGGGTATGATATAATTTAGGGTAATAATAATAATTCAAATGTGCAATACGTGCATAAGATAAATGCACGTATTGCACATTTGATATACTATATGCAATGAAAAAAAAAATACTAATACTAATATGCAGTCCTGAGTGAATGACTACGTAAGTTCAGTCCAAGAATTACTTACAATATTGCACGTGATATATAACAACTGTACATGAGTATGTATATACAGTCCTGAATGAATAAGTCCTGAGTGAATGAGTGATTACAGACCAGAGTTACTCACAGATGGATGGATGCCTAATTGTTAAACTAGGGCCTAACACCCCAACAGTTCCAGGTCTATGTTGCCGACGGCACGGCACCCAGGTGAGGTATTAAATAGTCTAATAGCCGCCGGCAGGAAGGACCTCCTGTAGCGCTGTCTGGCACACTGTGGTGGGATCAGTCTGCGACTGAAGGTGCTCCTCTGCGTCATAACCATGGCATGCAGAGGGTGGGTGACGTTGTCCATGATGGCCAGCAGTTTGGCCAGGATCCGTCTCTCAGCCACCTCCTCTAGAGTGTCAAGGCTAATCCCCAGAACAGAGCTAACCTTCCTGATCAGCTTATTTACCCGAGAAGCATCACCGGCCTTTATGTTGGCGTCCCAGCACAACTCTTTAAACTAATGTTGTCACCAGGCCGGCCAAAACTCCATCCCACCAAAACAGGAGGAAATTTCAGGCGGTCTTTTCAAACAGCTCTGACACTAAAAGGGCACTATATTTCTCACAGTATTATTCCAACCTCAGTGTGGAAACACAGGAAAGAAAAATCACATTTTTGACTGCATTGGGCCTTTAAGATACTACTTGGAATTAATACTATTAATAAAGTTATTTGATTGGCGGATTGATTGTACAGATATAAAGATCGACTGACTGACTGATTAACAGGTTCCTTACCACCAGAGAACATATCCTTGTTGACCTCCAGCAGGACAGCGACCCCGATGTTGTCCTTGGTCATGACCCTGTTCAACATGACCTCTGAACCCTCAGAGTTCGCCATAGCAACCTGGTTGAATTCCACCGTGTGTTTCTGCACCAGAGTAAATCTGAAACATAACCAAACCTGTGTTCAAACAGTATTTAAAATCTTTCAAATACTTTGAGCATTTGACTTAAGACTGCCTTAAACTTTTTTTATTGGTTCCCATTGCAAGAGGCAAGTTCAATCAAGTACAGGTACATTTTTTGAAATTATTCACTTTTAGGCTGGGTATCTGTAAAGCACTTTGGTAACTGATTGATTCATTTACTCACTTCTCAGTCTTGAAGAACACGGCACATCCATCCACGTGCTTCCTCTCCTGTTCTGAGACTAGTTTGGCACGAGACTTTGGGCAGAAGTACCCGTCATACCCACGGTCCTTTAAAGTCTCCAGGAACAGGGCGTAGTACTGCTCGGTCTCCACCTCCTGAGGACACACAACCAAGACGACTGTCACATTACAATAGTTTAGTGGATGTTTACTTTGCTCCGGTGTAAAAGATGCAGGCTGGGTCTGAATGGGTTCTACTGAAGCCCTGTTATTCAAAGAAAAGATGCTCCCGTACAAGAACATATCCAACACACTGGCTAACCTACCTCTTGATGTGTGGAGGTTGAGTAGTTTCATTGTATACCCATTAACTGGTATAAATCGCAGCTACTCTTCCTGGGGTCCACAAACATTTCATCGCAGACTGATGATGTCAGACCCTACCTGTAGACTGATGATGTCAGCGTCACAGTGTGTGATCTCCTCCATGATGCCCTTCTTCCTGTACTCCCAGTTGAGGGCCCAGGAAGGGCAGTAGCCGTAGAGCTGACGGGTTGCGTACTTGTCACACAGCACGTTGTAACACATCACTGTGAACATGGCTGGGAGAGAGAGGGAGGAGAAGGGGGGCGGGGGGAATCCTTAATACACCATCAACAACTCAATGACATGCATCATGACATACGCATGTAGTAGTGCTATTAAGACTACTACTGCTACATCTACTGACTAGTACTAATACTGCTGCTACTAGTACTACTACTACTATCCTGAAGTACCTGTAACTACCAATGGGAGTTATCCTGAAGTACCTGTAACTACCACTGGGAGTTATCCTGAAGTACCTGTAACTACCACTGGGAGTTATCCTGAAGTACCTGTAACTACCACTGGGAGTTATCCTGAAGTACCTGTAACTACCACTGGGAGTTAACCTGGGAGTACCTGTAACTACCACTGGGAGTTAACCTGGGAGTTATCCAGAAGTACCTGTAGGGATCATTGGGTCTCGCTCCTTCAAGGTGATCCAAGGTCTCTGGGGGAGCTGTTCTGGATGCACTAAACAAAGGACACCATAAAAGACAATTAATTCACTAATTAACTACTTGATTAATTAGAAAGGGATACAGGCCTTTGGTTTAGGAGAAGAAAATATGACAATTCAGGTGTGGTGCTCAGGTCAGGTTTAGACTAAATGGTTGTATAAATACGTAAGCCCCCTACCGGTTGTTTTGTTTTAACGTGAATCGTTGGAACCATTTACCTGCTAGATTGTCGAGCATATAGTTCAACAGCTTTCTGGTTCCATCTGATTCCTGGTACAGGTTGAGGATGTCTTGGGACAAAGGGTTACCTGCACAGAGAAACAATAATAAGCCTTAATAATAATAATAAGTAATCAAATACTGAAACAATAATAAGCCTTAATAATAATAATAAGTCATCTAACACAAACAATAATACGCCTTAATAACAATAATAATAAGTCATCTAACACAAACAATAATACGCCTTAATAATAATAATAATTAAGTCATTATAAACCCTTGATATAACTATAAAGGTAACCTTAAGTAGAGTGTTGACAAATTAAGACATACCTTTTAGCCCCAGTGTTTGTAGCTGGAACAGCCGCCCGAGTTCGTAAGGTAGAACTCGCAAAAGATTGTTGTTTAAAAGCAATTCCCTGGGAAAACAGTGTGAAGAAGAAACATCTGTAGAAAGCAGAGCACCTCCCCCATCCTGGTGGGTCTAATGCCACTCTGCTTCTATAAACAGCAACTTACAGTACAGTGAGTTCATGGTGGTTCTAATGCCACTCTGCTTCTATAAACAGCAACTTACAGTACAGTGAGTTCATGGTGGGTCTAATGCCACTCTGCTTCTATAAACAGCAACTTACAGTACAGTGAGTTCATGGTGGGTCTAATGCCACTCTGCTTCTATAAACAGCAACTTACAGTACAGTGAGTTCATGGTGGGTCTAATGCCACTCTGCTTCTATAAACAGCAACTTACAGTACAGTGAGTTCATGGTGGGTCTAATGCCACTCTGCTTCTATAAACAGCAACTTACAGTACAGTGAGTTCATGGTGGGTCTAATGCCACTCTGCTTCTATAAACAGCAACTTACAGTACAGTGAGTTCATGGTGGGTCTAATGCCACTCTGCTTCTATAAACAGCAACTTACAGTACAGTGAGTTCATGGTGGGTCTAATGCCACTCTGCTTCTATAAACAGCAACTTACAGTACAGTGAGTTCATGGTGGTTCTAATGCCACTCTGCTTCTATAAACAGCAACTTACAGTACAGTGGGTTCATGGTGGGTCTAATGCCACTCTGCTTCTATAAACAGCAACTTACAGTACAGTGAGTTCATGGTGGGTCTAATGCCACTCTGTTTCTATAAACAGCAACTTACAGTACAGTGGGTTCATGGTGGGTCTAATGCCACTCTGCTTCTATAAACAGCAACTTACAGTACAGTGGGTTCATGGTGGGTCTAATGCCACTCTGCTTCTATAAACAGCAACTTACAGTACAGTGGGTTCATGGTGGGTCTAATGCCACTCTGCTTCTATAAACAGCAACTTACAGTACAGTGAGTTCATGGTGGGTCTAATGCCACTCTGTTTCTATAAACAGCAACTTACAGTACAGTGAGTGCATACATTTCCAGCACCAACTCAGGAATTCACAACCACACAGGAGCTCTTACCTGAGGGACACCATGTTTCCGAGTTCGGCGGGCAAGCTGCGGAGCTTGTTGGACGACAGGTTGAGGTAGGCCAGGTGTGGCAGCTTGGCGATGTCGGGCGGGATGCGACTCAGATTGTTGTCATTAATGTGTAGAGCCGTCAGGTGGGTGAGGGTCCACAGAGAACTGCTCAGACTTCTGACCCGACCTGGAGTGGAGACAGAGGAGAGATGGGTGATATGGATGTGAGGTAAGGCTTCCAATAGTGCACTCTTCATAGTAGGGATGGGCATTTGCCCTTGTTTGACTGTTCGAGAACTCGCATGATTTGTTTTCAAGTACTTGAGTACTCTAATAAATTATTATACATATTTATTAATTAACTTTTTTTTTTTTACAAGGGCTGCACTGGAGAAAATGTGCTCATTTAACTATATGCCAACAGTGCGCAACAATGCCTAATTTATCATAACAGATAACGAATCCTAATTGCTAAATGTACTCATATATATTATTATCTTCTGTCAATAAAACTGGTAATATCAGTTATTATCAGTAATATCAACTGGTTATTTATATTGTGTAACATAATCTTCAAAAAGGTAGTAACCTCAGCAGTGGCACTTGCTTGTAGAAGCCTATAGACCCCTTTCTGTGTTTGCAAACAATGAGGGCGAACCGTGCAAGTTGGTGGCAGAACAAGGGGGAGATCTTATAGAACGCCAGCAGAACAAGGGGGAGTTCTTATAGAACGCCAGCAGAACAAGGGGGAGTTCTTATAGAACGCCAGCAGAACAAGGGGGAGTTCTTATAGAACGCCAGCAGAACAAGGGGGAGTTCTTATAGAACGCCAGCAGAACAAGGGGAAGTTCTTATAGAACGCCAGCAGAACAAGGGGGAGTTCTTATAGAACACCAGAAAAAAAAAAGCCTTTTACATGTTGATTTTGAGTACGTCACACTACTTTTGGATTAAGATTGGATTTTAAGCCTCGTATAAAATGTCCTGCTTAATATAATGTGTCATCATAACCAATCAACTGAAATTTAATTAAACACGTCAACTTTTTTTGGCTAGCTTTGCTTCCAGCCTACATCAATGAACGTTAGCATTCTAGCTAACAACTACAGCATCCATAGAGTTGAAGTTGGAAGTTTACATACACCTTAGCCTTCCACCAGCTTCTCACAATAAGTTGGGTGAATTTTGGCCCATTTCTCCTGACAGAACTGGTATAACTGATTCAGGTTTGTAGGCCTCCTTGCTCGCAAACGCTTTTTCAGTTCTGCCCACAAATGTTCTATAGGATGGAGGTCAGGGCTTTATGATGGTCACTCCAATACCTTGACTTTGTTGTCCTTAAGCCATTTTGCCACAACTTTGGAAGTATGCTTGGGGTCATTGTCCATTTGGAAGACCCATTTGCGACCAAGCTTTAACTTCCTGACTGATGTCTTGAGATGTTGCTTCAATATATCCACATAAATTGTCCTTCCTCATGATGCCATCTATTTTGTGAAGTGCAGCAAAGCACCCCCACAACATGATGCTGCCACCCCCGTGCTTCACAATTGGCATGGTGTTCTTTGGCTTGCAAGCCTCTCCCTTTTTCCTCCAAACATAACGATGGTCATTATGGCCAAACAGTTCTATTTTTCTTTCATCAGACCAGAGGACATTTCTCCAAAAAGTATGATCTTTGTCCCCATGTGGAGTTGCAAACCATAGTCTGGCTTTTATATGGTGGATTTGGAGCAGTGGCTTCTTCCTTGCTGAGCGGCCTTTCAGGTTATGTCGATATAGGACTTGTTTTGCTGTGGATATAGATACTTTTGTACCTGTTTCCTCCAGCATCTTCACAAAGTCCTTTGCTGCTGTTCTGGGATTTATTTGCACTTTTCGCACCAAAGTACGTTTATCTCTAGGAGACAGAACGCGTCTCCTTCCTCAGTGGTATGATGCCTGCGTGGTCCCTTGGTATTTATACTTGCGTACTATTGTTTGTACAGATGAACGTGGTACCTTCAGGCATTTGGAACTTGCTCCCAAGGATGAACCAGACTATGTTGAGCAAAGAGGCACTGAGTTTGAAGGTAGGCCTTGAAATACATCCACAGGCACACCTCCAGTTGACTCAAATTATGTCAATTAGCCTATCAGAAGCTTCTAAAGCCATGACATAATTTTCTGGAATTTTCATAGCTGTTTAAAAGGCACAGTCAACTTAATGTAGGTAAACTTCTGACCCACTGGAATTGTGATATAGTGAATTATAAGTGAAATAATCTGTCTGTAAACAATTGTTGGAAGAATTACTTGTGTCATGCACAAAGTAGATGTCCTAACCGACTTGCCAAAACTATAGTTTGTTAACATGAAATCTGTGAAGTGGTTGAAAAATGAGTTTTAATGACTTCAACCTAAGTGTATGTAAACTTCCAACTTCAACTGTAAGTATTTTGCAAAGATCACAACCAAATATTATCTTTATTTACTTAATTTGTTTTATTCTTATTATATATATATATATATAATATATATATATATATATATATATATATATATATATATATATATATATATATATATATATATATATATTTTAAAGATACCCCTTTAACTCCAGTCTTGTCCCATCTCTGCAGCTCCTGTACGGACTCGGGAGAGGCGAAGGTCGAGAGCCGTGCGTCCTTCAAAACACAACACCACCAAGCCGCACTGCTTCTTGACACAACGCACGCTTAACCCGGAAGCCAGCCGCACCAATGTGTCAGAGGAAACACGTACACCTGGCGACCGTGTCAGCGTGCATGTGCCCGGCCCGCCACAGGAGTCGCTAGAGCACGATGGGACAAGGACATCCCAGGTGGCAAACCCTCCCCTAACCTGGATGACGCTGTGACAATTGTGTGTCGCCTCATGGGTCTCCCGGTCGTTTTGTTTAGAAGTGATAAAAACATAAATCTAGGCAATGTTGAATGGGCGCAGATGGCGATGGCTTTCTTACTGCCGCCAAGAGTCGCGTTCATCTGTGTGTGACGTCTGTGTGTCGTATACTGGAAAAGGGTCTATGGCTGTGCAATGGCATAGTCTTGTTTTGTTAATTTAGCAGACAGCCACTTATTTCCCGAGCCCTCATCAGTCAAGACACCTATTTTAGTAAAAACTAGGGTTGCAAAGGGTCGGAAACTTTCTGGGAAATTAAGCCCTGGAATTTTGGAAATGTTGCTTAAATTCATCAAAAATCTTAGCTTATAACAGTGAACCTTTTTTGTGGGATACACATAAGGTAATTCTAGGTCTTGTGGCATATTTTGGTTAAACTAACCCCAATTCAACGGAATTGCAACCCTCTGCACGCACAGTGCATTCTTCCATCACATGTGCAGCTGATTCTCAAGATCTTGCACACTAATGAGATGCTATTGAGCCCACACTACTACATGCTTTCTGGTAAGTTTCTATTACAATACTGGGTGGGGTGAATATATTTTATATGACATAGTAAATAGTAGCCTACAGCAAAGTGTGTTTAAATCATTTCTAACTTTTTTTGCTACCATGTGGGTTTTAGCTTGCTTGAGCCTGCTAACTGAGGAGTGTTAATTCATACATGTTTAATTTTAAAACATGTATCTTACAAAGGAGTTGTTTAATATAACTGCTTAACTAGTTATCTGTACATGGAATTGTATTTTTTTTACTAAGATTGTTTTCTAATTTTTACAGGAAAATGCCACAGGCATTATCTGATGTGTGGAGACATTTCACTGCAGCTAATGTAGAAGGAAAAGCTGTGTACATTTGCAAATACTGTGCCAAATCATATGTGAAGAAGGCAACAAAGATGCAGAATCATCTGGTCAAGTAAGTGCATAAAGTTCCCTCAGCTCTCACAACAAGCAACCTCTGACAAAAGTCCCTCTACTTCTATTCGAGGTGAAATTATGAATCAGACACCTTATCGATGGAATAAGAAGATTTTTCTGACTCAATGGAGGAACGTAGTCAGAGAAATGCTGATGAATGTCTTGCTCGAGCTGTGTATGAAACTGGTTCACCTCTGATGCTCACAGGCAATGTGTATTGGAAGAGATTTCTGAATGTTCTTCACCCAGCATACACCCCTCCAACCACACATGCTTTATCTACTCATTTTGCAGGATGCAGAGTTTAACAGAGTTCAAGTGAAGGTCAAGCAAATCATAGAGAAAGCACACTGTATTGCAGTACCCTCACATCACACCCATTGGCTGTGCTGCTCATGCATTGAATCTGCTCCTCAAGGACATCATGGAACATAAAACAATGGATACACTCTACAAGAGAGCCAAGGAAATGGTTAGGTATGTGAAGGGTCATCAAGTTATAGCAGCAATCTACCTCACCAAGCAAAGTGAGAAGAATAAGAGCTTCACATTGAAGCTGCCCAGCAACACCCGTTGGGGTGGTGTTGTCATCATGTTTGACAGTCTCCTGGAGGGGAAGGAGTCTCTCCAAGAAATGGCCATATCACAGTCTGCCGATATGGACAGCCCCATCAAGAGGATCCTCCTGGATTATGTATTTTGGGAGAGAGTAAGCAGCCCAAAACCTATAGCAGTAGCCATTGCATGGATTGAGGAAGACAATGCCATCCTGTCTGATGTTCACTGTTGCTCCAAGCAGAGGAAACTGCAGTTCTGAAATACATCAAAAAGTGTGAAGACTTCTGCCTGAAGCCCATACATGCCGCAGCATACATGTTGGACCCCAAGTATTCTGGCAAGAGCATCCTGTCTGGTGAAGGGATCAACAAGGCTCGCCACCTTGGCCTGGATGAGGGCAAGGTTCTTGGCAGTCTGGTGAAGTACACATCCAAGCAAGGGCTTTGGGATGGAGATGCAATATGGCAGTTGTGCCAACATATCTCATCAGCCACCTGGTGGAAGGGACGTTGTGAATCTGAGGCTCTTTCCCCTGTTGCCTCCATCATCCTCCAAATCCCACCAACATCAGCCTCCTCAGAGTGCAACTGGTCCTTGTTTGGGAACACACACACCAAAGCAAGCAACAGGCTGACCAATACAAGGGTTGACAAATTGGTGGCCACCTGGGCTTTTTGAGCCTGACAATGAGCCATCCTCAACAACGTTGGAAAGTGACAGTGAAGATGAGGCCTCAGAGTCTGATATCTTCAGCTCATTATTGTTATTTACTAAATATTTTCTTAACTCTACTTTCTTAAATCTGCATTGTTAATTAAGGACTTGTAAGTAAGCATTTCACAGTAATGTCTATACCTGTTGTATTCGGCATGTGACAAATACAATGACCTGATATCTCCAGCTAACTGACTGACTGACCTGATATCTCCAGCTAACTGACTGATTGACCTGATATCTCCAGCTAACTGACTGTCTGACCTGATATCTCCAGCTAACTGACTGACTGACCTGATATCTCCAGCTAACTGACTGATTGACCTGATATCTCCAGCTAACTGACTGTCTGACCTGATATCTCCAGCTAACTGACTGTCTGACCTGATATCTCCAGCTGACTGACTGAACTGATATCTCTAGCTAACTGACATCTCCTGCTAACTGACTGATTGACCTGATATCTCCAGCTAACTGACTGTCTGACTGACCTGATATCTCCAGCTAACTGACTGACTGACCTGATATCTCCAGCTAACTGACTGACTGACCTGATATCTCCAGCTAACTGACTGACTGACCTGATATCTCCAGCTAACTGACTGACTGACTGACTGACCTGATATCTCCAGCTGACTGACTGACTGACTGACCTGATATCTCCAGCTGACTGACTGACTGACTGACCTGATATCTCCAGCTAACTGACTGACTGAACTGATATATCCAGCTAACTGACTGATTGACCTGATATCTCCAGCTAACTGACTGACTGTCTGACTGACCTGATATCTCCAGCTAACTGACTGACTGTCTGACTGACCTGATATCTCCAGCTGACTGACTGACTGTCTGTCTGACTGACCTGATATCTCCAGCTAACTGACTGACCTGATATCTCCAGCTAACTGACTGACTGACCTGATATCTCCAGCTAACTGACTGACTTGATATCTCCAGCTAACTGACTGACTTGATATCTCCAGCTAACTGACTGATTGACCTGATATCTCCAGCTAACTGACTGTCTGACCTGATATCTCCAGCTAACTGACTGACTGACCTGATATCTCCAGCTAACTGACTGATTGACCTGATATCTCCAGCTAACTGACTGTCTGACCTGATATCTCCAGCTAACTGACTGTCTGACCTGATATCTCCAGCTAACTGACTGTCTGACCTGATATCTCCAGCTGACTGACTGACTGACCGGATATCTCCAGCTGACTGACTGACTGAACTGATATCTCCAGCTAACTGACATCTCCTGCTAACTGACTGATTGACCTGATATCTCCAGCTAACTGACTGACTGACCTGATATCTCCAGCTGACTGACTGACTGACCGGATATCTCCAGCTGACTAACTGACTGAACTGATATCTCCAGCTAACTGACATCTCCTGCTAACTGACTGATTGACCTGATATCTCCAGCTAACTGACTGACTGTCTGACTGACCTGATATCTCCAGCTAACTGACTGACTGTCTGACTGACCTGATATCTCCAGCTAACTGACTGACCTGATATCTCCAGCTAACTGACTGACTGACTGACTGACCTGATATCTCCAGCTGACTGACTGACTGACCTGATATCTCCAGCTAACTGACTGACTGAACTGATATATCCAGCTAACTGACTGATTGACCTGATATCTCCAGCTAACTGACTGACTGTCTGACTGACCTGATATCTCCAGCTAACTGACTGACTGTCTGACTGACCTGATATCTCCAGCTGACTGACTGACTGTCTGTCTGACTGACCTGATATCTCCAGCTAACTGACTGATTGACCTGATATCTCCAGCTAACTGACTGACCTGATATCTCCAGCTAACTGACTGACTGACCTGATATCTCCAGCTAACTGACTGACTTGATATCTCCAGCTAACTGACTGATTGACCTGATATCTCCAGCTAACTGACTGTCTGACCTGATATCTCCAGCTAACTGACTGACTGACCTGATATCTCCAGCTAACTGACTGACTGACCTGATATCTCCAGCTAACTGACTGACTGACCTGATATCTCCAGCTAACTGACTGACTGACCTGATATCTCCAGCTAACTGACTGACTGACCTGATATCTCCAGCTAACTGACTGACTGACCTGATATCTCCAGCTAACTGACTGACTGTCTGACTGACCTGATATCTCCAGCTAACTGACTGATTGACCTGATATCTCCAGCTAACTGAATGACTGACCTGATATCTCCAGCTAACTGACTGACTGACCTGATATCTCCAGCTAACTGACTGACCTGATATCTCCAGCTAACTGACTGACTGACCTGATATCTCCAGCTAACTGACTGACTGACCTGATATCTCCAGCTAACTGACTGATTGACCTGATATCTCCAGCTAACTGACTGATTGACCTGATATCTCCAGCTAACTGACTGACTGACTTGATATCTCCAGCTAACTGACTGACTGACTTGATATCTCCAGCTAACTGACTGACTGACCTGATATCTCCAGCTAACTAACTGACTGACTAACTGACTTGATATCTCCAGTTAACTAACTGACTGACTGACTTGATATCTCCAGCTAACTAACTGACTGACTGACTTGATATCTCCAACTAACTGACTGACTGAGACTAACTGACTGAGTAATTGATTGACTGTGACTGGCTGACCTGATATCTCCAGCTCGGCCCAGTGTGACTTCTTCCCGTTGGCTGCCTCCTCAGCTGACATGATGGTGTATAATCGGCGAGGATCCGGGGGATCATATTTTTCCTTTGGCATACCTGTTAATCTAAGGAACACACACACCAACGAGCCAGATTATTACACCAGACGTGTTAATTCACCAGGGTTTGAATTACACATGGTCTCTTGGGGTGCCTCCTGTCTGTAGGAGGTGCCCCACTTTAATATCTTTAATTGTGGGGGGACCCACATTGATATTTTTGTTATATTGTGCAGATGTCTCACTGAGAAAGCATTCTGGTGTCAGTGACATGGGAAAGGTATTGAAAGCTTGCAGCTACAGAGGAAGTAACAATTAGTAACACAAATAATTAGAATGTCATGCAAAGAAAAATAAAGTTGAAGTGTATCTAGCAGGGAAGACGTTAGGAGCACATTTAGTGGTTAGATAATCTGTTTATCTGTCTAAACACAAGTCGGCCACACGTCCTGTACCAGTGATAGTGGCAACAGGCCACACGTCCTGTACCAGTGACAACAGGCCTTTTCGAGGTCCATTGACAGCTCCATACACAGCTAATTGGTGTCTTTCATAATGACACAGTAACTAAAACACTTTAGTAACCAACCAAGCTACATTTCAATAACGTTACCTAGCTAATTTGCAATTGTTGCTAGCTACCGATGATTGTAAATGCAGTGACATTTGCCTGTTGATTTGTTATCTGACAGTGGTGGGCATTGCTAAATGTCAAAAGTAGCAACAGCTATGCAACTACACCGGGTGTGCTTTGCAAGAGAAGTTTACTGTCCAGCTGTCAAAACCATTCAATGGCATGCATGACACATTTGTACTTGTGCAACAGCACCTAGCCACAAATACATCTCAGCAGTTTTAACAACTTGAACACACAACTGAACGTGTTGTCCCATTACTTTCTAAAGTAAATATAGCAAAGGTTGAAGCATGGGTCTTGAGTAATTTGACAGGCGGCTCGAGAGCACACTCTCTCCTGCGCTAGCAAGCTAGCTAGCTAGCTCTGGTACTTGGACCTTGGGAGGAGGTGAGGTAAAACGTACGGGAGAAATGCAGAGAGACATTCGGCGATACAAATTGTCACCGCAACCATGAACAATAAACATGTATTACCTGCATTCGGGGGGTGGTAGAGAATATTTAGTGGCGATATTGTTAAAGACATGCAGACGGAGTTCTTGAACGTTCAGACCCTGAACGTACCGAACTCCGAAGAGGCAGGATGAAGAACAACAAACATGGCTTCCGCTCGTGTGGCCCACCGGAACCAAAGTTGCCTTGCGTTGTTTCTAGACGTGACGAATTTAACGTAGGGTACGTCACCGGTGCAATTTTAAACATGGCAACCTGCACGAGGGTGGTAAAAGGTCAGTTCTACAAACTATTTTATATTCAATTCTCATGCAATTCAAGTTTTTAGAATAAACTGTCCACATATATCAGAGCTTGGCAATGATGCATAGCCAATGTATTTTACATACTGTAGTTTTTAGCTCCAGCTAACTCGGGCCAGTAGCTAACTAGCTAGCTAAGCTATTAGCAAGCTAATGTTGTAACTGTTGACGCTAGTTAGTATAATTCAATAACTGGTCTCCTACACTAGACTTAACATAGGATACTTAGTGTGATATATCACGTTTGGTATGGTTACATAAGACAGGTGGTTACTTAAAGCAAAACAAAAGTAGGGCGGTTGGTGGGGCGTATAACACGAACGTCTAGCATCCTAAAGGTTGCTAGTTTAAATATCATAGACGATTTTAGCTAATTAGCATCTGTTCAACTACTTACTACTTATCATGTTAGCAAACCTTAACCATTTTCAGCTAACCCTGCCCCTAACCTTAACCCTTTTAGCGAACCCTTCCTTTAACAATGTAGCCTAACTCCTAAACTTAACACTAACCCAGCTAACGTTAGCCACCTAGCTATAATTCGTAACATACCATACGTTCCAATTCGTAATATATAATATGAATTGGCATTCGTAACATTTCCAAAGAAATGGGTGAAGGAACTCCAGAAATTAATACATACCAAACGAAACGTAACATACTAAATGGAGTGTCTCGGATTTACATACATAAAAATATGAAATGCTCTGAGACCAGATTGCAACAATAACTAGTCACTTAGCTAGGCAGCTATATATTATTGTGATCTAAATAGTGCCATAACCTGCTAACTGTCAGTGCTGCGTTGTACTGGCTAGTTAGGGGACCATGTATGTGTTCCCACTGCCTTATTTTTCACACCCTTGTAGGTAGGCAGTCATTGTAAATAAGAATTTGTTCTTAACTGACTTGCCTACTTAAAGGTTACATTACCTACTACCATCTCCCTCAATAACTTTAAGTATCAGCTGTCAGAGCAGCTTACCGATCACTGCACCTGTATACAGCCCATCTGTAAATAGCCCACCCTACTACCTCATCTCCATATGTATTGTTTTTGCTCATTTGCACTCCAGTATCTCTATTTGCACATCATCATCTGCCCATCTATCAGTCCAGTGTTAATGCTAATTTGTCATTATTTCGCCACTATGGCCTATTTATTGTCCTACCTTCCTAATCTGACCGTGAAGATGAGGCCTCAGTCTGATGTTCAAGAGTTGGACATTGAGGAGGTCCAGGGAGAAGACATGGAAGCCTGAGATGTATGTTGTAAACGTTTTTGGGAGATGTAATGGATCATTCAATATTCCCTTTTGTTGTTCAGTGAAATCATCCCATGTGAAGAGTCAACTCATTTAATTAAAGTTAATTTATTAACTAAATCGTTTTTTAAATATCTATTGGAAGGATTATGTCTCCTTATGAAAAGGTGAAAGGTTTATGTTTCTGTCTCCATATATGGTAAATATATCCAATGCAAAAAACATCTACATTTAAATGGTATTAATATGCATATATTTCTGTTAATTCCCATATCCCTGTTAATTCCCACTGAAAATTTCCACCTCCTGAATATTCCCCAAAACGTGCAACCCTATTAAACACTCATTGACCTCTATACAAAAACTCTGCCTGCTGGAGAAGACACATTTCGGGCCCAGTTGTCCCTCGCGCTAGTGATGGTTAAACAGTTTCCTAAAGCATTGAGGCTTCCCAGACAATTATGTAGAAAATAGGTTCATCACTCAAGGCTTTGATCAACAGTGTACGCTAGTGGCAACTGCTGGACAAAATAATTTAGACCAGCTATAATATTATCTTCTACCGAAACCAATACCAAACCAATCAGGTGGTTGTTCAACAAAACAAATCTTCGGACGTCATTGATCACGTACAGACATCAGCACACTGCTTCAACGTAAACTGCGTATGTTTCCGAGCTCCAGTATCAAACGCAACATCACTATCTCTCTGGCTTCGTTTACAAGCAGCCCAAATCTGATGTTTTTTTTCACTAATTGGTATTTTGACCAATTAGATCAGCTCTGAAAAAGATCTGATGTGATTGGTCAAAAGACTCATTTGTGGAAAAAATATCAGAATTGGGCTGCCTGCGTGAGCGCAGTATCTTGCCTCTACGACTTCTTTTGAATCAGATTCCTGTGTGTGTTTTCTTCACCTACTATGCAGGCCTTTTGGATTGATTTCATGTGTACGTGTTTATCTAACTTGCTAAAGCTTTACATATTGCACCTATACTTCAAGCAAACAACTGGACTGCTGTAAAGTCCTGTAATGATAATTGCTGTGTTTCAATTCTCTTAGTTTTAGCAGGATGCCAAAGACATCTCCTGATGGTTGGTGGTCCAACATACACAAGTGTCTCTCAGACTGCACCCAGACATCTCCCTGTTAGGACCTATGCAGCCGCGAAGTAAGTCATCACACACACACTCATCGAATGCTTTCCAAATTCTCCTTTCACCTCATAGACTGATTTAACATAACATTTTGTTTTTTTTCTTCTGAATTACAATTTACATGCATACCTATTAGCCTAGTTTGCAAGCATTTATCTAAGGTTTTAGGCTCCGAAAGCCAGACAACACATCTTTAACATAAATTGTTTCCACAGAGCCTTTAAAAAAGAAAAGAGGGATGAAAAAGAGAAGAGGGAGGAGAAAAAAGAGAAAGTGGTCATTGACAACACGGGCCGTCACAAACCGTACGGGCTGACGGCGTGGGCGCCGGTGGATGATGTGTACGTGACCCGGTTCTACCCCAAGCCTGTTCAGGAGACCGCAGTGGCCGTGGACCTGCTAAAGACTTTCCAGACGCTGGACTATACTCCTCTGGACCAGCCTGTTTATATCAATCTGAAACTGGACATGAAGCTGGAGAAAAAGGTACAGACAAGCCAAATGTAGGCTAGGGGATGGGCTTAGCAGCCCGGGGTCCAACTAGTCGGCCCCTGTGGATGTATTTATTGTCTACTGCTAGCAAAGCATCCAGGAATTATTTTTTTTCTGTAATTAGCCTAAATTAAAAGCTTTGACTATCATTTCTCTGATCATTCAGCAAATTTCTCCTATCAGCATCCAGCGCAATATCATTGTGAAAGAGCTAGCCCGCTAAAAATACAATGGTGATTAAATGCATCAATGATGCCATTTTTATCTCGTGAGGAGGCCAGTGTCTGAATTAATTTGTTGTGGCAGTGAGTAGGAAGTAGAACCCTTCATGAATTTGACAGTTTTCCAGAATTTAGCCGAGTTCCCATTGCAATCTGAAAGAGTGGTTACGTAATCAGATCTGTCTTACACAATGACTCCTCAGTTGATTAAAAGCTTGCCAGTCCGGGTCTAAGCAGGTGTTCCTGGCCTTGACCCAAGCATCATCTCTTTTATTAATTACTTTTGATTCCTTCACACATATTGGTTTATATGTAGGATTTGATGTCACAGGCAGCACAGAAATGTATTTACATGCATGTTTTGAATCTTCTCTTCCAGAAAAAAGTGGATCCCTTTGTCAGTACAGTTCATTTACCATACTTGTTCAAGACAGAAGTCAACAAAGTTGCCGTTTTTACAGAGGTAGGTTATCGGACTTAACAGTAACCTTTATTCCTTGTCTTTTTTCATTTCCATTGTGTGTGTCTGTCTGTCTATGTCTCCTGTGCTGTTTCCAACATTTAATAGCTAATTTATTCATTTAGATTTATGTTATGTCTTCCTTGATGAACCTGATTTACATGTTAATCAGTCATTCTATTAAAATCCCTTGTTGAACTGGCAGTGATGTATACATGTAAATATATACGCTGTATGTCAACTAGAACTGGCAGTGATGTATATTGGAAATGTATAATCGGTATGTTAACTAGCCTGTCTCCTTGACATTGTTGGCTGTTTTCAGCACAGAGGTTCTGTGTGTGCCCCAGTTAGCAAGAGAGTTGCACTAGCAACATCAAGGTTGTGGGTTCAATTCCCGCAGACTCGGCCGGGGGTGTTACAATAAACACACTTACTGTACAACTCTATAAGACTGGAGTTGATTGGACATGTAATCTGTACCACTCTATAAGAATGGAGTTGATGGGACATGTAATCTGTACCACTCCGTAAAACTGGAGTTGATGGGACATGTAATCTGTACCACTCTATAAGAATGGAGTTGATGGGACATGTAATCTGTACCACTCTATAAGAATGGAGTTGGTGGGACATGTAATCTGTACCACTCTATAAGAATGGAGTTGACGGGACATGTAATCTGTACCACTCTATAAGAATGGAGTTGGTGGGACATGTAATCTGTACCACTCTATAAGAATGGAGTTGATGGGACATGTAATCTGTACCACTCTATAAGAATGGAGTTGGTGGGACATGTAATCTGTACCACTCTATAAGAATGGAGTTGATGGGACATGTAATCTGTACCACTCTATAAGAATGGAGTTGACGGGACATGTAATCTGTACCACTCTATAAGAATGGAGTTGGTGGGACATGTAATCTGTACCACTCTATAAGAATGGAGTTGGTGGGACATGTAATCTGTACCACTCCGTAAAACTGGAGTTGATGGGACATGTAATCTGTACCACTCTATAAGAATGGAGTTGATGGGACATGTAATCTGTACCACTCTATAAGAATGGAGTTGACGGGACATGTAATCTGTACCACTCTATAAGAATGGAGTTGGTGGGACATGTAATCTGTACCACTCCGTAAAACTGGAGTTGATGGGACATGTAATCTGTACCACTCTATAAGACTGGAGTTAATTCCCAATTCTGTTATTTTACCCCCACTTGGTCTTTTGACCAATCAGATCAGCTCCTTGGCCAATAATTGGGCTAAAAATCTGAATTGGACTGCCTGTGTAAACGCAGCCCATGTCAGGATAGGTCCCATGATTCTCTGCATTGTGTTCATACTGTAGTAAATGTTAATGAAGGACACTGGATGTCTGTCTGTTCTTGTCAGAATCCTGATCAAGCCAAAGTAGCCCAGGAGAACGGAGCAGCGTTTGTGGGAGGAGCCGACCTTGTGCAGAGAGTGAGTGTCACAAGTTTCTTTCTCTCTTTTTCTCTCTTTCCCTCTTCTGTCTCTCTCTCGCTGTCTCCCCTCCACACACAAACCACACTTTTTGTTAATATTTCCTGTTTTCTCTGAAATGTTCTTTCTAATGTAGATCTTAGATGATGAAGTGGATGCAGACTTCTACGTAGCGGTACCAGACATCATCTCCAAACTACTACCTCTGAAGAACAAACTACGCAAGAAGTTCCCCAAGAGCAAGAGAAGTGGGCAACACTCCTGTTATCAATCAATCAGATTTACATCTTCCTTTTTCCATGTTTCACAAAGTGTACCGTTAGTAGTACCAGGGCCACCAGTGGAAAACGTTAGTAGTACCAGGGCCACCAGTGGAAAACGTTAGTAGTACCAAACCTGTTACAATGATTTCTGGTATATAATCAAAATAAATCACAGCACCTTTTAGGACTAATTTGGCTGTTTTTACCTGATTAAGTAGAATACTATTGGCAATTCATGTTGAAAGTTCCATTTAAAACATTAACAGTACCAGTAGTAGTACCTAACCATGTTTCACTCTGGCTGTACAGTACTCATGACATAACTTTCTCTCTGACTGTTTCAGGGTCGGTTGGAGTCGACATTCTCAAGATGCTGGAGTTGTTCAAGACCGGCCATGAGTACATAGTGGAGAAGGATACTGTCATCACTAAAGTAGGCACGGTAAGTCTAAAGGCATTACGGAATTACCTACAGTATAATCACCTCCAACGTTAACGCATATGTGTAATCCTCACATAAATGTCTGTCACATTATCCAAGTACCATCCAGTGCATCGTGTTACTAACATACACCGATACTAGAGTAACTACGGCGTAATAACCTATGTAATTATGAACTAGTAATAGCAATAGAACATAGTCGTGCACAATTTACAATTTTATGCCAGCAGTTATGGAATTGGAAAAATGTGCTCTATATAGCCAGGGCAAACCTGTTACACTCATATCCATACCATGTTGAACGAGAGAGTGTAGACCAAAGTAAAACTACACACAATCTGGGGATAATATGTACAGTGCCTTCATAAAGTATTCAGACCCCTTGACCTTTTCTATGTTTTGTTACTTTCCAGCCTTATTCTAAAATGGATTATCTACACACATTACCCCATAATGACAATGCAAATGTATTACAAATATAAAACAGATCTTATGTACATAAGTATTCAGACCCTTTGCTATGAGACTCAAAATTGAGCTCAGGTGCATCCTGTTTCCATTGATCATCCTTGAGATGTTTCTACAACTTGATTGGAATCCACCTTTGGTAAATTGATTGGACATGATTTGGAAAGGCACACACCTGTCTATATAAGGTCCCACAGTTGACAGTGCATGTCAGCAAAAACCAAGCCATGAGGTTGAAGGAATTGTTCGTAGCGCTCCGCGACAGGATTGTGTCGAGGCACAGATCTGGGGAAGTGTACCAAAACCTTTCTGCAGCATTGAAGGTCCCCAAGAACACAGTGGCCTCCATCATTCGTAGAAGAAGTTTGGAACCACCAAGACTCTGCCTAGAATTGGCCTCCTGGCCAAACTGAGCAATCGGGTGAGAAGGGCCTTGGTCAGGGAGGTGACCAAGAACCCAATGGTCACTCTGACAGAGCTCCAGAGTTCCTCTGTGGAGATGGGAGAACCTTCCAGAAGGACAAGCATCTCTGCAGCACTCCACCAATCAGGCCTTTACGGTAGAGTGGCCGAACTGAAGCCACTTCTCAGTAAAAGAATATGACAACCCACTGGGAGTTTGCCAAAAGGCACCTTAAGGACTCTGACCATGATAAACCAGATTCTCTTGGCTGATGAAAGCAAGATTGAACTCTTTGGCCTGAATGCCAAGCGTCAAGTCTAGAAGAAACCTGGCACCATCCCTACGGTGAAGCATGGTGGTGGCAGCGTCATGCTGTGGGGATGCTTTTCAGTGGCGGGGACTGGGAGACTATTTAGGATCGAGGGAAAGATGAACACCTTCCAACGGGACAACGACTTTAAGCACACAGTGGCTTCGGGACAAGTCTCTGAATGTCCTGAGTGGCCCAGCCAGAGCCCCGACTTGAACCTGATTTTCACATCTCTGGAGAGACCTGAAAATAGCTGTGCAGCGACGCTCCACGTCCAACCTGACATAGTTTGAGCGGATCTGAAGAGAAGAATTGGAGAAACTCCCCAAATACAGGCGTGCCAAGCTTGTAGCGTCGTACCCAAGAAGACTCGAGGCTGTAATCGCTGCCAAAGGCGCTTCGACATAGTACTGAGTAAAGGGTCTGAATACTTATGTAAATGTGATATTTTCCACATTCCACAATTTCATACATTTGCAAACCATTCTAAAAACCCGTTTTTGGTTTGTCATTATTGGATATTGTGTGTAGATTGAGTTAAGTCTTGACAGACTAAAGAGACAGTTGAATGTTTTCATCCTCCCCACAGCTGGACATGCCCAAGCAGCAGCTCATAGCCAACATACAGACTGTTGTTGAGGATGTCTGTTCCCACCGGCCCACTAGCTTAGGTACGTACCATGATGAATTAATCTTATTTGACAAATACCAGGTTTTTAAAGTAAATTACATGCACTGTTTACAAAACATTAGGAACATCTGCTCTTTAAAAGAGACTGACCAGGTGAAAGCTATGATGCTTATTGATGTCACATGTTAAATTCACTCCAATCAGTGTAGGTGAAGGGTAGGAGACGGGT
This sequence comes from Thymallus thymallus, assembly GCA_023634145.1. Taxonomy (NCBI): domain Eukaryota; kingdom Metazoa; phylum Chordata; class Actinopteri; order Salmoniformes; family Salmonidae; genus Thymallus; species Thymallus thymallus. The sequence continues at coordinate 4,234,999 of CM042402.1, read as the reverse complement.
TTAAGAAGGACTTTTAAGCCTTGAGACAATTGAGACATGGATTGTGTATTTGTGCCATTGAGGGTGAATGGGCAAGATTTCTGTGATTTCTCATTATAGTTATTGAGCCACACATCCCATGGTACTGTAAGTGTGTCTGTGGACTTTTAATACAAAGCCTTCCAATGCAATATTGTGTGCTAGATAGGTGGGATTTTGCCTACAAACAAAACAAACCAATAGGGATTTTTGTGTATTATTATTATAACAACGTTTCCTGACTGAGTTGCTGTTATAATGAGAGCCTTTATAAGAGTTGAGCTGAAGGGGCTGGGTGGTGTGGGAGGATGGTAATTATCTCGTGCTCTGACTGACATTCTTTACACTCACACACACACTAGATATATCCAACCCACATGGGGAAAATAGTTTGTGAAGGGATGTTCTCTTTAATTCTGTGCCAAGGGATAATAACTACACAGAAGGAGATATAGTACAAGGCCACAACTCTTACAGTGCATTCAGACCCCTTGACTTTTTCCACATTTTGTTACGTCACAGCCTTATTCTAAAATGGATTAAATAAATAAAATCCTTGTCAATCTACACTCAACACCCCGTAATGACAAAGCAAAAACACTACTACTAGGTTAGACCCTTTGCACTGTTTCAATGTCTCTGACACCTCTTCCCTTTCTTCCCTCGCCTCCACAGGACATTTCATAGAGCGAGCGATCGTCAGCAGTCAGACCAGTGAAGCCCTGCTCTTTAAGAGTGAAGAACTCGTACAGAAAGTGACAGTGAAAAAGGACACTTGAAGGTTCTTCTGATTTTATGTATTAATGTGTATAATGTATTGAATAAAATATGACAATATTATGGATTTACTGACTGCCTTGTGGACATTGCGTATTTAGAATTGACTGTAAGTCGCTCTGAATAAGTTGCCTGGTGAAACCAACTGACCATGTGTAGAGAAATGGAATGTGATCTTGCAAGAAAAGGATGCTCGACCGAGTCTACTGGTTAAATGCTAAATAACTCAAATGTACATGTAACTGCTATTAATATATATAATATTTAGTAGGCAAGTATTGGCCAAGGAATGATCAAATGGTACACTGACGGCTACTCCACTCTGCAACACCAGATGGCAGTATCAACATGTACAACAACAATTCGTATTGTATTCCCAAGAGTTTGAAGTTCAATTAAACATCAACTGTCTGTCTGGATGTTATCACTCAGACTTGTGTATATTTTGTACAGCTGGGCCAAAGACTTCTCAATATGCTCTGTAGTTGGAGGTAAAGACTTGACAGCCTCAGCCTGTTTAATACTGTAGATTTATGGAGTCACATTTTACCAGAACATTGAACTGAACATTGGGAATTAAAATGTAAATTAACAGGTGCCAACATCAGGGGATTCACTATGACCACTTTGTAAACAATATATAGCTTTTTAAGATGATATATTTGGATAGTGGGCTATACCGATCTAAATTGCTACAATATAAGCATTTGTTTTTCCATTGCACACAAGCAACTTCACTTGGAGGGAAAGCTGAGGATTTCACACATGCATGGAGCAGCAGAGGCAACTGTCTTCATGATCTCTTTTCTCAGCCGGGGACAAAAGCATTGACTGAAGAGCAGGTTGCTCCTATGTGACCCAGTGCAACTACAGCTCTCCTTAGAACGTGCTTACTGAATGTTCATTTAATAGGTACTTCTTCCAAATGTGAGTATGTTTATAGGCCAGCAATAATGGGTTGTTTTATATCACTGTAATATACAATAGCTACTACAGAGCTGGAGTGTTGTCTCACACCCAAACAGAACACATAATCTGGTAACATATTGGGCCCGTTCAAATCAAACCCATAACATCCTGGTAGCATATTGGGCCTGTTCAAACAGAACGCATAACATGCTGGTAGCATATTGGGCCCGATCAAATCAAACCCATAACATGCTGGTAGCATATTGGGCCTTTTAAAACAGAACGCATAACATCCTGGTAGCATATTGGGCCTGTTCAAATCAAACCCATAACATCCTGGTAGCATATGGGGCCTGTTCAAATCAAACCCATAACATCCTGGTAGCATATTGGGCCTGTTCAAATCAAACCCATAACATCCTGGTAGCATATTGGGCCCGTTCAAACAGAACGCATAACATCCTGGTAGCATATTGGGCCTGTTAAAACACAACGCCTAACAATCTGGTAGCATATTGTTGGGCCCGTTCAAACAGAACTCATAGCAATCTGGTAGCATATTGTTGGGCCCGTTCAAACAGAACCCATAGCAATCTGGTAGCATATTGTTGGGCCCGTTCAAACAGAACGCATAGCAATCTGGTAGCATATTGTTGGGCCCGTTCAAACAGAACCCATAGCAATCTGGTAGCATATTGTTGGGCCCGTTCAAACAGAACCCATAGCAATCTGGTAGCATATTGTTGGGCCCGTTCAAACAGAACCCATAGCAATCTGGTAGCATATTGTTGGGCCCGTTCAAACAGATCTCATAGCAATCTGGTAGCATATTGTTGGGCCCGTTCAAACAGAACGCATAGCAATCTGGTAGCATATTGTTGGGCCCGTTCAAACAGAACCCATAGCAATCTGGTAGCATATTGTTGGGCCCGTTCAAACAGAACGCATAGCAATCTGGTAGCATATTGTTGGGCCCGTTCAAACAGAACCCATAGCAATCTGGTAGCATATTGTTGGGCCCGTTCAAACAGATCTCATAGCAATCTGGTAGCATATTGTTGGGCCCGTTCAAACAGAACGCATAGCAATCTGGTAGCATATTGTTGGGCCCGTTCAAACAGAACTCATAGCAATCTGGTAGCATATTGTTGGGCCCGTTCAAACAGAACTCATAGCAATCTGGTAGCATATTGTTGGGCCCGTTCAAACAGAACCCATAGCAATCTGGTAGCATATTGTTGGGCCCGTTCAAACAGAACGCATAGCAATCTGGTAGCATATTGTTGGGCCCGTTCAAACAGAACCCATAGCAATCTGGTAGCATATTGTTGGGCCCGTTCAAACAGAACTCATAGCAATCTGGTAGCATATTGTTGGGCCCGTTCAAACAGAACCCATAGCAATCTGGTAGCATATTGTTGGGCCCGTTCAAACAGAACCCATAGCAATCTGGTAGCATATTGTTGGGCCCGTTCAAACAGAACTCATAGCAATCTGGTAGCATATTGTTGGGCCCGTTCAAACAGAACCCATAGCAATCTGGTAGCATATTGTTGGGCCCGTTCAAACAGAACTCATAGCAATCTGGTAGCATATTGTTGGGCCCGTTCAAACAGAACGCATAGCAATCTGGTAGCATATTGTTGGGCCCGAATAATTCTCTTAGCATATTTTCCCCAAAACGCATAACAATCTGGTAGCATATTGGGCCTGTTCAAGCATGATTAGAGGAATGAGAAAGATGTAAAATAGCTGTTGTTGCATAGCATAGCCCTATATTTTATTCATTGTGAGCAGACCGCACATCATACATTTATATTTCTAGACGTTCCGGTGGAGTGCGGGGGGGGGCGTCCTAAGGGTTGGAGTGTGCTTGGAGAGAGCGCGAGAGAAGAAACGCTGCATAGCAGGGTACTTATAGCGTCGCCTCATTTCTTGCACAGCGCGACCATGGCAAGTGAGTGATCGGATTTTTGACTAGAATTATACGGTTTTGAAACTGATTTTCATATGTCGTCATGCTGTACAGCTTTTAAATGTACGGTCGTTGACACCTGCGTTTTTGTCTTGAAGTTTCGCCGACCGCGAACAGTTGGGAGTGCATTCCTTCGCTCTGGAGTCCAGACCTGCAGCGTTTTTCAGAGTGAGTGAGAGAGCTAGAGAGTGAGGGTGTCCCCGTTCGTACCTGCTATCTTTACGCGTAACTTCTGAACTATTCTCCAGCCCACTCAAACATTCTCTGCTAACTTTTCCCAGGGTTGTCGTTTATCGGAAAACCAATAATGCTATATGAGAATCGGTGAGTTTTGAACTAGAAAGATACTGCATTTAAGTTCTGTCCCATTGGATTGAATGCCTTGTATGCGGTGACTATGGCTTTACAATGGATCCTCGTAGCCGCTTTGGCTGGAATTCTTCTCACCGCCGCTCCTGAAGTACATGGTGGGTATTTTGTATCTTATTCAGTCACGTGAATGAACATTGTATTTATTGATTATGGGAAGAGCATCAGTATAAAAGAGTTAGGCTAGTATATTCTTTATAATTAAGTATGTGGCAAAAGGTTGCATTGCAAACATAGGCAGTCTATTGGACTGTGTTTAGGTTCTAAATATATCTTAATAACCTATCTGGTTCAGGGAAATTTAGTTCGGACATTCTAAAACAGAAATACAACTCAAGACATTATGGCTTTTAAGAATAGGCTATGCACATATTTGGATCCACATGTTATTACAGGGGAATGCACCACTCTAATAATAACATAAACCAGCTGGCTCCCTTCCTATCTTTCTCTGTGGGAAGAAATGTCCCATCTGACTGATTATTATTCATGTTCAGACAGAATATAATCCCAACCAGCCAGGTAAATCTGTCATCTGTAATCTCCCTCTAACTGAGATTGAATTGATCAAATGCCTCACAGTCACTCACACCCACATACTTTTTTTTACTATAACCTCCATATAATAATAACCCTAGGCTACCTTGTACATACATATTCTATCACGGTTCAGCCAAATGAATGAGGAAGAATTGTATTATTATTATTATGGGCTTCTCAGTGCTAGAGGTGTCACTACAGACAACCTGGTTCGAATCCCGACTGTGTCACAATCCACTGTGGTTGGGAGTCCCATAGGGTGGCGCACAATTGGCCCATTGTCGTCCACTTTTGGCAGGTGTAGGCAGTCATTGTAAATAAGAATTTGTTCTTAACTGACTTGCCTATTTAAATAAAGGTAAACTATATATATATAAATCCTTATACCACAACCTCCATCTCCAAGCATCTGCAGTGGTATATGGTAATAAGGCTTAGCTGTGGATCTGGTGCCCTTTCTCATAGGGCAACTGCTGGATATTCATTCACTGAAGTACATGAGAAAACCTGTGGGTATAACACTTTACTGACAGCCTGCAGGTATAATGACTTATTACCTGTTATAAGCATGTAGGAGGCTTTATGATGTCTTATAATACAATAATATCCAGAAAGATCTGCAGAGATCATGCTCAGCTCTTTAAGTACATAAACTGCATAGGCCACAAGAGGAATTATCATCATAGCCAGTATTAAAATGACCCAGTCAATCCTGAGTTTCCATTTGAATGATGTGGACAGTGGTCTCAGGGAACAGTGGTCTCATGGGACAGTGGTCTCAGGGAACAGTGGTCTCATGGAACAGTGGTCTCAGGGACAGTGGTCTCAGGGAACAGTGGTCTCATGGGACAGTGGTCTCAGGGACAGTGGTCTCAGGGAACAGTGGTCTCATGGGACAGTGGTATCAGGGACAGTGGTCTCAGGGAACAGTGGTCTCATGGGACAGTGGTCTCAGGGAACAGTGGTCTCATGGGACAGTGGTCTCATGGGACAGTGGTCTCAGGGAACAGTGGTCTCATGGGACAGTGGTCTCAGGGGACAGTGGTCTCAGATAGTGCTGAGGTAGACAATAAAAGTAGTCTAAAACATCTTCTGGACCTGAAGCCTTGCATTACCTAGGTTTTAGCTCAGTTGGCTAACTATCTTGTGGTGCACAGACCTGGTTGGGCATCTGGTCGGTCACATGTACCATATACTTAATTATAATACACCACAGTTGTTCACTTCCATTACACTTCTCTTGTGGTTTTTGTGTGAACTCTGTTAAACTCTCAGGTTGACCCTTTCCCAGTATTAGATTCCCCCAGACCTTTTGTTACCCCCCAGCCCCTGATGTATTGAAGCATGGGCTTACACACACCAACGTTAGCTTGTTTTCTCAACGTTTACCCTTCCAATTGAGCAAGGATAATCATGGCCTTTCCATTGTTTAAATTCAGCTTACTTATGTAATGGCTACAGGCTACTAGATAGATAGATAGATAGATAGATAGATAGATAGATAGATAGATAGATAGATAGATAGATAGATAGATAGATAGATAGATAGATAGATAGATAGATAGATAGATAGATAGATAGATAGATAGATAGATACTTTATTGATCCCTGAGGGGAAATGTCTTTGTCAAGCAGCTACGAAAAACACAGGGCAGGTGCAAAATGCCAGAACGAAATACACAAAAGACAGATACACGATACATGATACATAGTGCGGCAGTATGAAAAAGTATTAAAATACAAGAAGTCTGGAGTGCAAAAAGCTATAAAAAGTCATTGCATAGTATGAGTGAATGACTGAATATGTACACTATACATTGTTACAAAGTTTTAGGTGAAAAAATGATACAATTATTTCAAGTTGATATAAATAAATAAAAAATATTTGCATGGTTAACTATTCAGGTCGATGGCAGAGAAAGATACTTAAATAGCTAAATGTGCGTAAGATATAAGTGAGGCTAATAATAGTTTACTTAATATACAGTCTGGTTAAATGTACAGGTAAGTGAATATTTTGCATGGTTAAATTAACTGTACAGGTAAATGACAGGAAGAGATACTTAAATAGCTAAATGTGCGTTAATATTATATATAATTTAAGGTAATAATAATAATTCCCTTAAAATACAGTCCTTAGTACCGGGTTTAATTACAGATACATGCACATATTGCACATTCGATATACTAAATGCAATGAAAAAAAGATACTACTGACAGGATACTAATATACAGTCCTGAGTGAATGACTACGTAAGTTCAGTCCAAAAATGACTTACAATATTGCACGAATATTGCACGTGATATGATATAACAACTGTACATGAATATGTATATACAGGCCTGAATGAATGAGTACTGAATGAATAAGTCCTGAGTGAATGAGTGACAACAGACCAGAGAGTTACTCATGGATGGATGGATGCCTAATTGCTAAACTAGGTCCTAACACCCCAACAGTTCCAGTGCCTTTATGTTGGCGCCCCAGCACACCACTGCAAAAAAGATGGCACTGTCCACCACAGACTGGTAGAAAGTATTCAGTAGTTTACTGCACACATTGAAGGACCTGAGCCTCCTCAGAAAGTAGAGTCGGCTCTGGCCCTTTTTGTACAGTGCCCCGGTGTTACCAGCCAATTCCAGCCTGCTGTCCATGTGGACTCACAGGAACTTGTATGAACCAACCGTTTCCACATCCATCCCCTGTATAGGGACTGCAGTCGGTTGGGCCTTGGTTCTCCTGAAGTCCACTACCATCTCCTTTGTTTTGCTGATGTTGAGCTGAAGGTGGTTCTGCTCACACCACACCACAAAGTAATTGATTGTGCTCCTGTACTCCTCCTCCTGCCCACCCCTGATGCTCCCTACAATTGAGGAGTCATCCAAGCAATTCTGCAGGTGGTATGTTTCAGAGTTATATCTGAAGTCTGAGGTGTAGAGGGTGAACAGGAAGGGGGACAAGACCGTTCCCTGGGGGGCCCCTGTGTTGCTCACTGCCCATTCTGCCCGTTCTGACACACAGCTCTGTAGCCGCACAAATTGTGGCCTACCGGTCAGGTGGTCCATAACCCAGGAGAATAAGGGTGCTTCCACTTTCATCCTCCTCATCTTCTCACCCAGTAGCAGGGGCTGAATGGTGTTGAAGGCACTGGAGAAGTAAAAAAACATAACCCTAACAGTTCTGCCTGCGTTGTCCAGGTGAGAGTAGGCCCTCTGCAGAAGGTAGATGATTGCATCATCCACCCCGATGTTGCGCTGGTATGCAAACTGCAGGGGGTCCAGTGATGTACACACCAGGGGTCTGAGGTGGTAACCCAGGGTTTATTATTTGGAAAACAGCGTACCTTCCTGGTGGGTACAGTGTTGTCTACACAAACATGTATATAGTCCGTTATGCAGTCTGTTAGTCCATCGATGTCATCCCCATGAGCCTCACAGAGCACATCCCAGTCTGTTGTCTCAAAACAGTCCTGTAGGGCCTCATTCACCTCCGGGGACCATCTCCTAATGGTCCTGGTGGTGGCTGGCTGCTGTTGGACCATAGGCCTGTAGAGTGGGGTGAGGTGGACAAGGTTGTGATCAGATCTACCGAGGGGAGGGAGTGCAGTGAAGTTGTATGCATCCTTCACATTAGCATATAACAAGTCCAGAGTTGTATTATTCCTGGTTGTGTAAATGTGTTGCTTTTACCTACTCTTACCCTGGTCATAGTGCAATATTTATGTAGGTATAAGGCCTTAAGTGTTGTACATGAAATACATTTGAAGTCTCTCTTAATGCTGCTGTTTTCTCCTCTCCTCTTCCTCCTCTTCCTCCTCAGGAGCATGTGTCTATCAGGGATCTCTGTTTGCGGTAAGTGCACTTTTCATCGTTCCTTCCTACCTTCTTTTTCCGCTGTCATATTTATTAACACATACTGTACACTGAGTGGAAAAAACATTAGGTCATAGACTGACCAGGTGAATTGCAGATGAAAGCTATGAACCCTTATTGATGACATTGATTCTGTCTGTGTGCCATTCAGAGGTTGAATGGCAAGACAAAAGATTTAAGTGCCTTTGAACGGGTTATGGTAGTAGGTGCCAGGTGCACTGGTTTGACAGTGTCAAGAACTGCAACACTGCTGGGTTTTTCACACTCAACAGTTTCCTGTGTGTATCAAGAATGGTCCACCACCCAAAGGACACCCAGCCAACTTGACACAACTGTGGGAAGCATTGGAGTCAACATGGACCAGCATCCCTGTAGAACGCCTTTGACACCTTGTAGAGTCCATGCCCTGATGAATTGAGGTTGTTCTGAGGGCAAAAGGGGGGGTGCAACTCAGTATTAAGGTGTTCCTAATTTTTTGTTCACTCAGTGTACAGTAACCTATGCAGGAACACATTATCAAGGTAGTGTTTCTGAAGCAGGGTTACAGTGAAGACGACCGTGTCTTCATACTATCAGTGGAGATTGTTTCACTGATGTGTTTTCTGAGTGTCCGTCCCAAATGGCACCCTATTCCCGATGTAGTGCACTTCTTTTGACCAGGACCCATAGGGGCCCATAGGGGCTCTGCTCAAAAATAGTGCACCATATAGGGAATATGGTGCCATTTGATGTAGCGGAGTAGCTGCTCCTCATTAATAATGCATCACTGCTGATGACTTTGTGAATAATAATAGGGAGGATGATATGACGACTAGATCATGTTGACTGCGTCCCAAATGCACCCTATTCCCTACATAATGCACTACTTTTCAACAGGGCACATAGGGCTCTGGTCAAAAGTAGTGCACTGTATAGATAATATGGTGCCATTTGGGACACAGCAGACTAGATCAAGTTGTCTTGGCAATGGTTGCTTGTCTCTGACTCCTACTTATGGAGAAAGCTATATGGATGTCTGTGAGCACTGTAGGAGAAGGTCATGGAGAACTATATGGATGTCTGTGAGCACTGTAGGAGAAGGTCATGGAGAACTATATGGATGTCTGTGAGCACTGTAGGAGAAGGTCATGGAGAAAACTATATGGATGTCTGTGAGCACTGTAGGAGAAGGTCATGGAGAACGCTATAAGAATGTCAGAAGGGCAGAAAGGCAGAAGCCCTGCTTGGGTGAGAAGTTGAGCAAGTGTAGAGAAGTTAAGAGCAGTGGTAGAAAAGGTGTAGAGAAGGTGTAGAGAAGTTAAGAGAAGGTGTAGAGATGTTAAGAGAAGGTGTAGAGATGTTAAGAGAAGGTGTAGAGAAGTTAAGAGAAAGTGTGGAGAAGTTAAAAGCAGGTGTAGAGAAGTTAAGAGAAGGTGTAGAGAAGTTAAGAGAAAGTGTGGAGAAGTTAAAAGCAGGTGTAGAGAAGTTAAGAGAAGGTGTAGAGAAGTTAAGAGAAGGTGTAGAGAAGGTAAAGAGAAGTTATGAGCAGTGTAGAGCAGGTGTAGAGAAGTTGTAGAGAAGTTAAGAGCGGTGTAGAGAAGTTAAGAGCGGTGTAGAGAAGGTGTAGAGAAGGTGTAGAGAAGTTAAGAGCGGTGTAGAGCAGGTGTAGAGAAGGTGTTCAGTGGTCTTCTGTATGTCCTGAATACCTTCTGAGGAAACAAGCCATGTCATTATTACAGACTACTTTAGTTACCCTACTTTTCTCCCCCTGAAACAACTGGTAATCTATCTTAAAACACGGTTAAACACGGTTCTCAGGGGTAGAATTGTGGTTCCCAGGCACACAGGTTTAATACTGCTTGCACCGCAGTGTGATCAACATAATTACAGTAAGGTTAGAGTTAGATCTGCAAAACAGAACAGAACAGCAGTTCTCTCTCTCTCTCTCTCTCTCTCTCTCTCTCTCTCTCTCTCTCTCTCTCTCTCTCTCGCTCTCCTCATATAAGCTCTAAGGACATTAAGAACACTGTAGTGGGGGCACAGAGCACCGATTCTATAATTACACTTAACTTCTGCAATGACAGAAAAGGCCACAATGAGGGAGTGAGGAAGAAGAGGTGGAGGGTGTGAGGTGGAGGTAGTGGTTGAAGGGTTGGAGAGAGAGAGGTGGAGGTAGTGGTTGAAGGGTTGGAGAGAGAGAGGTGGAGGTAGTGGTTGAAGGGTTGGAGAGAGAGAGGTGGAGGTAGTGGTTGAAGGGTGGGAGAGAGGGAGGTGGAGGTAGTGGTTGAAGGGTGGGAGAGAGGGAGGTGGAGGTAGTGGTTGAAGGGTGGGAGAGAGGGAGGTGGAGGTAGTGGTTGAAGGGTGGGACGTGGGAGAGGAGGACAGGAGGAAGGATGGGTAGGAGAGGTGGGGAGGAAGACGAGGAGAAGGGGAATGAGTAATGAAAGGAGGGGGGGAGGGGACGGGTGTAGCTGGTAGGTCTGAGCATGTTCTAACACAGTCAGGCCCTTCTGGAGTTCAAAGAGAACAACTAGCTCAACACCTGGAATTGGAGCTGGGTACTTCCGGAAGAAAACAAGACACACACAGATTAAAGTGGAAGTGCATCCTAATGGAAGCCCTGAGGAACTCAAGAGTTTTGTTGAAGTTTTCGGTCAAGGCATTTGCACATCAAAATAACCATAGAACAAAGACTTACAGGAGTTGTGTTTTCATGGTTTGATGCAGAAGTATGTGTGTGTGTGTGTTTCACTGTGGTGTGTTTCTGCCATAGGGTTCCTTTGGCAGCTTAATGTGGCAAAGCACTGCTCACACAAACCTTTAAAAATGCACTATGCAGAAATCACTATGCCATTTCCTGGTTGCTAAAATTCTAATAGTTCCCCTAATTTCAGTTAATGTAACAAAAACAAGCAAGTATAGTGTAGAGATTAATTGAACTATCTAAAATATTGTATTTTCAGCTGTTTGAAGCTAGTGTACCAAACCGAAAGTAAAAGACATAGAAATAACGCACCTAGATCTACCGCTTTTTGCTTTCAATGAGAATGACAGATCTATAACTTACATTTCTATGTGAATTTGGTCAGGTTGCCCAACAAGTTACATATTACAGCTTTAAGTATAGAAGAAAAGTTGTGGTTCCTGTTGTTGCACAACCTCCGTTATCACTGCATACAGTCACAAATGCCTTTAGTTGATATTGGACTGCAAGCTGGTGAATTTGAAATCAGAAGTTGTGAGCGGACCCCAGACCACACAACCATAAAGGGCAATGGGTTCTATAACTGATTGGAGTATTTTTAGCCTGATCCTAATAGGTATGTCAAATGTTATGTTCCTTTTGATGGCACAGAAGGCCCTTCTTGCATTGTCTCTCATATCGTTCACAGCTTTGTGGAAGTTACCTGTGGTGCTGATGTTTAGGTATGTGTAATTCTTTGTGTGCTCTAGGGCAACGGTGTCTAGATATTGTGTTTATTTATTTTATTTTTTATTTTATTTCACCTTTATTTAACCAGGTAGGTCAGTTGAGAACAAGTTCTCATTTGCAACTGCGACCTGGCCAAGACAAAGCAAGGCAGTGCGACAAAAAACAACACAGAGTTACACATGGGAAATAAACAAACGTACAGTCAATAACACAATAGAAAATCTATATACAGAGTGCAAATGTAGTGCAAAATGCAATAAGGTTAGGAAGACGTTTTATGGTCCTGGCAACTGGACCTTTTTTGGAGCACAATTATTTTTGTCTTACTGAGATTCACAGTCAGAACCCAAGTCAGACAGAATCAAGTCCAGAAGATCTAGGTGCTTTTATAGGCCTTCCTTGGTTGTGGACAGAAGCAGCAGATCATCTGCAAAGAGTAGACATTTGTTTTCAGAGTCTGGGCAGGTGCTGCAGACTGTTCTAGTGCCCTGGCCAATTCATTTATATAAATATTGAAGAGGGTGGGGCTCAAGCTGCATCCCTGTTTCACCTCTGAAGGAAGAAATCTGTGTGTTTATTTTATAATGTTGTAGGTTTTCACTGCTTTCCATCAGTTTATACATCAAGACCTCATGCCAAATTGAGACAAACACTTTTTTTAAATTAGCAAAGCATGAGAAGACTTTGCTTTTGTTTTGTTTTGTTTGATTGTCAGTTTGGGTGTGCAGGGTGTATTTACTTGTTCTGTCATACAGTATTTACTGTTGACACAGATTCCACGGTAAGCCGTCATTGTAAATAAAATTTTGTTCTTAACTGACTTGCCTAGTTTAAAAAAACGAATTACTAGGTTCAAAGTTGTCTCCATTTTTTATGATTGGGGTAATCAGATCTTGGTTTCAAATATTGGGGAAGATGCCAGGGCTCAGAATAATATTGAAGAGTTTAACTTGAATTTGTTGTCTGTATATTTCTGTATTTCAAATTTCATCTCCACGGATAAATGATTAGACTGTATTAGTGATTGAAATACTTGCATGGCTCACAACGTCCTCCAGCTAAATCAAGACAAGACAGAGGTACTTATTGTTGGAGTCAAAGCACAGAGAGAGAATCTGACCGCACATTTTAATTCAAGGGCAATAAATAAAAAACACCAGGTAAAAAACCTAGTTGTCATTTTAGATTCTGAACAAAATTTCGAATCAGACTTTAGGAATGTGACCGAAATAGCTTTTTACCACTTGAGGAACATTGCCAAAGTGCAGCCGTTTCTATCTCAGGCTGATACAGAGAGACTCATCCATGCTTTATTACAAGCAGGCTTGACTATTGTAATGCTCTCCTGTCTGGTCTACCCAAGAAAGACATGGGTCAACTGCAAAACATACAGAATGCTGCAGCACAGGTACTTACCAAGACCAGATGGAGAGAACACATTATGCCGGTTATAAAATCTCTACACTGGCTGCCTGTGAGTTTTAGAATACATTTTAAGATGTCTCTCTCTGTCTCTATCTGTCTCTCTCTCTGCCACTCTGCCTCTCTCTGTCTCTCTCTGTCTCTCTCTGTATCTCTCTGTCTCTCTCTCTCTGCCACTCTGCCTCTATCTGTCTCTCTCTGTCTCTCTCTGTCTCTCTCTGTCTCTCTCTGCCTCTCTCTGTCTCTCTCTGTCTCTCTCTGTATCTCTCTGTCTCTCTCTCTGCCACTCTGTCTCTCTCTGTCTTTCTCTGTTTCTCTGTCTGTCTCTCTGTCTCTCTCTCTCGTCTCTTGATCTATCTTTCTCCTCTCTCCTTCCTCTCTTTCTTCAGAGGGTTCTACATGGACACCCTTTTTTCTACTAGTGTATATCAAGTCCTTCACCTCCTCAACTTTGATGTTTGATCACTAGCTGAGCTCTGCTTTGTACTAGCAGGTTGGCATTTCATGTCATGAATCTTGCCCTGGAGGCAGCTCTTTACCCTAACCACACTGCTAACCCTAATGCCTAACCCTAACCCTAACCTTAAATTAAGACCAAAAAGCTCATTTTTGTTTTCATGAAGTTTTATGATATAGTTTTGACTTTGCAGCTCGACCATCTATCGTAAATTGCTCAGTTCTGCCTCCAGGGCAAGATTCATGACAATAAACATCAACCTGCGTGGACTAGACCGACCACTCTCACAAAGAGTAGCCGTACCCTACATGTGGCCTATTTTAGATTCCTTCCTGGTCTGAGGAAGCGGCACTCTCCTGGGTGACGTATCCTATCCAGTGGTGTGTATCAGTCAGTAGAAGTGCCCTCTGACGCGTTGCACTGGCCTGACATACTGCCGTACTGTACTGTAAAGCTGCTGGGCGCTACTTCACTGCAACACAGAGACAGCACGTCCAAATATATCACTAGTGCCTTAGAACAGGCATTTCTGGCATTGCAAGTCATCCTCCCAGTAGGGATCCAAAAATAGGGCGCTTCAAGAATAGAACCATCGATAACACCAGGCAGGGAAGGGACACCAAGAAGAGCTGTAGGCTACTGTACAAAGAAACTGAAATATTTTAGCTTGATGTGTTGGTGATGTCAGGGAAAGGTGTGCACTGTATCTGTGCTTGCGTTTTGTTGCATGATATGTATTGCAGTATGTAGATGAATACGGCCCCCAAATGGAGCCTAAACCCAGGGACACCAAGTTTATTTAAGAGAGGATGATCTGTAGGCTTCGTCATTACAAAGACATTGAAATCTTTGCTTGGCATGTCGATGATGTCATACAAGGGGGGTGCAGTTTGTGTATGTGTGTGTGTGTGTGTTGTATGATATGCGATATATACTGTAAATAGGGCATTGAGACATTGAGCGATGCATATGTCTTTGACGTATTGAATTGATTGCCTAACACTGTTTTATCGATATGCCTCAATAGGTTATTTGTAGTTGTTGTAGTTATTGTTGTAGATCCAGGCGTAGACAACGTTGGAATAACAAATGTTTATTATACCAACAGGGGCAGGCGAAAAGACAGGTCAGGGGCCAGAGTTCGGTAATCCAGAGTAGTGGGGCAAAGGTACAAGACGGCAGGCAGGCTCAGGGTCGGGGCAAGCAGAGTAAAGGCCGAAACCAGGAAACCAAGAAAAGAGACACTTTAGAGAGAGAGGAGTAAAGGGGGAAACACCAGGAATAATGAGGAAGATGGAGACACCTGGAGGGGGGTGGAGACAATCACACAGACAGGTGAAACAGATCAGGGTGTGACAGTAGTTGTTACTGAACAATGCATATACGTAGTTAAGTAACCATGTTAACTAAATGCCTTATGAACTTTTGTTTACCAGAGCTAAGCCGAACCCACATACAATGCTGTATGAGAATGACCCACATGCTGTAGGCTATATGACAACAGTTACTGACCCACATGCTGTAGGCTATATGACAACAGTTACTAACCCACAGGCTGTAGGCTATATGACAACAGCTACTAACCCACAGGCTGTAGGCTATATGACAACAGCTACTAACCCACAGGCTGTAGGCTATATGACAACAGCTACTAACCCACAGGCTGTAGGCTATATGACAACAGTTACTAACCCACAGGCTGTAGGCTATATGACAACAGCTACTAACCCACAGGCTGTAGGCTATATGACAACAGCTACTAACCCACAGGCTGTAGGCTATATGACAACAGCTACTAACCCACAGGCTGTAGGCTATATGACAACAGCTACTAACCCACAGGCTGTAGGCTATATGACAACAGCTACTAACCCACAGGCTGTAGGCTATATGACAACAGCTACTAACCCACAGGCTGTAGGCTATATGACAACAGCTACTAACCCACAGGCTGTAGGCTATATGACAACAGCTACTAACCCACAGGCTGTAGGCTATATGACAACAGTTACTAACCCACAGGCTGTAGGCTATATGACAACAGCTACTAACCCACAGGCTGTAGTCTATATGACAACAGTTACTAACCCACAGGCTGTAGGCTATATGACAACAGCTACTAACCCACAGGCTGTAGGCTATATGACAACAGCTACTAACCCACAGGCTGTAGGCTATATGACAACAGCTACTAACCCACAGGCTGTAGTCTATATGACAACAGCTACTAACCCACAGGCTGTAGGCTATATGACAACAGCTACTAACCCACAGGCTGTAGGCTATATGACAACAGCTACTAACCCACAGGCTGTAGGCTATATGACAACAGCTACTAACCCACAGGCTGTAGTCTATATGACAACAGCTACTAACCCACAGGCTGTAGGCTATATGACAACAGTTACTAAAACGTAAAACTTTTAGCTACAAACCAAAGGATTAAAATAGAAGGGAATGGCGAGATTGTTGTTGTGTGGAGGATCTGTTTTTACTTGCTTTCTTGTTGGCTAGCTAGCTAGCTAACCTTAGCTAATGTTAGCATGCTAGCTAAAGTTAGCATGTTAACGTTAGCTAACTACTTCTAAACAGCCAGCAGGCCAACTCTTACAAACCACATAATTTTAAATAGAAGTGACTGGATATATAGTTGTTGCATAGGCTCTGTCCTTTTTGCTAACACTAGCTGTGAATTGCTCGTCTTTCTAGCTAGCTAGCTTGTGTGCAGTGAGCTCATGTCTTTCCTGGTCTCAAGAAGGATCCTTCTCCCCACCAGAGAATTTGGAACTGTTTGACGTGGGTTTTTTAAAGTATTTTTTCTCCAATCGATGCTTTGGCCACAAATACATACTGTAAGAATGGTCAACAACATTATTTGTGTATAAGTTAACAGAATATTAACTTTTAAAAGTGAGATTTTCACTGAAAAGTTACTTATATGTTTAAGCCGGCTGCCTAAGTCATACCATTACGTGATGAGAAACATCTTAAGCATGGGAATACATATCTAGGGACATTGTCCCCTACAGACCTTTGATTCTAAAGTAGGACTGTCAGATGGTTCAAATGAACATTTAGCCGTACGGCAAGAGGAAATACATATCAATGAACATGGTGATGTTAAGAGTTAATAGGATCTGACTGTCACAGAGCTGAGCTGAGGAAAATCTGTATATGAAAGGGAACTGACTGGATTAATGCTGGAGCCCTGCTGGAGATAAGTTGTCTGTTTGGCGGCAGTGGGGTTGCCGTGTGTGTGTTGTGTGTGTGTGTGTGTGGCAGCAGCAGGGACTGATGTTTCAGGCAAGGGCTGTCCCAGGGCTCAATATCCTAACCCCCATGTGATCAGAGGAAAAGCCCCATCAATTCCTGGTAGCTTTGCAACCCTACCTTGGAGAGAAGACATGGACCTCTGGAGAGAGAGAGGGATGGAGGGAAGAGAGAGGGAAAGAGAGAAAAGGAAGGAGAGATTAAAAACTACAGTAGTTGACAGAGGGAACAAGACAAACAGGGAAAGGACCTGAGAGAAAGGGGCAGAACAGGGTTGTCACTGTTGTTTTGTTGAACCCTGACTGCACAACACATTTCCCAATTAATATAAATGTAACTTGAACTTGAGAAGGTGTGGGGGAATAGGAGAAAGGGATGGGGAGAGAGAAAGAGAGAATGGGAGAGAGAGAAAGAGAGAGAATTGGAGAGAGAGAAAGAGAGAGAATGGGAGAGAGAAAAAGAGAGATTGAATGGGAGAGATAGCTAAACCCTGGTCCTGGGAGACAACAGGCGGTGTGAGACGAGTTAGCGGTTTTCTCTCTCTCTCTCTCTCTCTCTCTCTCTCTCTCTCTCTCTCTCTCTCTCTCTCTCTCTCTCTCTCTCTCAGTTCAATTCAATTCAATTTAAGGGCTTTATTGGCATGGGAAACATATGTTAACATTGCCAAAGCAAGTGAAGTAGATAATAAACAAAAGTGAAAGATTTACAGGAAACATTACACTCAGAAGTTCTGAAAGAATAAAGACATTCAAGGGAAAATAAATAAACATAAATATGGGTTGTATTTACAATGGTGTTTGTTCTTCACTGGTTACCCTTTTCTTGTGGCAACAGGTCACACATATTGCTGCTGTGATGGAACACTGTGGTATTTCACCCAGTAGATATGGGAGTTTATCAAAATTGGGTTTGTTTTCAAATTCTTTGTGGATCTGTGTAATCTGAGGGAAATATGTGTCTTTAATATGGTCATTCGTTTTGCAGGAAGTTAAGAAGTGCAGCTCAGTTTCCACCTCATTTTGTGGGCAGTGTGTACATAGCCTGTCTTCTCTATGGCGGCCTTTTCAATAGCAAGGCTATGCTCACTGAGTCTGTACATAGTCAAAGCTTTCCTTAAGTTTGGGTCAGTCACAGTATTCAGGTATTCTGCCACTGTGTTCTCTCTGTTTAGGGTCAAATAGCATTCTAGTTTGCTCTGTTTTGTTGTTAATTCTTTCTAATGTGTCTAGTAATTCTCTTTTTGTTTTCTCATGATTTGGTTGGGTCTAAATGTGTTGTTGTCCCTGGGGTTCTGTGGGGTCTGTTTGTGTTTGTGAACAAAGCCCCAGGACCAGCTTGCTTAGGGGACTCTTCTCCAGGTTCATCTCTCTGTAGGTCATGGCTTTGTTACAGAAGGTTTGGGAATTGCTTCCTTTTAGATGGTTGTAGAATTCAAATGCTCTTTTCTGGATTTTTATAATTAGCGGGTATCGGCCTAATTCTGCTCTGCATGCATTATTTGGTGTTTTTCGTTGTACACAGAGGATATTTTTTCAGAATTCTGCATGCAGAGTCTCAATTTGGTGTTTGTCCCATTTAGTGAATTCTTGGTTGGTGAGCGGAACCCAGACCTCACAACCATAAAGGGAAGTCTCTCTCTCTCTCTCTCTCTCTCTCTCTCTCTCTCTCTCTCTCTCTCTCTCTGTCTGGAGAATGTCAGAAGAGGGGGAGTAGTTACCTCTGGACAGGTTGTCGGGTCACCTGACTTCAGCCTAACTGGCTTGGCTTGAAGGAGAAATAAATCATAAAATGCTGTTGGTTATAGTCCTGTCCACTCCTGTCGTCATCCCAAACGTATATGTTTTCTATTTCTGCAGTGCTGCAGTTGTTTATCTGCGATGTAATGTTCCGCGTTTGTTTTTTTATGTAAAATGCTAAACAGTCAATGTGAAATGTGAAATGTATGAGTTGAAATTGGGGCACCCCACCCTCTAGTCTTGTTCAACACAAGTCACAACAAAAGTACTTGTTTGTGCAACTTGATAAAAAATGCACTAGGAGCAGTTTTATAAAAAAAAAAAAAAAAGAAATCACCTTTGTTTAACCAGGTAGGTCAGTTGAGAACAAGTTCTCATTTACAACTGCGACCTGGCCAAGACAAAGCAAGGCTGTGTGACAAAAAACAACACAGAGTTACACATGGGAATACTAGCAACATCAGAGAGAAAGTGAGAAAGAGAGTCAACTAGCAACCTCAGAGAGAGAAAGTGAGAATCAACTAGCAACCTCAGAGAGAGAAAGTGAGAAAGAGAGTCAACTAGCAACCTCAGAGAGAAAAAGTGAGAAAGAGAGTCAACTAGCAACCTCAGAGAGAGAAAGGGAGAGAGAGAGAGGGAGAGAGTCAACTAGCAACCCCAGAGAGAGAAAGTGAGAGAGTCAACTAGCAACCTCAGAGAGAGAAAGTAAGAAAGAGAGTCAACTAGCAACCTCAGAGAGAGAGAAAGTGAGAATCAACTAGCAACCTCAGAGAGAGAAAATGAGAAAGAGAGTCAACTAGCAACCTCAGAGAGAAAAAGTGAGAAAGAGAGTCAACTAGCAATCTCAGAGAGAGAAAGTGAGAAAGAGAGTCAACTAGCAACCTCAGAGAGAGAAAGTGAGAAAGAGAGTCAACTAGCAACCTCAGAGAGAGAAAGTGAGAAAGAGAGTCAACTAGCAACCTCAGAGAGAGAGAAAGTGAGAATCAACTAGCAACCTCAGAGAGAGAAAATGAGAAAGAGAGTCAACTAGCAACCTCAGAGAGAAAAAGTGAGAAAGAGAGTCAACTAGCAATCTCAGAGAGAGAACGTGATAAAGAGAGTCAACTAGCAACCTCAGAGAGAGAAAGTGAGAAAGAGAGTCAACTAGCAACCTCAGAGAGAGAACGTGAGAAAGAGAGTCAACTAGCAACCTCAGAGAGAGAAAGTGAGAAAGAGAGTCAACTAGCAACCTCAGACCAGTTACTGTTTCAAACAGCCGGCACAATCCTGGCTTTCGCTGTCTGTTAGTAGCTCTAGTAGCTTTCACTGGAGTAGATTTCTCTGGAATAGCTTTCTCTGGAGTAGCTCTCTCTGGAGTAGCTCTCTCTGTATTAGCTTTCTCTGGAGTAGCTTTCTCTGGGGTAGATTTCTCTGGAGTAGCTCTCTCTGGAGTAGCTTTCTTTGGGGTAGATTTCTCTGGAGTAGCTTTCTCTTGGGTAGATTTCTCTGTGGCAAATTTCTCTGGAGTAGCTTTCTCTGTCTGTTAGTAACTGGAGTAGCTTTCTCTGTCTGTTAGTAGCTGGAGTAGATTTCACTGTCTGTTAGTAGCTGGAGTAGCTTTCTCTGGAGTAGATTTCTCTAGGGTAGCTTTCTCTGGAGTAGATTTCTCTAGGGTAGCTTTCTCTGGGGTAGAGTTCTCTGGGGTAGAGTTCTCTGGGGTAGAGTTCTCTGGGGTAGCTTTCTCTGGGGTAGAGTTCTCTGGAGTAGAGTTCTCTGGGGTAGCTTTCTCTGGGGTAGAGTTCTCTGGGGTAGAGTTCTCTGGGGTAGAGTTCTCTGGGGTAGCTTTCTCTGGGGTAGCTTTCTCTGTGGTAAAGTTCTCTGGAGTAGAGTTCTCTGGGGTAGCTTTCTCTGGGGTAGAGTTCTCTGGGGTAGAGTTCTCTGGGGTAGCTTTCTCTGGGGTAGAGTTCTCTGGAGTAGAGTTCTCTGGGGTAGCTTTCTCTGGGGTAGAGTTCTCTGAGGTAGAGTTCTCTGGGGTAGAGTTCTCTGGGGTAGCTTTCTCTGGAGTAGAGTTCTCTGGGGTAGCTTTCTCTGGGGTAGAGTTCTCTGGGGTAGAGTTCTCTGGGGTAGCTTTCTCTGGGGTAGAGTTCTCTGGAGTAGAGTTCTTAGGGGTAGATTTCTCTGGAGTAGCTTCCTTAGCACGTACATAGCCGTTCCAATGGAGAGGACCCCATGTAGAGAAGTGAACCACTGTATCACAGCATTACCATGCAAATGCCTGGAGAATACTCTCTCCAGAAACACAGCAGACCAGGAGGACACAGACCTGAAATAGATGATTGAGGACTTGCCATTTGTGGCTTTCCCTTCCTTTCCCCACTTGTGAATTATTAAGAAGTCTTAGACTGTGAAGTGCCTACGGCAACTCTT
This sequence comes from Thymallus thymallus, assembly GCA_023634145.1. Classification (NCBI taxonomy): domain Eukaryota; kingdom Metazoa; phylum Chordata; class Actinopteri; order Salmoniformes; family Salmonidae; genus Thymallus; species Thymallus thymallus. The sequence goes on along the minus strand of CM042402.1, from coordinate 4,213,835 downwards.
CTCCCACAAGACGCTTTTAAGGCTAATCTGCTTCTTAGTTCTTCAACATTCTCACATTCCCACACAGTCTATGCTTCTCCCATCTCGCTTGAAGGCTCTCCGCTTGAACGGTTTGGAAGGTCTTCATGTAAAGACCCACATCATATAGGAACTTGAAAGTATCTCTTTGTTTAGTTTAATATCTGTTTATTGCATCCTTGAAGAAAGGCCCAGTAGCTGAATGATCAGGGCTGGCTCATATGTATAACATAAGTGCAGCTTATCCTACTACTACTAGTTCCCCTGTGTGTGAGAAGTTTCCTGCTCAGCTGTAACATAGTGACCTGGAAATGGTGACCTCTTAATCCCTCTCAGGGTCAACGTAGAACTCTCCTGCTGCCTGCTGTGGATTTACTATTGCTTATAATTGATTAACCTGGAGAGACTTATGAGGGAGAGGAGAGGAAAGAGAGAGGGAAGGAGTGAGGGAGGGAGGGAGGGAGGGAATTAGGGAGGGAGTTATGCCATTCTCTCCTCCCTCAGAGTACATGGTTGCTCAGGTGTTTAGTATCAGGTTTGTGGCTCTCCAATATCCAGACGAGACTCTTAGGGACAGTTTAACCAGACACAAATGAAGCCCTAGACTGGACAGCATTTTCATCAGAGAATCATTGCCCAGGCATTTAGAATCAGGTTTGTGGCTCTCAAATATCCAGACGAGACTCTCGAAAGAGGACACAGGATGTTTGTCCCCTAAATAACATTAACAGAGCATATTTAGGGCTCCATGGTACTTGACTTGGGATCTTTTTCCAAGATGGTCCATTAGACTATGTTCACCGAAATTCACAATGAAATTATGCGCTAGAGACCTCTAATTATGCTATAGAGACCTCTATAGAGACCTCTAATTATGCTATAGAGACCTCTAATTATGCTATAGAGACCTCTATAGATACCTTTAATTATGCTATAGAGACCTCTAATTATGCTATAGAGACCTCTAATTATGCTATAGAGACCTCTATAGATACCTCTAATTATGCTATAGAGACCTCTAATTATGCTATAGAGACCTCTATAGAGACCTCTAATTATGCTATAGAGACCTCTAATTATGCTATAGAGACCTCTATAGATACCTCTAATTATGCTATAGAGACCTCTATAGAGACCTCTAATTATGCTATAGAGACCTCTATAGATACCTCTAATTATGCTATAGAGACCTCTATAGAGACCTCTAATTATGCTATAGAGACCTCTAATTATGCTATAGAGACCTCTATAGATACCTCTAATTATGCTATAGAGACCTCTATAGAGACCTCTAATTATGCTATAGAGACCTCTATAGATACCTCTAATTATGCGCTAGAGACCTCTAATTATGCTATAGAGACCTCTATAGATACCTCTAATTATGCTATAGAGACCTCTAATTATGCTATAGAGACCTCTATAGATACCTCTAATTATGCTATAGAGACCTCTAATTATGCTATAGAGACCTCTATAGATACCTCTAATTATGCAATAGAGACCTCTAATTATGCTATAGAGACCTCTAATTATGCTATAGAGACCTCTAATTATGCAATAGAGACCTCTAATTATGCTATAGAGACCTCTAATTATGCAATAGAGACCTCTAATTATGCTATAGAGACCTCTAATTATGCTATAGAGACCTCTATAGAGACCTCTGATTGTTTACTGTTAAGGGTTCATACACATTTCATGAATTACATTATGCTATAGAGACCTCTATAGAGACCTGATTATTCACTGTTAATGGTTCATACACATTTCATAAATTACATTATGCTATAGAGACCTGATTATTCACTGTTAATGGTTCATACACATTTCCATGACTTTTAACCACATGTTCATGACTATTATTATAGCCTACATGGAACAGTAAGCATTATTGACACTGGAAGGCTGCTGTGTCTGATCCCATGTAGACGTACCACCTCCTGAGGTTGTGCCCTTGATCAAGGCAAGGAACTTAACCCCACACAAAGTAGAACTGCACTGTTAGTAACATGTTGTCAACATGTGGTCAACCCTCCATCTGGAGAGCTGCTGGGTGTGCAGACTTGGCGTTTGACCCAGCCCTGAAACACCCAAGTCTGTTCAGGCAACAATGTGGTTAGACCAGGGCTGATGTTCAGGCCACAATGTGGTTAGACCAGGGCTGATGTTCAGGCCACAATGTGGTTAGACCAGGGCTGATGTTCAGGCTACAATGTGGTTAGACCAGGGCTGATGTTCAGGCTACAATGTGGTTAGACCAGGGCTGATTTTCAGGCTACAATGTGGTTAGACCAGGGCTGATGTTCAGGCTACAATGTGGTTAGACCAGGGCTGATGTTCAGGCCACAATGTGGTTAGACCAGGGCTGATGTTCAGGCTACAATGTGGTTAGACCAGGGCTGATGTTCAGGCCACAATGTGGTTAGACCAGGGCTGATGTTCAGGCTACAATGTGGTTAGACCAGGGCTGATGTTCAGGCTACAATGTGGTTAGACCAGGGCTGATGTTCAGGCTACAATGTGGTTAGACCAGGGCTGATGTTCAGGCTACAATGTGGTTAGACCAGGGCTGATTTTCAGGCTACAATGTGGTTAGACCAGGGTCTCTCTCTCCTCGGGTCACTCTCTCCTCTGGTCTCTCTCCTCTGGTCTCTCTCTCCTCTGGTCTCTCTCTCCTCGGGTCTCTCTCTTCTCTGGTCTCTCTCTCCACTGGTCTCTCTCTCCTCTGGTCTATCCTCTGGTCTCTCTCCTCTGGTCTCTCTCTCCACTGGTCTCTCTCTCATCTGGTCTCTCTCTCATCTGGTCTCTCTCTCCTTGGGTCTCTCTCATCTGGCAAAGGCCCACTCTCACTGGCACACATGCAGCACCACACACATGCACTGAAGGGTCATTTCGAAAATGGCTGATATGTAGATTTTTAAGTGATTTGTCATACTTAAAAGTGTGCCTTCATGAATTACACTAACAAAACTTATGAAACTAATTTCCAGAACTTTTCATGACCTTACAAACCCTAATTTGACAACTTGGAATAGTGCGTCAATCTCGAACAGCCTACTGTCACGCATAGCTTCACAAACTAGCGGCAAATAAACTTCAACAAAGTGGAATCAGGAAATTAATTCCCACTCTCGCCTTCATTACGCTTTGATCAACCTTTTTTGCCCCAGTGTGTGAATCTGGGCCTGTTTGGAGAGTGTTGCCCCTCGTTAAGGCCTGTCTGGAGCGTGTTGCCCCTCGTTAAGGCCTGTCTGGAGCGTGTTGCCCCTCGTTTGGGCCTGTTTGGAGAGTGTTGCCCCTCGTTAAGGCCTGTCTGGAGCGTGTTGCCCCTCGTTAAGGCCTGTCTGGAGCGTGTTGCCCCTCGTTAAGGCCTGTCTGGAGCGTGTTGCCCCTCGTTTGGGCCTGTCTGGAGCGTGTTGCCCCTCGTTAAGGCCTGTCTGGAGCGTGTTGCCCCTCGTTTGGGCCTGTCTGGAGCGTGTTTCCCCTCGTTAAGGCCTGTCTGGAGCGTGTTGCCCCTCGTTAAGGCCTGTTTGGAGAGTGTTGCCCCTCGTCTGGGCCTGTTTGGAGAGTGTTGCCCCTCGTTAAGGCCTGTCTGGAGCGTGTTGCCCCTCGTTTGGGCCTGTCTGGAGCGTGTTTCCCCTCGTTAAGGCCTGTCTGGAGCGTGTTGCCCCTCGTTAAGGCCTGTTTGGAGAGTGTTGCCCCTCGTCTGGGCCTGTTTGGAGAGTGTTGCCCCTCGTTAAGGCCTGTCTGGAGCGTGTTGCCCCTCGTTTGGGCCTGTCTGGAGCGTGTTGCCCCTCGTTAAGGCCTGTCTGGAGCGTGTTGCCCCTCGTTTGGGCCTGTCTGGAGCGTGTTGCCCCTCGTTAAGGCCTGTCTGGGGCGTGTTGCCCCTCGTTAAGGCCTGTCTGGAGCGTGTTGCCCCTCGTTAAGGCCTGTTTGGAGAGTGTTGCCCCTCGTTAAGGCCTGTCTGGAGCGTGTTGCCCCTCGTTAAGGCCTGTTTGGAGAGTGTTGCCCCTCGTTAAGGCCTGTCTGGGGCGTGTTGCCCCTCGTTAAGGCCTGTCTGGGGCGTGTTGCCCCTCGTTAAGGCCTGTCTGGGGCGTGTTGCCCCTCGTTAAGGCCTGTCTGGAGCGTGTTGCCCCTCGTTTAGGCCTGTCTGGAGCGTGTTTCCCCTCGTTAAGGCCTGTCTGGAGAGTGTTTCCCCTCGTTAAGGCCTGTCTGGAGAGTGTTTCCCCTCGTTTGGGCCGGTTTGGGGCGTGTTGCACCTTGTTTAGGCCTGTCTGGAGAGTGTTTCCCCTCGTTAAGGCCTGTCTGGAGAGTGTTTCCCCTCGTTAAGGCCTGTCTGGAGAGTGTTTCCCCTCGTTTGGGCCTGTCTGCAGCGTGTTGCACCTTGTTTAGGCCTGTCTGGAGAGTGTTTCCCCTCGTTTGGGCCTGTCTGGAGCGTGTTGCACCTTGTTTAGGCCTGTCTGGGGCGTGTTGCCCCTCGTTAAGGCCTGTCTGGGGCGTGTTGCCCCTCGTTTGGGCCTGTCTGGAGCGTGTTGCCCCTCGTTAAGGCCTGTCTGGAGAGTGTTTCCCCTCGTTTGGGCCTGTCTGGAGCGTGTTGCACCTTGTTTAGGCCTGTCTGGGGCGTGTTGCCCCTCGTTAAGGCCTGTCTGGAGCGTGTTGCCCCTCGTTTGGGCCTGTCTGGAGCGTGTTGCCCCTCGTTAAGGCCTGTCTGGAGCGTGTTGCCCCGCGTTTGGGCCTGTCTGGAGCGTGTTTCCCCTCGTTAAGGCCTGTCTGGAGCGTGTTGCCCCTCGTTAAGGCCTGTTTGGAGAGTGTTGCCCCTCGTCTGGGCCTGTTTGGAGAGTGTTGCCCCTCGTTAAGGCCTGTCTGGAGCGTGTTGCCCCTCGTTTGGGCCTGTCTGGAGCGTGTTTCCCCTCGTTAAGGCCTGTCTGGAGCGTGTTGCCCCTCGTTAAGGCCTGTTTGGAGAGTGTTGCCCCTCGTCTGGGCCTGTTTGGAGAGTGTTGCCCCTCGTTAAGGCCTGTCTGGAGCGTGTTGCCCCTCGTTAAGGCCTGTCTGGAGCGTGTTGCCCCTCGTTTGGGCCTGTTTGGAGAGTGTTGCCCCTCGTTAAGGCCTGTCTGGAGCGTGTTGCCCCTCGTTTGGGCCTGTCTGGAGCGTGTTGCCCCTCGTTAAGGCCTGTCTGGAGCGTGTTGCCCCTCGTTTGGGCCTGTCTGGAGCGTGTTGCCCCTCGTTAAGGCCTGTCTGGGGCGTGTTTCCCCTCGTTAAGGCCTGTCTGGAGCGTGTTGCCCCTCGTTAAGGCCTGTTTGGAGAGTGTTGCCCCTCGTTAAGGCCTGTCTGGAGCGTGTTGCCCCTCGTTAAGGCCTGTCTGGAGCGTGTTGCCCCTCGTTTGGGCCTGTTTGGAGAGTGTTGCCCCTCGTTAAGGCCTGTCTGGAGCGTGTTGCCCCTCGTTAAGGCCTGTCTGGAGCGTGTTGCCCCTCGTTTGGGCCTGTCTGGAGCGTGTTGCCCCTCGTTAAGGCCTGTCTGGAGCGTGTTGCCCCTCGTTTGGGCCTGTCTGGAGCGTGTTTCCCCTCGTTAAGGCCTGTCTGGAGCGTGTTGCCCCTCGTTAAGGCCTGTTTGGAGAGTGTTGCCCCTCGTTAAGGCCTGTCTGGGGCGTGTTGCCCCTCGTTAAGGCCTGTCTGGGGCGTGTTGCCCCTCGTTAAGGCCTGTCTGGGGCGTGTTGCCCCTCGTTAAGGCCTGTCTGGAGCGTGTTGCCCCTCGTTTAGGCCTGTCTGGAGCGTGTTTCCCCTCGTTAAGGCCTGTCTGGAGAGTGTTTCCCCTCGTTAAGGCCTGTCTGGAGAGTGTTTCCCCTCGTTTGGGCCGGTTTGGGGCGTGTTGCACCTTGTTTAGGCCTGTCTGGAGAGTGTTTCCCCTCGTTAAGGCCTGTCTGGAGAGTGTTTCCCCTCGTTAAGGCCTGTCTGGAGAGTGTTTCCCCTCGTTTGGGCCTGTCTGGAGCGTGTTGCACCTTGTTTAGGCCTGTCTGGAGAGTGTTTCCCCTCGTTTGGGCCTGTCTGGAGCGTGTTGCACCTTGTTTAGGCCTGTCTGGGGCGTGTTGCCCCTCGTTAAGGCCTGTCTGGGGCGTGTTGCCCCTCGTTAAGGCCTGTCTGGAGCGTGTTGCCCCTCGTTAAGGCCTGTCTGGAGCGTGTTGCCCCTCGTTAAGGCCTGTCTGGGGCGTGTTGCCCCTCGTTAAGGCCTGTCTGGAGCGTGATGCCCCTCGTTAAGGCCTGTCTGGAGCGTGTTGCCCCTCGTTAAGGCCTGTCTGGAGCGTGTTGCCCCTCGTTAAGGCCTGTCTGGAGCGTGTTGCCCCTCGTTAAGGCCTGTCTGGAGCGTGTTGCCCCTCGTTAAGGCCTGTCTGGAGCGTGTTGCCCCTCGTTAAGGCCTGTCTGGAGCGTGTTGCCCCTCGTTAAGGCCTGTCTGGAGCGTGTTGCCCCTCGCTAAGGCCTGTCTGGAGCGTGTTGCCCCTCGTTACGGCCTGTCTGAGGCATGGTCATCTGGGCTAGAGAGAAAGAGCCACCTTATGTCGTCCGCTGTCGATGGAAAAACAAACCCTTTACTTTTCCACTGTGATCTACTACTCGACCCCACAAGATGTTAGGATTACGTTATGACATGTTTTGCCTGTAAAAAAATGTATCTCTCCCACATCAAACATTCAGCAACCCCAACAAACTGGCCTCTCTCCCAACTGATAACAAAGAAAAACACCAGAGATAGAGAGAGTGAGCTTTTACCCGAGGAGCGGTTTGAAAACCCCTGTCTTAGGACCTTTTTAGACAATCAAAAGATGTGATCTTCAAGTTGCCTACTTATAAAGCCTTAAGTAAGAGTCCTATTAAGAGTCCTATTATAAGGCTTCAGATAGGAGACGTGGTCCAATTAATGGTATGATTGACAGGCTTAATTAATGTTTTCATCTCCTCCCTTGTCCTTCAGTTGACATCGGTGTTGACTTCATGGATACTACATTATTATGTGTTAATTAACAATGTGTTAATTGACAGTAAAACAAAAAGAAAACTGCAGATCCCACGAGAAAATAAGGTTTCTTTCCCACATTCTACGTGACGATGCTTTCAACAGTTAGGAACAAAGACAATACTCTTTGACTGCATGGTCTTTGCCCTGTAGTTGGACTAATAACATGCTTCAACTGTCTTGTTTTCAACACCAAAGGCCCCAGTCTCCGTTGGTTTGGCCCGTACAGGAGGAACTGCTACTCAGCGGTAATGCACTCAACATATAATGTGAGATCGGAGTTGCAAAGTCTTCTTTGTGACTCATCAGGAGTAAATTGGTGAATTTTTATTTACATTACTAGTTTTGTTTGTAATTTAGCCGATGCTCTGATCCCACGTACAGTACAGCTCAGTATTATCATTATTTATTTAATGCAGTCATTATTGAGTCATTATTGAGTAATTATTGAGTCATTATTGTTCATCTTTATCAAGGGCGTCAATCATTTTAAACCCCACTGTAAATGGGTTTCAAGTTGGGTTAAATTCCTTTTAAATTCCAATCAGTTACTGAATTAATGAGCAAAAAAGTAGGTCTAAATCTAGTCATGAACTGAAAAAGCAATTTACAATTGATTCCCAGAGTTTGATGAGAGTGGAGATTGTGTTCTTGACCCCAACTGTGCTGTGTTAAGTCAGTTTGTTTGTCTGAGACCTGCAGGAGAACTCAGACAGAGAATACCCTATCTTCTATGTGTTTACACTTCCTGTTATTTTGTTTATTTTAGTTAATTCTTGTTTATTTCCTCTACGGGAGCCTTTGTAGTCTGTAACAGTTGGTCATTGTGGGGTGGAGAGACTGTATTATTTACAGGGTATGGCTGGAGAGTCAAGACTACCTCTGGGTATTCTAATGACAAAACGAACACCAAACTGTGACGTTGTTTCAAGCATCTGTAGGGGACTACAGTGTCAACATTTAGCTGTTCGGGAGTAGAATAGAGTACAACAATTATTGTAAAACTGTCCAATATTGAATCCCAAATGGCACTTTGGACCTGGTATAAATAGTATACTGTATAGGGAATATCAAATCAAAGTCTATTCGTCACGTACACAGTTTACAGCAGGTATAAACAATGCAGTGAAATGCTTACTTGCGAGCTCCCTCAACAGGGCAGTACAAATAATACATTTCATCAAAAGTATTATGAGTATGTTGTGAAATTGTAATACATTGTATAACTGCCTTGGCAGCAGCTAATGGGGATCCATAATAAATACAGATACAAATACAAATGGGTTGTATACTGTATTCCACAGT